>JARFJB010000339.1:1500000-1720000 GCA_036346205.1 Vesta saturnalis
TCGTGGTGCCAATAAAGGGTTTTTCAGCCTCGCCCAACACGTATATCATATCAATTAATTCATTTGTCGAATAATCCATAATTGATACAAGAATTGATAACAAGTTAAATGCGAAAACGACAAATTTAATATGTGTTTATTTTGACAAGTAGGAAACCTTTGTATCTTAGTAACGCAATTATTATTTTCCATGGCTACCAAGATCCATGCAATGAATGTTATCGAAAATAAAGTAGCTAGTGTGAAAAATCGAAATTCCTCGAAAACTATCAAAAATAGATATAGGATATATTTAACAAAATGATAGATTTTTAATCCCGAATAAAATGAAATAAAAATATATAGGGTGTGCAATTAAAAAAACTGATTTTTTAATTTGAGAATTTTCAAATTTGAATGGTTATAACAAACACCCTGTTGAGAAAATTAGAAATACTACTCGGTCTAAACGTTAGTATAATATCACTCATTTTTCACACGAAATATCAATTTTTTATTGTGAAATAACGGAACAATTGCCCATTCATCAACCCCACGAAAATGACCATAATAATCTTTAAACGCGAATATCTCAAGAACTAAAACTTTCAGCCAATCTTTTGTATGACAAAATATGTTTGTATGGACAGTAGAATTAAAAACTAAAATCAAATACGGGTTCTATTTAAAAAATCATACTTTTTCACGTCCTGCTTTTCTGGCGCACCCTGTATAACTTCCAATATTTTAAAAAATGCACACTTCTTACCTCTACCCCATGGTCCATACAATATTTACACAAATAATTCTAGTTAAGCATAAACTTACTTTACTCTATCGTTGGGACACCCTGTACATATATCAATGTTCACAAACTCTTTTCAAAGGAGAACTGCATATTCTAGAGCTGATTTTATGTCGATTTAACGTAAATTACCTTAATACAAAAATACTTCCTAAGAGAGCAGGAGCTCTTGGAAGATGGCGCCTAACATCGGTTTAATTCAAATATCTTCAAAATGGTTTCCCTTTAAATGATAGCGTTCTGTACATTTATTTAGTGGAATATGCCCAATCGTATGGCGTGAATGTGATCCTTTAGTTGTACTCATAAGCGGCTCGTTTGGGCGGGGCATTGGACATTGTTACTCATAAGTTTTTTGTTTTTCAAAATTTCACAATTTTATCATAAAATTAGAAAATTTCGATTTTTTCATAAAAGAATGATACTCTTGCCTGAAGTCGCTACGACGCACCGTTTTCGAAATAAATCGATTTGAACTTTTCATGTGTTAATCATACTTTTATAAAATTATCTAACGAATTCATTTACAATTATGAATGATGGCCATGGAAAATAAACAAAATAACAATTACGTGAACGTGAAACTGCTCTCATGCCATAAATTAATTCTCCTTTAGGATGTAAGGAATAATCTCGGGTAAAAAATAATCGTTTTTAATACAAAAAAATATTTCTGACACAATTAATAATACAAAAAATTCAAAATGACAACTCAATTCATGAAGCACAAAACGGAATCTACAAAAGATGCTCAACATGACGGCCATCCGTTTCTATGCACAAATTTATTGGTTTATGTAAAGATTGCCGAATTTTTGCAAAAATTCCCCTATTGTTCCTAAACTCGTAGCAGGCATCCTGAATTCTTCTCCAAAGCTGACCGCGTGTTTCTGTTGGTTGCGAATAAACCATTGACTTTATATATATCCCCAAACACCAAAATCGCAAAGATTGAAATCTGGAGATCTAGCTGGCCAAGCAACCGGACCGTATCTTCCGATCCATCGCTCTTGGTAATTGTTATGTAAAAAAGTAAGAACAGTTCTGCTATAGTGAGCCGGACGACCATCATGTAAGTAAGTTCCGCATATTCAGATTAATATCATCTAATAATTCTAATAAATTCCTAATAAAGTATTTTGTAGAAAGAGATATTCTTCGCCGTTTAAACGATTAGGCAATTCTACATTAATGTAAACTTTTCCTGATGTTTACTTTCCCTTATCGCATGAGGGTTTTCATCAACATAGGAGTAATAGTGTGCAGTGTGCATATCAAAGTTCCATCTTTTGTAAAAGCATCTCCATCACAAAACAAATTATTAGAAAAAAAAATCTTGGTCTTGATTCTCTTTATTTTGCATCCAACTGGAAAAATCAACACGAGTGCGAAAATCACCTACTAGACTTCTTTGAAATGAAAAGGATACGAGCCTTCCTTATGTAGAATGTTCCACACAGAAGATTTTGACGCATTGAGATACATTGCAGCCGACCCTCTTACGCTTATTTCGGGATTGTACTCAATTTCCATTAAAATACCATCCTGATATACTTCCCTTACATCAGCATGTCTTCCCGTTTCATTATTTTTAGGAATTACCGATCCTGTTTCTCTAATTCTTTGATGTAGAAGCTTAAATGATTTAAGAGCAGGACGTTTTCTACCTGGAAATTTATCTGCCGTGCACTAAATGCATATCGGGATATTCTTCGTTACTAGACGAAACCATTCTAGGAGCATTCAACTTTTTGTATTTACCGTAATGTAACTAAACAATAAAACATCTTTCACTTAAAACTTGTTTGACACTTAACTTCAACTAGTATCTGTAATACTAGCTATTTTGACGTTCACGAAATTGTTATTTTGTTTATTTTCCATAGCCATCTTTCATAATTCTAAATGAATTCGTTAGTATGATTAACACATGAACAGTTCAAATCGATTAATTTCGAAAACGGTGCGCCGTAGCGACTTCAGACATGAGTATCATTCTTTCATGACAATATCGAAATTTTTTAAATTTTATGTTAGAATTGCGAAATTTTGAAAAAACTTATGAATAACAATGTCCAATGCCCGCCAAAACTAGCCGCTTATGAGTACAACTTAAAAATCAAATTCACACCATACGATTAGTGATGGACTCGGGCCTACCTGGCCCGAACTTGGGAATCGGCTAGAAAGACCGGCTCGAAACAAAATTGCACAGCCCGCCCCTAAGGCCGTCCCGAACTCGGGCCGGTCTTCGGGCTCTCGGGTCTTTAATAAAATACATTTTTTTAAATTTTCTTTGTTGTTTTTAAAAATAGATAGTACATGTGCTATATCATTGTAAAGAGGATAAAAAAACACGATCAATTATTTCAAAGCCGACTTGTCGTTCCACAAGAAAAATTTAATTTAGGGGTTGAAACTAAAAAATAGAAAGTGCAAATAAAAATTCAAATTGCTATTTAAATTCTGCATAAAAAATAACTTAAGAAAGTGTAAATAAAATTTATATGTCTAATATAACAAAAAAGATATTACAAGAAAAAGAAATTTGACGTTTTCTTTTCTTGTCATAAGTCTTAAAATACATGGAAATTTGGAAATTGAGAGTGTCCTATCCAAATCTGTATCTTTATAATAAGCGAGATCCCCATGCTGAATCGATGAATAGATGAATCGATGAGTCGAATAGATTCAGTCAAGCCGATATCCAGCAGCCGCCACCGTACTGTTTGCTGTGTGTAAACACCGACCTGCTATTCACCGTCGAAGAGTCCATCGCGACCGTGTGATAACGCGCACCACCTCGCAGCAACCTAAAGTTTAATCCTGTACTGCCATTGATAGACACATAAGTTGTAAAGTTATAAAATCTGACAAGTTACAATCAAACACTACAGATCGTAAATAACTCGGGCTGAGCCTCCAGGAGTTATACAAAGTACACTAACACCTAGAGTCACGCAGGGTAGATCCGACGTAACTCGCAAATACCAAGCACACTAACATAGAGTCACGCAGGTAACCGACGTAACTTGCAACTAATTGAGAGTAAAGGGTTGTTACAGGGCTGTAAGACCTACGACCTTTCTCTTAGTCCATCCGGTTAAGACAGGCCATCGCCTGAGTCTTTTGGGCATTACTAAGATCGCTCGAAACTCATACATACAAGACATACAGACAAACACAATAACTCCACGGTGTCTTTGATCGAGAAGTACCCCGAAATCGGTTGTATAAATTGGTAGTCAATACAACTCTCGCAAACACCTAGGGCGATATCGATTGTAAATAAATTAGATAGTACGTAGATTATTCTATATTTACGTAAACCTATTAAAGTCATTTAGGTATTTGTAATACCAAGTATTTTGTTTCAGTGATTGAATGTAGATAATTAGACTTAGTATAGAAATCCGTAATTAATTCTGTTAGATAAATAATCTAATTGTCTAATCAACCGGTTATAATTAAAGAAAGACAGTACCGAGATCTCGAATGTGCATACGCGCATTTCGCGTGTATTATTCCGGAGTCCGACATACTCGCTTCAGCGCTCCAGCGTTACTGAAGAGTAGATAGTTATGCCATGCGTATAGACCGAGAACGATATCGATTTTCTCCGTCCGAGGTTGTTACACTGGCGCCGATGAACAAAACTACTTAAAACGGTACCAGCTTCTGTAAATACAGGACCGTAACCTAAATTTTACCTCTTAGGTAAGGAATAGATTAAAATAATATCTCTGTTCATAGAAACGACGACGCACTCAATAACCAGCCGCCAACCAGGAGAACAAGTGTGAGGAGCCGCCGGGACCAGAAATAAAATACATTTAAAGTTGTTATTAATAACAGTTTGTTTTATTGTAAAATTTATTTAATATACGTTTTAAAAACGCTTTAAGGTATTTATTTAAGGTGACAGTGTTAAGCCTATCCAGTAAGACGAACCACACCCGTTTATAAATTAAAATATAAACACGATTGAGCAAAACGAGGCAAAATAAAACCGCGTTGGGTTACCAAACCAGAAAGGCGCGTCAATAATAATCATTTACTTAATAGGGCAATACCTATAGCATCTAAAGTTAGCAGTGTTACATATATATATATATATATATATATATATATATATATATATATATATATATATATATATATATATATATATATATATATATATAGATAGCGGGTTGAAATTTCTCGAGCTATTTAGGTGTTTAACAGGAATAACAATTGAAACAGGTGATATATTTTAATCACTTCTTTTTATTTATGGAATAAGCCCACTATAACTCTGCAATACGTAATTTGCGTTTCGGTTTCTAACCTACAACCGTTTTCAAAGTATTCATAAAAAATTAATCTCCTTCTCTCTGTTGGAGTTTGACTATGAAAATTGTTATTGAGTTTTTGATGTTTGTAAATACCAATGGTGAAGTGATTAAAACGGAACCGCAACAAAAGCAAACATCAGGGGGTGTACATATCTTATTAGTTAAGTTAATAGGAAAGGAGTAAGTGTAATACTACTAATTATTTTGGAATGCATAGTCCCCTCTTTTCTTTTCTAAATTATGTAAAATAGGTATTTATAAATACAATTTAATTAAAAAACCTTTTTAGCACGATTGAGCACTTTCGTTTATTTACCATATCTGTTTCCAAGACAGTAGGATACGTTTTCTGGTTACGAGGGCCAACTCGTCGGTATGATTTTACTTACCCACGTTTTTTACTTACCAACGTAGAATTACATATAGTTACTATATTTCACAACAATAGGAACAAAAAACTTGGACATTTCTATTTAAAACGTCACTTTTGACTTTTCGTTTATTTAGTAGGAATTAAATAATTTCAATTGTGGCAAATTTCATACAATCGTGCAAAAACCAGTATGAGCATCACGAACATTAAGGGTTGTACCGGTCTCCGGCCAAATATCGCGGTCGACCGGTAAACGTCCCTTACTGTTCTTGATGCTAAATATAGTATAATCAACAATTTGTGGTATATCTTGCTCCAGAGTTAGAAACGTATAATGTTCACCCTTAAAAATGGAAGCGCAGCAACATAATTGTAATGCCACACACCTTTTAAACGTTTTCCCTTCCTGGCGTACATAATATTATTCAAACACTAAATGAAAGTGATTATACACAAACGGTCAAGAAACAGTGACGTCCCTCTTCACCTTCTGGTACACCTTAGTTAGGATGATTTTAAAATAATATACCTAGAATGCTTTAAGAGTTGATCCCTTTGTATTCGCTTGAGAAAGGTGTACTTTCATTTTCTTCGGCCACCTAGGTACCGTTACCACAACATTTCGTATTCACCATTACTCTAAAATCAAAACTAAAAGAACTTACTAGAAAAGGGCTATGTATCAATGAATTTATTAAGCAAACGATTCCAAAATCCCGTTATGATACCCAATAGAAGAACCATTACACTAACTGTTCAAAAACGTCTCGGCATCGATCAATACATGTTCAAACTTTGCTGAGGATACTGTTGGTAGCTTTTAGAATTGTTCTACCTTCTGCCGTCAACCTGATTTATTAATTCGGTATCCTATTTTGTATTGTAATTGGTCAACAGTTTCGTGCATATCCTTATAAGTTTCATCCTTTACGTGACCCCAGAGAAAATCTAAGGGCGACCGTGGAGGCCATTTACAGGTAAACACGCCCATTTGGTGACATTTGGAAGGATACAGGATACGTATGAGACTGTTGAGTAATTACAAAATAGGATAACCGATACCGAACTAATAAATCATACACACGGTACAACAGTTCTGAAAGCTACCAACAGTGTCCTCCTCAATAGAGTTCAAAAATGTATTGATCGAGGATGCGTCGCTTTTGAACATCTACTATAATGGTTTTTGTTATGAGATACCATAAACAAGGGTGTGCTATTAAAATAAAGTTACTTTATCTAATAATCCAAAAATCCGATAACAATTATCCGTCTGTACTTGTTTCTCTGCTTTCACGTAAATAATACTAATTTGGTCATTTAAGGGAAATCGTAGCTAAAACGGTTATCAATGGTGCGCTCTAAACTTTGAACACACATTTTCGGTTTCGGGGCGGCCCGAATAGCCCGAATGGCTCGAAAAGCCCGAGTTCTTTGGCCAGGCCTGGCCCGAAAAAAGTTAAGCCCAGCCCGAAGCCTGGTCCGGATAAAATTATGCTGACCTGGCCCGAATTAGAGCCCGAAATCGTATCGAGCTCGGGCCGGGCCGGCCTGAAATCCCGAGCCCGGCCGATCCGAAAGCCCGCGCCCGAGTTCATCCCTACATACGATTGAGCATATTCCACTAAATAAATGTACAGAACGCTATCATTTAAAGGGAATCCATTTTGAAGATATTTGCATTAAACCGATGTTAGGGTGCCATCTTCCAAGAGGTCCAGCTCCAGCAGGGGATATTTTTGTATTAAGGTAATTTACGTTAAATCGACATAAAATTATCTCTAGTATCTGCAGTTTTCTTTGTAATATATATATATATATATATATATATATATATATATATATATATATATATATATATATATATATATATATATATATATATATATATATATATACATGCCAATATTGCGTGGGTGGAAGATTGTGACTTTATTAAGCAATATTTCTAAAGTTTGTTGACCGGACATGGTGGGGTATCCTTAAGCCTACAAACCTAAAATACTTTTACTTGAATCGCAAACTTTATACAGGGCAATTTATATCAAAGTTGCATTTTGTAAAATTGAACTCCCTGTGTATTATTGCATAATTGGATTCCTTGGTCAATTCTAGTGCGACTTTATGTATCACACATAGTACCTAAAACGAATAGTTTAGCGGCAATTCATCATTTTTACAAAAAGTAGATATCTAAAAAATACTACATATCGCTATGATCACAGAACTTGGAAGGTCATAACTCTGCGATGTTACTAGACATGAAATGTACTACCGTAAACTGGATCGTCAAATTCGAATTCTTCTCAATTTAGAAAATTTAAATCAATGGTAACTTGATTTTTTCAAATGGAATGGCCATTTTTTCATTTTTGCGTCAAGTGCCATTTTTTCATTTTTGCGTCAAGTGCGGAATTTTTTTACCTTTCTTAAGATATAAATTAGTCGGTATCTATCTTCGGTAGATTTCTTTTAATTTCACAATTTCGGATTAATTTGCTGTATTTTTTTATTTTTATTTTGGATTATTTAGTAACCCGTGGAAAATAAACAAAAAAACTGTTCACATTATAAGTCATTGTTTATTAAGTAGAAAGATACATAAACACAAACAATAAAATTACGCGCTAAAATAAAAATAAATATTATTTTAATATGTGTTTAAAATATCTACCATCTTGTTCTAAGCAAATTTAAATTTTACGACGAAAATAATTTTTAACCCTATTTAACATTACTGGGTTAATAGTTGCAGAAACGTTTTGAATTCTATTTTTCATATCTTCCGCAATTGTTGGTACTTCAGCATACACTTTCCCCTTGACGTACCCCACAAAGAAATCAAGAGGGGATTATATCTGGAGATCTCGCTGGTCACCGTGTTGGTCCATCCCTTCCTATTCACTTTTCAACAAAAGCATTATTAAGCCATTCAATTACTACACGAGCACGGTGTGAAAATGCATGTCCCTAATCTGAGCGAGCGGGACATCTTCAAAGCGTCGAAATAATTTAATATCCAGGAAATTCAAGTACATATTCGAATTTAGAATACCGTCGAAGAAAAGGGACCAACAGCTGAAGTAACGAATATTTTTTTCTGCCCAATTGCAAAGATTAATCCTGTTTTGAAACTCGGTCTCCTTGAGCTCTTGATGTAGCTGGATGTGCTAAGGATGAAATTTCTTTTTTTTTATTATTTTTATTTTATTTTCTAATTTAGTTCGTAATTTTTTTTTTGTGTTTATGTGTTTTTCTACTTAATAAATAATGTTTTATAACGTGAATAGTTTTTTGTTTATTTCCCACGGGTTACTAGATAATACAAAATAAAAATTGAAAAATACAGCAAATTAAATCTACCGCAGATAGATACCGGCTAATCTATATCGTTTGAAAGGTAAAAGATTCCGCATTTGTTGCAAAAATGAAAAAAAATGGCTGTTCCATTTGAAAGAATCATGTTACCATTGAGTGAAATTTTCTAAATTGACAATGTAATTTCTCTAAACACAAGAATTCGAATTTGACCATTCGGGTTACGCTAGTACATTTCATGTCTAGTAACATCGCAGAGTCATGGCCTTCTAAGTTTTGTGATCACTGCGATATTTATTTTTTTTTCGGACATCTACTTTTTGTAAAAATGACGAATTGCGGTTAAACGATTCGTTTTAGGTATTATGTGTGATACATAAGGTCGCACTGGAATCGACCAAGGAATCCAAATATGTAATAATATACAGGGGGTTCCGTTAAAAAAATGCAACTTTGATATAACTTGCCCTGTACAAACTTTGCGATTCAAGTTAAAATATTTCAGATTTGTAGCCATGTGACATTAATCAACAAAACAAATTTCTGGTTGCTCGTGAGTAAGCAATGAGACCTTCAGGATCGGATTCAAACCATCTTTCTATTTTGGGGATATAATCTTATTCGAACGCAATCGGATCACATAAGTTTTATTCAATACTGCGAATATAAAAATAAAAGGAATTCTGTATACTAATAAAAATAAACTAAAAAAATCTCAGGTGTTTAAGTAAATGAATAATTAAGAAAAAAAATAAAACAACAATTCTGGTGGGCCCTCAGGACGGGACGCCAATGTCAATTTTCCCGACTGTCGGTATCTCACCCTCTGAAGGATGCTGTAGAATATCGATTAGTAATTGAATGGGGTTTGTTATCAGTGAAATTGTGAAAAATGTTAATTATTCTACTAATGATCTGTCTGGTGTATTCAGATTGTAGTGAACTGTTAGTGGGATATATGGTTTATTATATTAGGTGAGTATATTCAATGATATTCAATCTTGGTAATAACTGTGTGTATTCACCAACCATGTGTTTCTACAAATTTGAATTTGTAAAACTCGCGGATGTGTGAGAGGAGGTAATAAACAATCAGGAAGGGTTAGGGGAATGATAATAGAGCATAGAAAGTGATTTGGGGCACCGTAGGGATATGAAATTTTGTGTTCGGGGTCCGAGACCCCCGTTTACTCGTTATGGGGATGTTAAGGTAGTTTAGGGTTGATTGATTGACTAAGGGGTGACTATTTATTCGGGTCCTGAACATCCGGCGGAATAGCCAAAAGGATATAATTATATTACAGGTAGCAAAGGACGCACTATGAGAAAATACAGCGTAGTACCTCCGGAAATTCACCTACTAAGTGCTTTAGGCAATTTGTTATCCCGAGCTCGGTGCGGCACCAGCCAAGTACGTTGGATACCAATGTGCCTACGACTGGTTTTGGATCAGGACTGGTAGTACCTTGGGTGGTGAGAGTGGGAATAATAATTATGGGAGAAGTCTAATGTGTTTTGTATCAGGACAGGTATAATGTTAGTAAATAATGAGCGGTCAGATACTGGCAGAGTAAAGTAATAGTAATGGTAATGTCGAAATAAGTGTGTTTGCGTGGCTGAGGATCTGGTATATATAAGGGAAATTGGAGAGTGGGATATCATTTTTAAACGATGATAATACAGTTGGGGAAACAGTTTGGAAATAAGGATTAATATGAATGATTTCTAGAAATGGAACATTTGTAAGAATTCCGGTAGGATCATTACAGCCTTAAGGATATTCCACCACATCCCATCAGCAAACTTTAGATATGTTCCTTAATAAAGCCACAGTCTTCCACCCATGCACTAGTGGGTCACTCTGTATATAGATTTTTTTTATAAGTTGATTGACTAGTTCACAAATATTTTGTAATAATTTATTATATTGCTATATTTAGTTTATGCGTAATTAAAATAATTGTTTTTGAAGCGGTTAATGATACCCAATCGTAAAAAAGAGTTTTTAAAATTCTTATCTTTTTTGGTTTTTTTATGGTGTACTTGAAAAATTCTTCAAAATTAAAAGTTTCAACATCTTCCACAATTTTAATAGATAATATTACTACTGACAAAGATAACTGTAAGTGTTATCGAAACGTTTAGATTGTATAACTTTAATATACCCATTGAAGAGATAGTACTTGTTTGTTTTGAAATAAATTTATTTCCTTATTTTTTAAACATATTTGCACATTGATGTTTCGTTATTATGACCTGAGCGTATCATTTAACTCAAACAAGATGTGAGTTTGACAAAACACTGGTCAAATTTCCTTTAGATATTTAAATCAAAATTATATTTCAATGGGTCACATATGAAAGATCACCTTCTGAACGACTCTATAGACTCATTTGGTGGTCACTGAGTTTAATTAGTTTCAAGACGAGAACAGTTGCTAGATAATGTTTTTCCATGATTTTAGACCAAATGGAATTGGTTTCATCATGAAGAAGTTCAGGAGACATAGAGATCGAATAGTTCTTACGTAAACAGGTACTAGTCCGGGGTAACATTTCTTTCATGTGTCCATAATTTTATCATTCATTTGACGATAATTTTCAAAATTATAATTAATTGTTAGTACCGTATATCATAAATGTAGTGTAAATTTTCGTAACTGGATGTAATAACGCATCAATGTTTGGAGAAGCTTTCCTGTTGTGACGTTTTCTTTCGTCTTTTGCGTATTTAAAAGGTTTAGACATTTTTTTTTTGTTATTTTCTAAAAAATAAATGAAGCTTTTTTTTGTTGATCAAAGTAAAATGAATGTTTAAAAGGGAAATGTGATTTACATTTTTGATATTGATGCTTAGGAAAACCCTTTTACTATGTTGAGAGGAAATATTCGTTAGTGTCTTTGTAAATGAGGGTAGTTTTGTATAAATAAATGTTATCGTTATTTTCAATTGGGTGAATTTCATTAAGTCAAGTTGAGATTGCATCATATAACATAAAATTAAAGAACGCATTCAAATTATTACGTTGTATGGTACATCTTTTGCAATGGTTGAATTTAGCCATCAGTACGGCAGCGTTTCTGTTGATAAGAGTTTGGTTTCAAACGAAGAATTTGTCTTTATATAGAGAGCAGTAAAGGCTGACAGTGCTAACAAAATTTAATTTTGTTGTTGCCGTTGCAATTTCTCCCGACGATTTTCGAGTTTGAATTCGTATTTGAGCACTTTTTTCTTTAATTGGTTAATTCAATGGAGGGAGTTTAAAAAACCAATGTTGCGACAAGTGCAATTATTCACGAGAGCATTAGTAGCTTAGACGTAGAACCGTCTAGTTTTTTTTTCGTTGTGGTGATGTAATGATTACTGCGAAACAACGTTAACCAAGATCTGTGTCGAAGGAACAATCGTAGCATGGTTTTCATTCCCTCGCCACCCAAATAGGGGATCATATAATTGTTCAACCTTCACGAAACCAGTTTATAGCTACGTGCAAGTGGTCCGTAGGGACGTATCGAGATCCAGAAAGGCATTTAGTGTTTAAAATAACCAAGTGCTTTCGTCGTTCTCTGGAGAGGTCTTGCAAAAAGATGCAAGGTTCGTTCCAAAGTTTCAAAGGTAAAATTCACAGTGTGCCGATAACCCCAAATAATCTGCTGTAAATAAAAAACGCTGTTCGTAATTTAAGAATATTAGGAATTAATCCGGACTTTACTTTATTAGAGTAAAGGTAATAAATAACGCGCTGTAAATAGACCAGCGTCTGTGTATAGTTAACGGAGAATAAAAGTGTAAATATTAGTGTACACACGAAGAATTGAAGTTCGAATCAAAACACGAGCTAAAAAGGAAGGAGTCGCTAATGCTACGATTCAGGAAGTTGCAAGCGTCACCACAGCATTAATCATATCGTCAAGGTCACTCTCTCAGTCCATCATCAATCGTGTTGTTTTCTTATCAAATTAGTGATTTATTTTTGCGGCACGCATTATTTTAATTAAGCGTGCAAATGTTTTTGAAGCCTTTCAGGTTGGTGAGATCTGATGGTCCCAGTTCCGCCAGTTATTTGAGTACTTTGAGCAAGCTGTGAACTGACGTAGTTAGGTATTTCAACCCCTATCGTGAGATTTCAAATACTCTGGCGCTCCTTCCGGTTTTATGTCGTTTCAACCCCTATTTAGACATATATTATAAACTATCATATTGTACGCAAAATTTAGTATACCGAACCCACCCACTACCGCTGGCTAGTCGAGCAAAAGCCAAGTCTCTCTGTTATTTCGTTTTACTACCAGTTTATACCGTAACAATAGCAGGGATACCGTCTGCGCCAGTTTCCTTATTGAGATCGAGTGTACTGATAATCGATTCTAGGAGCTTGTACCGAAAATTAGTCGATTTCATAGTGTATGAATAAGAGTTGACTAGGGTACACCTTTCCAGAATCATTGAGACACGAGTGTGATACAAATAAATTCACAAAAACATTGACTTTTTCTACAGAATTAGCAACTACAGATCCGTCAAAAGATGTCAGGGGAAGACATACGAAAGTTTTTACTAATGGCTTTAGCTAAAACCAAAATTTACGACTGCCCAAAGGAGATGTAGCTAGTTCATTGTATTTTCATTGTTCAAACCATTTTTTAGCTTTAGTGATGACACTTTTGCAGATATTGCTAGCACCACCGTATTCTGAATGTCCTTAGACCGTTTTATTAGATTTCCATTTAACATAAGATTTATTTTTCAAAGATATTGCATCAGCACAAACCTTATTGAACCAGGGTTGGGAACGTGAGTGACCTATACGATTCTGTTTTTTGGGAATGTATAACTCCATGCCCATAAGGATAATTTCAGGTACTGGAAGAGCAATGTCCGAAGAACAGGACGACTTGAAACCATATTGACGCCATGGAATGGGTGCAAAGAAGTCTCGTAAATCACTTCATCTAGCTGACTTAAAACACCACAAGGTTCTATTAAAGTTGCGAACAACTGTGTAATTAGAGACAGTAGAAATTATTTCTATTAGACAGTGTTCAGATAGACTTACATGAGAAAGTACAGAAGCTTTATAAACAAGTGCGGTTTGATTCCAGAAAGAGATTTAGAAGATGTGGAGTATGGGAGTGCGTTTCTTGCTTCCTTTACCTAAAAATATGTTACCTGAATTACGATTGCAATTATTGCTTACATTTACGGTTTAGTCAAAGTATTAAAGGTACTTAAAATATAATTATACCTTATACGGGTTCTTTTCAGACGTTGTTTAGCGTTAGTTCCTGGTTTGTTATCAAGGTTATGTCTACTTGTATATTTGAATGTTATAATTACCTGTGATATTTATGCCTAATTGATGTGATATCTTTGCTACTAAGGTAAGTTATTATTACACAATGGCATTTATAAAATAATTTAGTTTAGTTGACAATCACCATGTTTTCAAGCTTTTAAAAGTATTATTGATGTGCTACAGATAAAAGCGTGGGGTTCAAATTTTTGTTTTTATTGTGCAGTCTTATATTTTTCATTTCGTCACATTAATGTTCATTGAATGGCATTTCTTTATTTCAGCAAAAACGTCAAGTACCTCTCAGGGATAAAAAATTGCAGAAAATAGTTGTAACGTCCCAATTTTTGACTACGGTTGTGTTATTATTTGTAGATATATTTACATTATCTGTGTATATTTAGGCACATTGTGTATTTTTTCTTATAATAATTAGATTTTGGTGGATATGTTGATACTTTCTTCTATGTACGTATAATTACGAATATACGTTTATTGTGTATAATGGGTATTTAGACACATTCATTTGTTTTATGCGCAACGCGAAGCGTTCCGTTCCTCCTGTCTTGTAATTCATATTATCGGACTTCCTTGCTTTTAATTACATTTTTGTATTAACTAATCTAATGGGGAAAATTCCTCCCTTGCGTTAAGAAAATTTTGTACCGTTTGAAATGGAAGATATACATGTGCACGTTACGCCTGCTATTTAGTTAAATATGCTGTTAGTTATACCCGTTCTAATGACCACATATCAGTGGTGGTTGTCCGGGGTCAAGTATTCATTACGTTTACTTTTACATTATTGAAAAGTGCTGGAAATTAGCTAACCTTACTTGATGTCTTGCCTTATCGTATCGTCAAGGAATAAAGTTCTCAACAGTAACTCATTTCGATATTACTAACTTTTTGTTGATTGTACAATAAGTAAGTAAGTGACTCTTTTAGTATAAATTACGTATGCCAAGTAAAAAAATTAGATGAATTGATTTACGAACATTATAGTAAAGCTAGTTTAATATTGTTTGGGAAGATTTAATACTGTGGCTATGAAAAGAAAACAGTTGATTTCAGTTTCTAACATAAATACATTTGAGTGCATAACATTACTTCAGTTGTATTTTATTGACATCGGTCCAAATAAGCTTTGTTATTGTATTGAAGTTACACAGTTTCAATCAACTTTCATTTTGAATTAATTATACATAAAGATAGGTTATATTTTATGTATAGTTTTGGTATCGATTAAGAATTAGTTTACTATCGTGAAGATTTGCGAAAGGTTATCTATTGTTTTATTTGCCTTTATAATGAAATAATCAGCAGATATTAGTTTGCTTGCTTATGTCATTATAGCTACGGATATTACCTCTGCCTCGTTCACAAACTTACCTGTATATAAGCGAAAGTTTTTATTTGTTTAAGTTGGCTTCCGAGATGAAGGTTTTTTATTTGTTATATAATGGCGAACATTACCAACTCTTCAGACAGCGATAATGTTTCAAAATATGAATTAGTTGACGATGCGACTCTCACGAAGGTTTCGCATCTGGAATAAAGGATTTACAAATATAATCAGAAAGTAAAGAGGGCGACTCATAAATGTTGTAATTCCTTTTGGCAAAGGATACAACTAAGTGGATACATCTCCTTTACCAACTAGTCGCATTCGTTCTATGTAAATAAAGAGCGTTTGCCCTTAGAAAGGGTACTGGAAGAACCATTGGACGCATTCGGTCTAAATATGGTGGACGCCACACTTTATGGCGTTATAAATAAGGAGGTAAACCGTATTTGTCAATGTAAAACCAATAAAAATTTAAAGATTTTGAGACACTTTAAATAAAGGATTTTCTCGAATGTAGGTCATAACATTTGTGGAGTTTCTTGTATGGGCGATTTCAGCGATTTGATGAGAAAGTCACTAGAAGCGAACGTAGAAAGCGTGATAAATTTGCACTTTTCCGGCACATAGAACAAAGTGAATAATAATTGTGGTAAATATTACATGAACGGAAATAATTTCGATTTGATGAGAAAGTCACTAGAAGCGAAGGTAGAAATAGTGATAAATTTGCACTTTTCAAACACATGGAACAAAGTGAATAATAATCGTGGTAAATATTACATGCCCAGAAATAATCTCAGTGTAAATGAACAGTTCACTTTCTTTAGAGGTTATTGCTCATTCACTTATTCACAATATGTCATCAAAACCAGACAAAAACAGTTAGAAGTGTGGTGTTTGTGTAATTCTGATACGGTATGCCCTCTAATGGGATCTCATATCTAGGAACAGAGAGAAATTAAGCTTAGATGCTAAAGCAGTTGAACAATTATGTAAACCTTATCATCGCACGAATCGTAATATAACATGCTACAATTACTTCATTTATTATAGCGAAGCACAGTTATTTAGTTTTCAAGGGTTGGCAATTGGTAATTCTTCTGTCCACCATCCAACAAAGGGAGATGTGAACTTGGCTGATTTACTTGTGCATGAGTAAACGTCTAAACGAAAATCTAACAGTTGGACTTCCACATTCCTCACTAACGTCATAGATTGTTATGGAATAGCGGCGAAAGTGATTTGGACAAACCTCCATTCGCAATTCAATGCCCTAATCTCTACAGACAAAGAGTATCCAGCGGGTTTCACAAAACGACCATTTCAAAACAATATGCAACAGGAACCTGCAAATACTGACTATCCGCGTTCTTCGAAGAAACGACGTTACTCTATCGAAGAAAGTCAGATCCCAAAAGAAAATATGTTCTCTGTGGAAAAGAAGAGTATGTTAGGAACATTCTACAACTAAAAGGCCCGGTGAAGGGTGTAATAACGAAGGTTAAACTTTAGTCAGCTGTTTATGGTTTTTTGAATAATTTTTATCGTAAGGTCTTTATGCCTATACTAAATGAACACGTTTACAGTTGGTGATTTTATTATTATTATTGCTACTTACAGGAACCTTATAAATACATAAAAAGTATAAGATACACACTGCGCAATGCTCTATGTCCGGCGGACTCAAGTTTATCGATTATGTTATAAAATGAGGTAATAGAAGTAGGGTTAAGGATGAACACCTTCTAACTACACTTTGATCTAATGACCCCTACAAGATCAAAGGTCACGATCAACTAATTTTAAAGGGCAGCATGTAACAGCATAAGCGCTATAACAATATGATATTGCCCTGTACTGAAGACCAATTGTTACAAAATGAGATTGAAGTAACGGACTCCACGCACAAGATCTATCAAGCGACATAATGCTTTTGTATAACCTACTATATCAAGAGCTGGTAAAAACCGCGGCCTAGGGGCGGCAGATTTAGGAGGGCGTTCGCTCGATTTGCTAATCTGTTCAGTTTGTGTACAATTATGAACGTTAATCAAGTCAGATAGATAGCTTTCTATCTATTAAAATACGTTAAATCTCTTTTTATAAGGCCCAATACTCATTACTATCCTATGTTAGATGGGTATGTTTATGTTACTGCCCGGGCGGTGTGGATGGCGCTTAATCGCGAGCAGGTAATGTAACAGCCACACTCAGTAACCACCTGCACGGGGGCACGCACCGAACCATCCGCGCTGGCCGGCAGTCCTTTACGCATAATATCTACAAATATCATTCGGATTGTAACGAGTTCGAAAATACTTTGGAAGAAGAATTCGTCATAAAGGTAAGTACATTTTTGTTGGCGACTAATGTTATTAACTGAAAAATGGGTCACGCACTTGATTACGTTTGAGTTGTTACTAATTGACCTAAGCTCACTAAAAAAAGATTCCATTTGCTTAAAGGCGTTAAAATTGAAATATCTCAATGACCTTTATTACACCGTCATCGCTTTCAGAGGAGGTAATGAAATATTTGGTGTCCAGTACAGTAGTAATTTCATAATGTTACGTGTATTAATAGCAGAGTTTGACCCGTTTCTAATGAAGCACATTGAAAGATACGCAAACCAAGGATCTGGATCTACTAACTACCTACCAAAAACTGTATACCACGAATTTATTTATTTAATGGCTGACAAAGCATTAAGATGCTTTAGTGATGAGATAATAAAATGGAAGTACTTTTCTTTAACTGTGGACTCTACACAGAATACAACACACGCAGATCATCACTTGTGATCCGATGTGTTTCATAATATGGAGAGTCATGTGAGAAATTTCTTATATTGTTACCTTCTGTAGGGCACAAGGCTCAAGATATGTCTGATGCCATCGTTTTAGAGCTAAAAAAGTTTAACATAAATCTAGAAGACTACTTTGGTCAGTTATATGATAATGCCCCGAACATGTCAGGAATTTACAATGATTTACAGACCGTTGGAAAGAAATTGGTTAATGAAATAGGAACAGGAAAGACACATAAGAGGGTGAACCTCACACATTGGTAAGCAGTAGGAGATGTCTATAACGGTCTACCAGATTCCTGAAATGAAAATGGCACTACGGAGAAACCTATCCGGCAAATGAAGCAAAAGGAATCCGCCTGAAATTCGAAAAACTCGAAACTGCATTTGTGATCGTGTTTTGAAACGCTACTTTCAATAGGCTAAATAAAGTGAGTTCTCAGATTCAGCCCGCACCTGTATATGTACTGCCGGTATGTCATCTTTATGGATCTCCTTTCGAGTTAATAATAGTAGAACGAGAAAACGTTGATTTCTATGAAAAGGCAATTGAAATGAGTGCACTTGATACGTGTAACTTTTGTGTAAGGAAATTTTCGAACGAGTTGAAATTCTTATGCTCATTGATTACGCAACATCCTATACTTTAACTTCAATATTAGTAAGTTTAGTAACAGTGTACATTACACCTTTCCTTTTTCAAATAAATTTGAACATGTGATAGTTTTAAAATTTCTAATTTGTTGAAGAAAAATTAAATGCCTTCTTTTCTGGTTCTTTTTTGATAAGAGGAACGCCATTTTTTAAAAAAATGATGCGTCTTTAGAAAACTAACATGATATATATCTAAAGGTGATAGGCATGTATACTCCATGCCAGCCGGAGAGGTACCACCACCCTTACCATGGGATCTTTAATATTGGGTCTCCGATTTTCTGAGCTCGGTAAGGGCTGACGTTACCTTTTTCTTCATCCTTAATCTATTCTCATCCTTATTCCTCCTTCCCGCCCTCACTGTCTACCTATCGGATTAAAAGTCCTCGATTAAAAAATAAGATGGCTGTGGTTTCTAGGGTAATAAATGCCGGACGTAAAATCCAGTTCTATTCGGATATCCGGGAGGGCAGGGCCCAAGCGACCTCGGTCATCGAAAGTATCAACTTTCTGATTCACTACTGCAACATCCGCGGTATCAGGTCTAATCTTAATGCTATTCACCAACATCTTGAACAATTACAACCTGATATTTTGTTTCTATCTGAAACACAAGTCTCCTCTGAAAGCTCCGAGTCACCTGACTTGCAATTTCCTCAATACCACCTTCACTCCAACTTTCGATATAAAGGAGGCGTATGTGCCTGCGTAAAGGACAGAATTGCTTTCAAGAGGGTTTCTTCCTTAGAAAGTAAAAATTTTGACGTGATTTGGTTGAAACATACTGGTCCTAATTTTGTGAAATTCTACTGTTGCATTTATAGGTCTCCTAATGACAGTAACTTTGAAGACCTTCATTACCTTAGTATGAAAGTTGACTATCTCCTGTCTCAGTTTCCATGTGGCGATATCTCAATTGTAGGCGACTTCAATGTTCATAACTCTAATTGGCTTCAGTTTTCATCTACTAGAAATCCTGCTGGTCATAGTGCAGAAACATTTGCTATTTCATGTAATTTCACTCAAATGATTTCTGAACCCACAAGAATCCCTGATAACCCTAACCATACTCCACATCTTCTAGATCCCTTTCTTACATCAAACTCTCTTGTTTATAAAACTTCCGTTCTTTCGCCTTTAGGTCTTTCCGACCATTGTCTAATAAAAATCATTTCTACTGTACCTAATTCCACTGTTGTTCGCAAAACCGATAGAACTTTGTGATGTTTTAAGTCAGTTCGATGTAGTGATTTACGGGATTTCTTCGCAACCTTTCCATGGCGTGAATATTGTTTTAAGTCGTCCTCTTCTTCGGACATCGCTCTTTCAGTATCTGAAGTCATCCTCATGGGAATGGAGTTATACATTCCCAAAAAACATTACCGTATAGGTTATTCATGTCCCGACCCTGGTTCAATAAGGCATTTGCTGATGCAATATCTTTAAAAAATAAATATTACATTAAATGGAAATCTAATAAATCGGTTGACAGGCATGTAGAATACGTTGGTGCTAGAAATATCTGCAAAATTGACATCACTAAAGCTAAAAACTTGTTCCAACAACGAATGTGCAATGAACTAGCTACATCTCCTTTAGGCAGTCGTAAATTTTGGTCTTTAGCTAAAGCTATTAGTAAAAACTTTGGAACATCTTCATTCCCCCCCTGACATTATTCACGGATCGGTAGTTGCTGATTCTGTAGACAAGGCCAATGTTTTTGTGGATTTGTTTGCATCAAACTCGTGTCTTAATGATTCTGGAAAAGATGTGCCCCTAGTCAACTGTTCTTCATACGCTATTAAAACAATTCATTTTCGGTACAAGCTCTTGGAATCAATCATCAGTAGGCTTGACCTCAATAAGGCGACTGGCCCAGACGGTATCCCAGGTATTGTGTTAAGGAAATGTTGCCCCGAACTAGTACCAGTCCTATCGAAGCTCTATACGATCTCTATGTCTTCTGGGGAATTCCCTTCATCATGAAAGTTAGCAAATGTTCAACCCATTCCCAAAAAAGGCGATAAGACCGATCCCTCAAACTACCGACCAATTGCCATCACTTCCATTTTGTCTAAAATCATGGAAAAAGCCATCAATCGGCAACTGCTCACGTTCCTTGAAACTAACAAACTCCTTAGTAACCACCAACAGGTGATCTTCTTTCATATGTGACAAGTTTGGAACAATACAGTAGAGCAGTCCGGAGAAACAGTTGTAGTCGCTTTAGATATCTCAAAGGCATTTGACCAAGTTTGGCATAATTGTTTACTTGCCAAGCTCACCTAGTTTGGGTTAAATGATACGCTCATCAACTGGGTTTCTAGTTTTCTTGATAAAAGACGAATAAGTGTCGTAGTTGATGGCTTTTTTTCAAAAGAAGTTAGAGTTAACGCGGGCGTACCACAGGAATCCGTTTTAGCGCCTATACTTTTTCTGCTGTGCATTAATGACCTTATTTGATCAACAACTAACCCCATCCATTGCTTTGCTGACGATAGCACTTTTCACTTTAGTTCATCTCAGTCTACTCATAGCGACAATCCACTTTCTATGTCAAATCAAGAAATTAAAGCTGAAATGGCAAATTCAATCAGCAAAGACGTTCAACGTATTCTCGAATGGAGAAGCAATAATCTAGTTAAATTTAATGCTAACAAAACTCAGTGTTGCCTTGTATCCGCCAAAAAAGATCGATCATTTCCTGTTGTAAGTATGAATGTCTCAGTTCTTAAGTTTTCAGACCCTATTACTCTGTTGGGTATGACTGTATCTTCAAATCTCTCATGGGTTGACCATCTTCTGTTAGCTACTGTCAGCTGCTCGTAAAATAGGCTTTTTGTACAGAACTAAGCAGTACTTTACCTCTCGACAACTCCTTCTGCTGTATAAGGCCCAAATTCGGCCTCATCTGGAATATAATTCTCACCTCTGGGTTAGTGCTCCCCAATACGCTCTCGATATCGTTGATCGTATTCAAAAGAGAGCGATTAGGCTTATAAATGACCCGTCCTTAACTTTTCACATACAGTCCCTTGAGCATAGAAGGATGGTTTCAATTATTTCTTTGTATTATCGTTATTACAACGGCTATTGTGCTGCTGAATTATATTCTTTGATACCATCTCGGGCTATCTTTGCGAGAAACACTCGGTTCGCTCATTCACATCATCAGCATGCAGTACAAATCTCCACTTGTCGTACCAAACGGGCGCGATCCACATTTTTCTACACGGCTTCTAAACCCTGGAATGATCACCCTAGTTCCTGTTTTCCTCTCACTTATGATACGAGAAAATTTAAGATGGCCGTTCATAGGCATCTATTGGCAATTCATTATCCCCCTATCCATCTTCCTAGGTGTTGCTGAGTGCTTTAGAACGATAAGCCAAATTTAGCCGTTTCAGGTCCACATTCATAAAAAAAAAATAAAAAAAAAAGTGATGATTTTATTATAAATATTACTTAAAATTATTCACAGTTTTGGGACTGGATTTGGCTCTCTGTACATTTAATTGTACTAAATTTGGTTAGTGATCGTATTTTACGGATATAATTAGTTTCTAACACACTTTTGCTTAGAAGCAGGAGGTATGTTAAACCACTTTCTTTTGTTATACTAATAATTTGTAATCAATAAATACATATTGTAAAATTGTAAGATAACTTAAACTACATTTTAAAAGAAAATTTCATATCAACTCATTTCCTAATACAATTGGTTTATATAGGTTCTTTTCGTCCTATTAGATTTTATCGTCTTTCTTCCGTCCTCAAGATATTATTTCCTGATGCTCCCAGTATAGCCGATCAACTTTTCTCCGAGTTATGAAATAACGTACAACTATTCTCCGAAACCAAGCATCGCATGATGCCATCCGCTTGACTAAAACACAAATTATATTTGGCAATACATTTAGCTAAGTAATAAGTGAAATAAGTGAAAAATCGAAATTACTCGAAAACTATCAAAGATAGATATAGGATATATTTGACAAAATGATAGATTTTTAATCCCGAATAAAATGAAATAAAATATATAGGGTGTGCAATTAAAAAACTGATTTTTTTAATTTGAGAATTTTCAAATTTGAATGGTTATAACAAACACCCTGTTGAGAAAATTAGAAATACTACTCGGTCTAAACGTTAGTATAATATCACTCATTTTTCACACGAAATATCAATTTTTTATTGTGAAATAACGGAACAATTGCCCATTCATCAACCCCACGAAAATGACCATAATAATCTTTAAACGCGAATATCTCAAGAACTAAAACTTTCAGCCAATCTTTTGTATGACAAAATATGTTTGTATGGACACGTAGAATTAAAAACTAAAATCAAATACGGGGTGTTCTATTTAAAAAATCATACTTTTTCACGTCCTGCTTTTCTGGCACACCTGTATAACTTCCAATATTTTAAAAAATGCACACTTCTTACCTCTACGCCATGGTCCATACAATATTTACACAAATAATTCTAGTTAAGCATAAACTTACTTTACTCTATCGTTGGGACACCCTGTACAGAGTGCATCCTAAAAAACTGTAGTAACGTTTAGGTTATATAAATACAAATTGTATGTTTAGGGAATTGCTCCTATAGGAATTCCATAAATGTTATGCCTATTTAGGTTAATTCATGTGTTGCATTTTACTGGTTAAAATTTTTTAAGCTACAAACACTATCTTAATAAGGAGACTATTCAATTTTTCTATTACCGCCTTCAGCCACATGTTTAAAACTAATGCTTAAGATTTTAAGACTTTGTGCTCATTTAAATTTAGCTTTTACACTTACAAACCTAGTGACAAACTCAGCCTTTATGAACCTGTACCTATTAGGTTTGCTTTGTCTATACCGCTAATTGCAAGTAAATCTAATTTCTTTGGGTTTACAAAAAAAAGCAATGGTAGACATCTAGTGGAAGTTTTAGTATATATTTTAGGTTTTAGAGTACGTTTTGGGTTGATTAAAAACGGAAATACCAGTTTTAATGAGAGCTCTTCCTAAAACTTCTGTTTAAAGTTATCTAGTTGTCTTTATACATATGTTTTGTTGTTTTACTTTTAGGGTCAACATCAGATGTCGAACAATGCACTTGCATATTTTGATTTTACGTATTATAAAGCTTGTTCAATGTTTTGTTTAAATTATAGGTTTAGTACTTTCCAGAAAGGTAAGTGGGTTACTACTCGACCATTTGGGTCAGGTTTTATTTTAGTCAGTTTAATTTCTCCAAAATTTTGGGTCACATGTCGGTTAGCGATTCCAACTTAGGATAACGATTGTGTACATTTCTCAGATTATTGTTTCTTAAATTATGTTTTATATAAACATTATCTGGTTATCTACCCTGTAAATAATATTGTTTTGTTAAATACAGGTATTAAAATTTATATTAAACAAGTTGGTGTTAAACAATCCACAGTAGTTTCTGTATTTCTGTGGCCTAGGATCAAAATCCCTAGCCAGACCTTTTGCCTGGTTAAACTTAGTCCAGCATTTATTTTAATTGCAACGTAACTCTCCTTGTGCCGTAGCACTTTTCTTGATCCAGGGGCGATACAAAGGATTAGATCAAGTGGTGCCCTTTTAATCTTTTCTATCAACTTTCCTACGTCAAACGCCCACGCATCCAAGTGCCCAACCGACTGACTGAGCTTCCGATTAATTTCTAGTTCGTGTTACGCACTTTCTCCTTTTCTACCACAATCCTTTGTGCACGTAACACTTAAGCAGTATCAGGATAACCTACGAGAGAAAGATTTACGGACGAAACATCAAATGAGGAAATTGATATAACCTCCATAGATTCCTTCAGAATAAGTAAAATTTGGGCATCGGATAGACCGAAAGCAGAATTAGGGAGCAGGCATAATGGATATGTGAACTTCAATGAAAAATGTTCATGTTTGACAACAATGGGTGAACTTTAAGCATCAAACTCAGAGTCGGAGAAAAAGCGCAGTCTTTCGTGCAATATATTTCCAATGATTTAGAGAACGGTTTGGGTGAGGAATTATACATTTTTGCAGTCACGTTTCCTCTAGTAGTAATACTGTAGAGAAACCTAAATCAACATCGTTACTCAATCTTTGTGCAACTATTACCCAAACAGAAAGAAGTTTTTATAGTTTAAAACGTGTAAAAAATTATCAAAGATTCTTCATTGTCGCAAGAAAAACTAAACTCATTGGCTTTCTTTACATAAAGGCAGACATCAACTATGACGAGATTATAGATGATTCGGCAAAAAAAAAATACCGTACGAAGTTGTAATTCTTGTTTTTATTTTTACTTTATGGCTAATTAATTCGTTTATTGTACGTTTACAATTCGTAGATAACCTATATTTAAATTTTGTTACCTAATAAAGGCCTACAAATGAGTGATTATGATAGGTGAGAACTTCTAGGAAGGCCATGCAAATAAAGTGGCCTATACTTATAGAAAGTATAAATTCGGCACTGCAAGACAATTTATTTATGGTTGAGAAATATGTTAATAAAAAGGCGTTACAAGCTAACATTTAAACAGAAATAAATTTACTTTATGAAAGATTGCAATAATAGTGGCGTCTTTAGCTTAATTAATTAATTAAAATACTTTTAGTATTAACAAATAGATAATGTTAATCGGTGTGCGTCTTTCTTGTGAGTAATGAGAAAATATTGTAACTTTACAATAAAAATTAATATAGTAGAAAGTTTATTTACAACAATTACAAAAGCACATTTTTTTTTATGAGACGGCGTCTCTTGGGAAATTTCCTTCAACCAGATGGAATTTATCGGATTGAACTAAAACCACTACACATGCACTTGTAAAAGCATAGGGATTTGTTCGTTATGATAAAACTAAAAGCAGTGGTGACCAATTCACTTAGTCGAAAGATGCACCACCAACCACCGAAGTTGTTGAAATGTTAAAATAACAAAGGGAAATGGACTGAATCTAAAGTTGAGTAAACACGCTTTCGGTTTCGAGCAAAATCCCGACACAGAGACTTTGGACAATATGTACATATAGATTTTATGAGGATTTGAAATGTTAAAAGGGATTTTGCGAACAAGAAATTTCACAATAGCAATACACTGAGTTATTGTATTGGATTTAAATATTTATTTTATATCCTTAAACTACAAACTCAACCCGAGGGTTTAACCGCTTTTAATTAATATCGGATTAACTAAAATATGGCCTATTGCTTAATTAGGTCTTTATTTCAACCACAAAGTTATTGGAATCTCATCAAAATAATTACTACAGATTAATGATGGCGCTTCGTTTCCATAACAACCGTAGAAATACCAATCCTATTATTAGAAAGGTGAATAATGACCATAATCCACATTAGAACAAAGTTTCCAAGCAATCCTAATTGTATAATCAATTGATAGGTCGGCTTAAATAAATCGTTTTTGTTGCGGTATTAATTAGAAATTGTATAACGTCAATGGAATTTTTCAATTGAAAGGGAATTTGTTCACCACTAAAATTAATTGGTTCTTTTATGCTTTTGCTTTGTTGTAATCTTTGATACCATTAAAAAACAGATTCAAAATTTGTATTATGGGATTTAATTGTACTTTCTTACCAAATTCATAATTACTTGAACAAAAAATAGGCTCTACGGACTTATAACGTGTTTTCTAGAGGTATTCTAGCTTCTGGCGTAATGACTTCTGCCTCGTTTTCGTATAATTTGCTTAATACGTTTCTTTTTTTTATGTTCTTCTGCGCTTTTAATTGTTATGTTAATCGTTTATGAGATGTATGAAATAAAGGATTTGCATTCTGCACTTTGGTAGCAATCGTAATTGACTAATGCTATTTTATGATGCAGACTATGTTATTACACAGGGTGTCCCGTCTATATTGCAACAAACGTCGGGAGGTGAAAGTATACCTCTAAAGATGAGAAAAGTTCCCACGAACGTACCTTTGAAGATGTGTCGTTTATTAGATACAGGTCGACGGTCGTTAAGAAAAAATGTTTTTTTCGTTTTTTTGCCTGTAACTCCTAAAATATTAAAGGTACATAAATGAGATTCGGTTGACTTATAACACATAAGGAATGACGTGTTGTGCAACGTATGAGGTAATTTTTAAATATGTCAGAGGCGTAGATATATGGGTTATTTTAAGTATTTAACCCTGCAACTTCTACGTCACTGGCATAAAATGAATTTCAGTGGCAGTTTTTGAATATCTAAAGTCTTTTACACGAAAAATGTCTACCTTATGTAAAGCTCTAAAGTAAGTAGTTTTCGGGAAAATTGGAATATTAAGCGAAGATACACATCTTGTTCCCGGCATTTATTAGCTGCAGATTAACAATCTGGCAGGTCAGTAGAATTCACAACATTTTAGAAGCGAATTTCAAAAATACTGTCATTATTTAAACGACAGTTTAATTTGAAATTTTTCAAATAAACATGAATAACATTGAACATTTAACCGATATGTATCTCATTTAGGGTGAAGCTAATTGCAATGGCTATGAAGCTGTGAGCTTGTATACAGAACGGTTTCCTAATCGTCTTTTGAAAGAATTCATTGTCGATTAAGAGAATATGGTTCGTTGAAACGTCCTAGTGGTGCTGGTCGTCCAAGAACAATTCGAACGGTAGCTCTTGAAGAAACAATTTTGAACCGAATTAATAATCAGCCCGATACCAGCATTCGAGCATTGGCTAATTTCGTGAATGATAGCAAATCTGGAGAGCTGTGAGTGAGGAATTACTTTACCCATATCACACACAGAGGATTCAAACAGTGACTCCAACAGATTAGCGTCATCGTATTCCCAATTGCTATATTCAACAAAATCGAAATGAACCTGATCTTCTTCGAAGCATTTTGTTTACAGATGAGACATGTTTTTCCACATTTGGGATTGTGAGAATCCCCACGCTATTGCTTTAAGACAAGGTCAACGCAATTTTCCATTAATATTTGGGGTGGTATTATCGGCAATATTCGAATATAGGAATATTCGAGATCATTTGGACCAGTTCTTTCCAAATCGATGGATTGGTAGAGGAGGTTTTGTGTGCTTGACCTTTAAACATTCGCCACAATGTGTGGTTTCAGCATGACGTGGCATCTGCTCATTTTTATAGGAATGTTCGAGATCATTTGGACCAATTCTTTCCAAATCGATGAATTGGTAGAGGAGGTTTTGCGGCTTGGCCTGCTCCAGATCTCAATCCTCTTGAGTTCCTTTTATGGGGGCATGTTAAATCGTTGGTGTATGAAATACCAGTACTAAACCAAGAAGATCTTCGGGTAAGGGTGATAGCAGCATTTGAAGAAATTATAGATAACCCTGGTAATTTATGCATTGAGCAAAATGGAGCGTATTTTGAGAATCTATTGTAATAATTCTTTTTAAATAAAAATTATTCCTGATTTTAAGTTATTATTGTGCATCAAAAAGAGATTGGCCCTTTAGGTGCATCATCTTTATAATATTCCAATTTTCTCGAAAGCTACTTACTATAGAGCTTTACACAAGGTAAACATTTTTCATGTAAAAGACTTTAGATACTCAAAAACTGCCACTGACATTCTTTTTATGCCAGTGACGTAAAAGTTACAGGGTTAAATACCTCAAATGACCCCTATATCTACGCCTCTGACACTTAAAAATTACCTCAACACGTGATTCCTTATGAGTTATAAGTCAACCGACCCTCATTTATGTACCTAAACGAAAAAAAAATTGTTTCTTTAACAACCTGTAAAAAAAAAATTTAGAACAAATAATTAAAAAATCAAAATTAAATGATTTCGATAATTTCATTACAGCAATATAAACAATTGATATAAATATGCAAAATAATGCAGAATGTGTTTATAAATATGTCTTTCAAATTAATATGAATATAAATTACTTATAAATTGGCGGAAACAAATTTTTTTAATAAGCATTTTGGCACGAAATTCAAATTTTTATATTCATAAAATTAGTTTTTATTTTTATTAACTATCTTCTAGATTGTTTAAAAATCTGAAAAAAAATATATGTTATAAACTTTAGTAAGACACATTTTACGAAAAAAAAACTGAGACAGTAGTCGAACGTTATGAATTGATTTAAATTAATTTTTTTATTTGAATTTGGCGCGCAAATAATTTGAAAAAAATACCATTAAATGTAACATTTCTTTTACTTTTCAGCAGTTTTGTTTTCAGGTCAATACATGCAATAGAACCTGAGATAAAAAATGAAACGTATAAATCAGGTTTTGTCATTGTTTCTCTCCAACAGATTTTTATTGAAATCTGCGGCATTTTTAATTTTTGTTCATCTGAGTATCGCGAATGTTGATTTGCTTTGGGGGCACTTTTTACCCGCTTATTCGGCTATTTCCTTTTAATTGCTAGATATTTCTTATTAGAGTATAGCATCAAGTTTGATATTTATTACGAAACTGCATGTATACGCGGAACCACAGACAAGTCTCAACAGGAATATTCTTGTTTACTGGTACTCAAATAACGCATGCAATATGCGCATTATTGCGCAATAATGTGGCAATATTATTTATATTTATGAAAATAAAGCAAAACTAATAAAATATATTCGTCTGTGATAATCTGCTTCTCGTTCTTCTAATTTGAACCACACAAATCACCGGGTCATATAGACCCAAACACAGTGAGTGTAACAAATGCATTTAAAAAAAACTAGTCAATCTAGGTACACTGTTATTAGAGTAATGAAGTAAAAGTCATGCGGTGGCAACGAAATATATAAATAAATTAACGAATTATGCACATTAGAAGAACGCGATTGAGTCATATTGACTCGAACACAATAGGAGGGTTATACTTCTGTCTTTAGGGTTTTTGAAAAAGTTTAGTTTATACTGAAAAGGTAATAACCCTTGAACTGTAACAAGAATTAATAACGCAGCGCAACATATTCAAGCCAGAATTAGTTTTAAAAGGGTATACAATTCAATAACACGTCGTCAATATTGTATTCGTGAAAATGGTGGGTTTTTGCTTCTACTGTGAAATACCTTTTGTGTATTTTCATCTTTGCATACATTTCTCTAACCCTTGTGTTGTCGTGGGGTCTGTGAGGCCAACGAAATTATTTTCAATGCCACACTCTTGTTTTATGTGAGCGTGTCGCGATGGCCAGTACCTTTCCGTCTGCTCAAGATCAGTGAACGACAGCGTCAATTAGTGTATAATAGTTCGTCAGTTATTGACACGTGTGGTCTGTCAGACTACCGACTATTTGTGTAACTTTACTACCGACAAATAAATTTATTTTAATTTTTTGACGAAAACATTATATAGAGTAATTTTTTGTGCCTGAAATCTATATATCATTTGAATTAATATCCACCTTTACTTCAACTTTCCTAGCATGATTAATTTTATATACTATGTAACATTCCAACTCTTTATTTCTAGATTTTTGGTAATGGATCCTTACTTGAAAGAAATTCAGAGGTTACAACAGGTGTATGATGAAGTAGAAAAGAGGATATTGATTTGGAGAGCGAGCCCGAATCAGATCAGAAAGTGAACAAATACAGACACTGAGGAAGAACTAGAGGAAGCATTTGAGGAAGAACCTGCGGCTCCAGAACACTTTGATGCTACTGCAGAAAACCGGCGGCTCTTTTATTATGCAAAGATGGGATATCCTGGTGAAAACATGCGCCTCAAAAATATAAATACGTACCAGGTACAAAAGGAAATGCTCGTCAAGCTGTTGCCAGGCCAACAAATACTGTGGAAATAAAGGGGTTAATTGGGCTGTTATACCTCACTGGGGTTTTCAAAGCTGGCCGCAGAAATTGAAAAGAATTTTGATCTACTAATGGAACAGGCGAAGAGGTGTTCGAGCTACTATGGCCCACAGGCGATTTGTATTCTTGCTTCGTTGTCTGCGTTTTGACGATGTAAATACGAGAGGAGAAAGAAGAGTATTAGACAAACTCGCGCCAATCAAAATGTATTTGAGCGATTTAATCAGAACTGCAAACTTCATTACGTTCCTAGATCTTACTTGACATTGGACGAGATGCTATTTGCATTCCGTGGACGTTGCGGATTCCGCATGTACATACCGAATAAGCATGCCAAGTATGGAATCAAAGCATTTTCCTTGGTGGATGCCAGATATTTTACATGGTAAATATGGAAGTATATGTTGGACCTCAGCCTCCCAGACTATACTTGTTTAGTACTAAAACAACAGGTTTAGTAGAGCGAATGTGTGAGCCAGGATTGGGAACGTCTAGAAATATAACCATCGATAACTGGTTTACCAGTTATGAAATTGTAAAACGCATGCTGGACAGCACAAAATTGCAATTGTTGGAACAATTCGCAAAAATAAGAGGGAGATTTCAAAAGAACTTCTTGATCCCAACAGGCCACAGTACTCGTCAATGTTTGCATTCTCTAAATTCATGGCTTTGGCATCATACATACCAAAGAAAAAAAATTTGTGACAGTGGTATCATCTTTTCACTATGATGACACGATTAACGAAGATTCTGGAGATGCATGTAAGCCGAATATTATTTACATTTTATAATATTACAAAAGTAGGCGTTGACTCGGTCGATCAGAAATGTGCTGCGTATAATGTAAGCAGAAATACCCGAAGCTGGCCGATGGTAATTTTTTTATAATTTGCTCAACATTGCGGGCATATGAACTACGTGCGAGCGCACGTAGTACATAAATGTAATGCCAAAGAAAACGACATGATTTCTGAGCGAAAATTGTTTTTGAGGGTAATTGGCTTAGCCTTGGTAAAAGAAAACATGCTTATAAGAGCAAAGGACCCTCGTTTACAAAAAGAAATCAGGAATATCACTCAAAGATTAAGTGGAGCACCCGCAGATCCAGAGCCTCCGCGTGAAAATAAACAATGTCGTTGCGCCTACCGCCCAAATCGTAAAACACGGTATTTTTGTGTCAAATGTAAAAAATGGCTATGTTTAGAACATGTCCAACCGATGTGCGAAGAATGCAATAAAAATGGAACTACGAATTAGGATGTTTTTCCACTAAATGCGAGAGATGTACGTTTTTGTTAACTTTTTTTTGCCCTTTGATAAAAATTTTGTTTATTTTAGTGATGTGTTTAGAATAGTTAAAATGTGTTAACAATGTAATAAAATAAGATTATGCAAGTATTAAATAAATTTATTCTTTGTTTATTGCAAAATTACAACCTGGGTCTGTCAGACACCAGCCGACCGTTCATGTAATTTGCAGGCACCCGATTCCTCAAGGGTTAAATAAAAGTTAGTCTATTTATATCGTAATCAAATTGTCCAAGGTTTACATTTGAAGCGTGCACTACATTACTTAATAATTATTTTTCTGCAAAACTGTATATTCAAATATCCCGAAAATAATGAAAAATTAAAAAAGCTTATTTTCTGTTTCCGATTCAGAATAAAATATTGTATATGGGGTTTCACTTTTTACCTTTAGTTCGCAATCACCCTGTATATTAACATAGGTTTTGAGAAAAGAAGTCAATGATTTCAAGATCAGGGGCGCTAATTAAACAGCCATCTTACTTGTTAAAAAACATGTTTAAATGACTATTTAAGCTCAACTATTCACCATCAGTATGCTATTCATTGCATCATAAGTCTTCTCGAGTAATTTTATATAGCTGGGTAGTTTATTAGGTGGTTTGAGTATTTAGGCATGTACAACAAAACACGTTTATCAGTGACAGTGCCGTAACTAATGTACACAACCACTTATACATAGTATCTGTTAATAAAATCTTGCGAACTTCTTAATAACTTTAAATCGCTTTTTCTTACTTGTAACATTTAAAGAACTATTATCACTCTTGTACAAGTGCAGGCTTCACATAAAAGACACTGCCCATCCATTCTTCAATAAATTATAACAGCGTTTTCACCTTTTTATTATTTTCTCTTCCTTTCCATCAATTTATGTGAAGTGTAGTTGTATTCATAAATTTTCAAATTATACAGTACAAACATAACCGAGATAATGATGATAACAATTAGATATACATTTTTCATTGGCATGAAATGAAAGATTAACTAAATTTAGACATGCGACCAGAATTTTGTAACTGAATAGAATACTTTGTCACGAAAATTTCTATATATAATACATAATGAACATTTTTATAAATTGATGATGGATATTGTAGACATCTGTTTTGTGACAGACATACAAATATCACGCTTTAGAAAGACAAAAATTGTTAAACAAGTAATTGCTGTATTTATTAAATTAAAATATACATATGAAAATGTAAACTTTCACCATTATCACTCATAATACAATACTTATCTTTTTTGGGGTTTTTTAATGGTGTAATTTAAATTATACAATATAAACGTTTCGATAACACTTACAGTTATCTTCGTCAGTAGTAATATTTGCTAAAAATTGTTAAAGATGTAAACAATTTTGTCAAAGTTGAAAAATTAAAACATAAACTTCAGCCTGCTATTAATATAACAGTTTGAGAAACTTATAAAGCCAACTGTAAAATTAAATTTTAGTAAAGAATAACTAGGTCATTAAAAATTAAGTATTGTTAAACTGCCTTAAAGATGACAAATCAGAACACTCTCTACGGCGAAAGCTAACAATGAAATTTGTCTGCAAAAAAAACACATTTAACAAAATTTAATCGAGTTATGATGTAAATGTAAAGCTGTGAAAAAAACTTCAATTTGAAAATGATAGAAGCATTCACAAATCCAAACATCACATCAAATAAAATAACCCAGTTAAATCCAACAAAGAAATATCTTTATCAATAAGTGGAAGTGTTATTAACAATGAAAAGCATAATGCAGAACGTTTTTTGTAATTTTTAATTTTAATTTAATTTCAACTACTTATGTTAAATTATAGTGCTGTGGTAATTTAACATATAATTGGTAAAGCATTTGCTTCAAGGTCTAGGAAAAACACAGCAAAAAACCTAGACATACCAAAAGTTGAAAATAAATTAAAATCAAAATTAAGACGTATCATTTACGCTTTTTTTTAATTATAGGATGCCAAAACCTATTTAAACGAAGATTTTGTTCTTGTCTATTAAAATTATTAGGGTGTTTATATATTTCAATATCTTCACGTTGTAAACGAACATAATAATGAGTTTGTCTTGACAATATTTCCATATTGTCAAATTGAATCTCATGATTTAGATAATTCAGGGCATGGTCAGCCACAGCAGACCTCTCTGGTTGACCTAATCTTCAAAATTTCATATGTTCTTTGCGTCTTGTATCAAAGCTACGTTTTGTGGTTCCGATGTATACTTTTTCATATGAACAAGATAACTTATACACTCCGGAAGATGATAAAGGATTTGACACATCTTTAGGTGATCTTAAATATACTTTAAGTTGTCTTGTAGGTTTAAAAATAGTCCTAATGCCATATTTAATTAGGATTTTTCAATTCTACTTGTAACATTAGCTATAAAAAGAAGAAAAGCGGTACCAACATTAAGAACTGTTTTTTTTTAAGGTTACGCCTAGAAGGTGTAATAACATTATTAATATCTGCAAGTGAATATCCATTATCTAGTAAGGATTTTTTTAAATATTTATATTTATCCTTCAAAAATTCAGGGTCACAAATTCGTTTAGCTCGATCTACTAAAAATTTAATTACACCAATTTTTTGACGTGGATGGTGGTTGGATAAATTATGAAGGTATCTATCAGTGTGTGTCGGCTTTCTATAAACCTTAAAAGATAGTGAATTATTATTTTTAGATATTAATATGTTAAGAAATGGTAAACTTCCATTAGTTTCTTTTTCCATAGTAAACTGAATACTAGGATGTATATCATTGATAAAAACCAAAAACTCATGCAGTACTTCTTCTCCATGTCTCCAAATAACAAATGGGTCATCTACATATCTATACCAAACTGAAGGTTTTTTAGGTGTATTTTATAACGCTAATGTTTCAAATTTTGCCATATAAAAATTAGCTATAACAGGGCTAAGGGGACTACCCGTTGCAACACCTTCAGTCTGTTCATAAAATTTACTATTCCGCCGAAAGTAAGTTGTAGTAAGACAGTGCTGAAAAAGAATGGTTACGTCCTTTGGAAAAAGATGATCAATGTATTCAATAGTTTCTTTTAGAGGAACTATTGTAAAAAGCGAAACAACGTGAAAACTGCCCATTACATCACCCTCTTCAATTTTGAAACTATGCATTTTTTCAACAAAGTCGGCAGAATTTTTATTGTAATGGAGAAGAAGCACTGCATGAATTTTTGGTTTTTATAAATGGTATACATCCTAGTATTCAGTTTACCATGGAAAAAGAAACTAATTGAAGTTTACCATTTCTCGACATATTAATATCTAAAAATAATAATTCACTATCTTTTAAGGTTTACAGAAAGCCGAAACACACTGATAGATACCATCATAAATTATCCAACCACCATCCACGTCAAAAAATTGATGTAATTAAATCTTTAGTAGATCGAGCAAAACGAATTTGTGACCCTGAAATATTGAAGGATAAATATAAATACTCAAGAAAATCCTTACAAGATAATGGATATTCACTTACAGATATTAATAATGTTATTACACCTTCTAGGCGTAACCTTAAAGAAAAACCAGTTCTTAATGTTGGTACTGCTTTTCTTCCTTTTATAGCTAATGTTATAAATAGAATTGAAAAAATCCTAATTAAATATGGCATTAGTACTATTTTTAAACCTACAAGAAAAATTAAAGTATATTTAAGATCACCTAAAGATGTGTCAAATCCTTTATCATCTTCCGGAGTGTATAAGTTATCTTGTTCATATGGAAAAGTGTACATCGGAACCACAAAACGTAGCTTTGATACAAGACGTAAAGAACATATGCGATTTTGTATATTAGGTCAACCAGAGAGGTCTGCTGTGGCTGACCATGCCCTGAATTATCTAAATCATGACATTCAATTTGACGATATGGAAATATTGTCAAGACAAACTCATTATTATGTCCGTTTACAACGTGAAACTATTGGAATATATAAACACACTAATAATTTTAATAGACAAGAAGAAAATCTCCGTTTAAATAGGTTTTGGCATCTTATAATTAAAAAAAAGCGTAAATGATACGTCTTAATTTTGATTTTAATTTTAACTTTTGGTATGTCTAGGTTTTTTGCTGTGTTTTTCTTAGACTTTGAAGCAAATGCTTTACCAATTATATGTTAAATTACCACAGCACTATAATTTAACATAAGTAGTTGAAATTAAATTAAAATAAAAAATTACAAAAAACTTTCTGCATTATGCTTTGCATTGCTAATAACACTTCCACTTATTGATAAAGATATCTCTTTGTTATATTTAACTGGGTTATTTTATTTGATGTTATGTTTGGATTTGTGAATGCTTCTATCATTTTCAAATTGAAGTTTTTCACAACTTTACACTTACATCATAACTCGATTAAATTTTGTTAAATGTGTTTTCGGGCTGAAAAATTTCATTGTTAGCTTTCGCCGTAGAGAGTGTTCTGATTTGTCATCTTTAAGGCAGTTTAACAATATTTAATTTTTAATGACTAGTTATTCTTTACTAAAATTTAATCTTATAGTTGGGTTTATACCTTTCTCAAACTGTTCCATTAATAGCAGGCTGATGTTTATGTTTTAATTTTTCAACTTTGACAAAATTGTTTACAACATGTTTAACAATTTTTAACAAATATTACTACTGACGAAGATAACTGTAAGTGTTATCGAAACGTTTAGATTGTATAATTTAAATTACACCATTAGAAAAGCCCAAAAAAGATAAGTATTTTATGAAAATATACATAGGTAATAGCTAAATATTATCACTCGTTATGCTACTGGAGGTCACTATTATCCCCGCAAATCTAGAAATAGGCCATCTTGTTTGATTTTTTTTTAAGTACTGCATACATAGTATGTTCTCAATCCCTGAAAACATTCTGCTTTTAGCTTTTATTATCGTATCCAGAACATGCTATGTAGTTAGTACAACATTGTGGTAATCTAAGATATATTACAGAAAACATCTATTCACATTTCTTACGAAATTACGTCATGGTATATCGCATGATTATATTTAATTATTCCTCCCGGCAAACAAGTATGATTATTTCCAACGTATGCATATCTTTAGAAGGTTTGTGCCAAATACTGTTAGACTTGTGACGTTCGTCAACAAAACAAGTTTCTGGTAGCTCTTTAGAGTGTTGAGACCTTCAGGACCGTGGTTCCAATCGCTTCACTATTTTGTGGATAAATGATTTTTTAGAACATATTCAGGTTAAATCAGTGTTATTAAACAATAATGATATAAAATAAAATTGATATTAATTATGAATAACAAATAAACAAAAAAGGACTCCCGGTAAATAATGGAAAGCAAGTAAAATATGATTCTGGAGACCCTTTCGGATCGGGACGGCACTGTCCAGTTTACACTCCGCTGGATGCGCCCTCTGTTTACAACTGAAATTATACGGATTAATTGCAACAAGTGGTTTTCATATTTAATTGATATCAGAAATGTTAATTATTTCAGTATTTATTAACGATGTGTATTGTGTTTCTCAGTTATTGGCAACAGGATTAATTCGGTGTGGAAGTCAGGTGAGTACAATTTTATATAATTTTATAAAATAAAGAAGGTGTTTGTCACATGGACCAGTAGGGATGAAAAGTTTTGCTTGTAAACTTGGGGTGTGATATATAGGGTAGATAATGAGGGACGTGTAGTTATGTGTACGGTAAAGATAAGTAATTACTATAATAGAATTGAAGTCCTAGAATAAGGGTCCGGGGCACAACCTCCGTTCACCTTCTACCTGGATGTGACGATGGTTTGGGGTTGATTGTCTCTCAGAGAGATGACTATTTCTTCGGGGCCTTAACCTCCTTTGAAATAGTGGTGTCTGTATTTGTAATTGAAAAGCCCATATCGGTGGAAAGGAATCCAATAATGCTGGTTTAAATTACAATCTTTTTTTTTAATTCTGTTTCTCCTTTGTGGCGGAGTACTGAATTTACAGGAGAGATCTTACGGAACGAGGTGGTACCTCCATCCAATTACGTACAACGTGCCTGTGACAAATTTATGTCCCAAGCTCGGTGCTACAAACAGCCAAGCTTGTTTGATATAAATGTGCTTTCGATAATGTAGTTCGAAGTAGAGGAGCGAATTTATGGATGCCTGGACAATGTTGGGGATGGTTGTGTGGTGATACAGGGGTGGATTTGATGGTGAGGGTGAAATTCGTAAAAATGGTTGTGAAGGTTGGTGGCTGGTCAGGTGTGTGTGTCGTATGAAGTAAATATGAGTATAAATAGGTGTGTAAACGTATGGTTAGGTGAGAATGGTATAAATAAGTAAGTATAAATAAGTAAAGGTAGGGGTAAGTATATAATTAAGGGGTAGGCTTATATCTGGTCTGGTAAATAAATGCAAAAAAAGTCTGGTTTGTGCAAAAGTAAGTAAGAATACTCTCATTAGTTTGGAAGGAAAAAGGAAAAGGCCACGCATTTCAATCCCTCCCCAAGGGAGAGGGCGGGCTGCTCGAGCTTTCCAAGCTCCTTCAGCCACAATCATGGATTCCCAGCATACATACATACATTACGTGTATATGCATGGTGGGATTAAGGATGGGTGTGGTCAGGATAGGATCGGAAGGAAAGGAGTTAGGGTTCTTAGGGGGAAAATACTACCCCATCATTCGCCTAAGTAGCCACACATGGTGTGCAAATACGCAGTGACCATGCCGCTACATGTGTATGATGAAACCCCCTGAAAAACCTCATGCAAGGTAGACGTTAACGGGAATCGAACCCAATACCTCCCGAATGCTAACCAGGTCGTGTAACCACTACACCACCAGCTCGGTGTAATGAAAGAAAAAATGCGCTTAACCCGTAATGTTTCATTTAAAACGCCAACTGGCAGTAAATTATTTACTCATGCATGCCAGTTAATGGAAGTTAACCCTAATGAACAGGAAACAGACTTAAATAATCAAGGGCATAGCCAATTAAATTGTACTGAACTACAACCTGGATGTTCCTATTGTCATCCCAACAACAGTGACACAACAGTTTCTGCTAAAAAATCACCCTGTTAGGTGAGAATAAAGCTTCCGTCCTTAGCCCTTGCATGTGACAGAACAGGTGTGTCAGGCCAATCTGCTGCTATGATCGCTTCAGCGGTTTTACAAGATATTGTAGTCATCAGTAAAGACCATGCCACGTTAGTAGTCGACCGGTCTGAAGTTCGGAGAGAAAGATCAAAAATGCGCACAGATTTAAAGGATGTTGAACTGGATCCTGTTCTTGGTCTTTACTTTGAAGGAAGGAAAGCCAAAACCATCTCAGTAGATAAAAAGGGAGATAAGTTTTATAAAAAAGTAATAAATGAGTCCAATTACTCTGTTATCGCTGAACCAAATAGTGTTTATATAGGACATGTAACTGTTTTATCAGGGAAGCAGAGACAGTGGCAAAGTTTATTTTGAAACGGTTGAAGCAAAATGATGTTGATTTATCACAAATGAGCGCAATGGACTATGATGGCACTGTATTAAACACTGTGCCCAAAGGAGGAGTAATTTGTCTTATAGAACTTGACCAGAGGAAATCCACGCAATGGTTAATATGCCAGTTGCATGAAAATGAGTTACCATTACATCACTTACTAACACATTTAGATGGAGAAACTACAGGACCAGGGCGGTCTTCAGGTCCTATGGGTAAGCAACTAAAAGAGTGTGAAAAGTAATTTATAGTGAATTTTGAACCTATAGATTTAATACTGCCAGTAGTTGATGATAAATTTGATCTAAGCATAGATCAAAAGCATCTCTTTGATATGTGGGCAGCAGTTACAGAAGGTACCTGTCCTGCTGACTTAGCAAATAAATATCCAGGACACATGTCACATTCATGGTTTTTCGCAACAGGATATTGCGTTTGTACGTTTCTACTAAAAGTCCTAGTGAAATTCTTAAAGTACTGGTCACTTTTGTGGTAAAGGTTTATAACCCTATGTGGTTCTAAATAAAAAGAAATCCAAAGTGCAAAAGTAGAGTTAAGCATGTTATGAGCACTATTGAAAGAAGTCGTTACTTAAGTGACAATTTAAAAAAAATTAGCTGACCCCGTAATCCAGTGTGATGATTATTTTGCGCACCCGTAAAGCATCATACCATGCATTTTAAGTGATGAAAGAAGAATCATCGGAGAGTTGGGATACAGCAAGGTTTTAGAAGCTCGAACTCTCCAACTCAAGAACAGCATCCGTTCCATTTCAATTCCACCATTTTGAAATTCGAGGAGGCCACGAACTATGAAGTGTGACACTTGTCTACAAAACAAATTTCTGGTAGCCCTTTTGAGCGTTGAGGCCTCCAGGATCGTGATTCACATTGTTCACTATTTTGAGGATAATTAATTGTTAAGATATAAAATAAAAAGAATACTAAATATTAATAACAAATAAACTAAAAAAAAGACTCCTGATAAATAATAAAAGAAAATAAAATGTAATTCTGGTAACCCTTCCGGATCGGGACGGCACTGTCGAGTTTTAGACTCCGCTGGATGTGCATTATCTGTTTATAGAGGAAATTATACGGATTAATTGCAACAGGCGGTTTTAAATATAATTGATATCATAAATGTTAATTATTTCGGTAGTTATTGACTATGTGTATTTTGTTTCAGGGTTATGGGCAGCACGATTAATTATGTGTGGAAATCAGGTGAGTATAATTTTGTGTAATTTTAGTTAGATACAACATGTGTTTGTCACATAGACCAGGAGGTGTGAAACGTTGTAGTTTGTAAATTTGGGGTTGCATATACAGAGTAGGTAATCAGGGATGTCCTCGGGTGTTTATATTAGCGATAGGGAATTAATCTAATAGAATTTAATTACTAGAATGGGTGTTCGGGGCAACACCTCCGTTCACCTTCTATAAGGATATTGAGATGAAAGTTGATTTTTTGCCAGAGAGATGACTATTTGTTCGGGGCCGCATCCTCCGATGAAATAGTGTCGTCTGTGTTTGCAATTTAAAAACCCAAATCGGTGCAAAGCAACCAATAGTGGTGGTTTAAATTACAACCTTTTTTAAATTCCTTTTCTCTTTTGAGACGGAGTAGTATAATTATAGGAAAGATCCTAAGGGACGCACCACGTGAGAATTCGGGGTGGTACCTCCGGCAAATCACGTACAACGTGCCTTTGACAAATTTATACCCCGAGTTCGGTGCTATAAACGGCCAAGTCTGCTTGATATAAATGTGCCTGCGACACGGTAGTTAGAAGTAAAGTATCGGATTTATGAATGTCTGGTGAATGTTGGTGGGTGGTACAGGTGGTGGATTTGGTAGTAAGTGTGGAATGAATAAATGTTAATGAGAATGTTGGTGGCTGGTTAGGTGGATGTATTGTGAGGAGTAAATATTTGTAATGAATAGAAATAACTATGTAAACGTCTGGTGAGGTAAGAATTATACAAATAAGTAAAGGTAGGGTGTAGGTATATAGTCAAGGAGTCATTACAAGACCAGAATATATTACAAATCATGTTACACCATTCACCAATGAATTATATAATTCAAAACCTCTGAACCCTAAGGCTATTGTTTATATTGACTGCACTTACAATAAAATTGAAAAAAGTCATATTTTAAAGTTTTAAACATAAACATTTAGTAAAACCTACAGGAGTCGTTGCTCCACATGAATATATTTCATCGATAGTTGGACCTTATTTTTTTGATATCCGAAACAATCAGGTTACCATTTTGACGCAGGAATTACAACAAGATATCAATGGAATTAGACGTTGGTTTATAGAAGGGGACATTGTTATTTTAGATAGAGGCTATCGAGAGTCGATTCCTGTTTTGAAAGAAATTGGATTTTAATATTTTATGCCACCCCTCCTTGGCCAGAGTCAACGTCAGTTGTTTACTGACGAAGCAAATAGAGCTAGACTTATCACCAACACAAGGTAAATTGTTGAGGCTAGAAATGGTCCTATTTTTAAATTCCTTAAAAACAATGTACCAGTTCACCACGCCGTACACTTAGGTGACTTCTATAGAATTTCTAGTGCCCTTATTAATAGATTACATTCCTTGGTTAATATGACAGGAACCGTAAACATAGCCAGACAAATGTTAAACCAATTACATCAGCTCAACTTTGCCAAAGAAAGCGTTGAAGCAGAAAATCTTCGTTTTCGAAACGGTTAATGGGTTTTACTAAATCATAATCATGTTGATGAGTTTCCCCACATACATTCAAAATACACTTCAAAGAGAGGGAATACATGTTTTTACTGGCGGAACAAAATTGTTTGAGATTTCGAGGTTCAGAAACAATACAAAGCACATGTTATGTATAATATACAACAATGGTGAAGACGTTGAAAATCGACCTATTATTGGACATTACTGTACATGCAAATCGGGCGTTAGAACATTAGGTACTTGTGCACACGTAGCAAGTGTTTTGTGGTTTTTAGGACATGCGAGACATGTGGAAAATATTCAGTATCCATCTGCTAGCCTTCTTCAAACAATCGCTGATGCTACAAATCGTGAAGTTCCAGTAAATCTTCGCCCAGGTCCAGAAATTATGGAGGAGAATAATAATTAAGGATCGCACATATAACTCCTACTTTTTTAATTGACCACCATTCTAGTTAAAAATATGTGGAAAATGTGAATTAGGCCTACTGGGACGACAATGAAAGAACGCGCCAGAAGCACTACGTCTACGGTGCTGTGGAGTTTCATTTGTTTTAATTTCCAACACGACCACAAAGTAAATACCTCCGTACATACTTATTAGGTGAATATCTGTTCTAGTTTTTAGTGTAGAAGTGCAGCTTGTCTTATATTATGAATCGTATACATTGAACTCTTTAATATTTGGAAGATCTGGTGAAGAGTTCACATTAATCGTCTAGAAAAAAAAACACAGAATTTCACGCACGAACTTTTTGAAAGAATATAGTTTTAGATAATTCCTGTCATGTCATACAGTTTGCAACACGCTGTCGATATGTTAATTGTTTTGCTACGGTAGCTAGGTAGTGAACGAATACATTTGACATACAATAAAATGTACAGGTTGTCTCCCTAAATAATGGCAACCGGCGTCAATGAAAAAGCCCATCCTCGAAGTAGTCTTAAAAATGCGCATAATTTTTGTACATCCCTTTAAACGCAAAACTGGTCAGGTATATTTTGTATTGTTTTATTGCACAAAGTGTTACATGTCCAATCCGTACTAGGTGTCGCGTATGCTTACATTAGTAAGCGGGTTGCCAAGCCAGCTACAGTGGAATGATTGAACAACAAGCTCAAACATCTTACACTTACCATAAATCCACAGTTTATACATCTCAGTCCGCGAAAGATGACTCTTGGCGCCACCACAATCTTAAATTTTGCTAAAATTGTTTGATTGTGGAAAACAGGATTGAAGCCTGCTCAGTAAACTCATACACACTTCCAAACAAATCAACTCAAAGCTTCAGAAAATTTAGCGATACACGGGTCGTTATGAACACACCCTGTATAAATGGAAACTCCAATTCACAAAAATAAAGCGTTACCATATGTAGTTTTTAAAATGTCCCTCGTTTATCTACCAATTTAAATCTGCAACTGTTAATGAATTAAACAAGTAGTCAATGCCCAATTTAGAAATACCTCTAGCATAAAATGAATAAACGAAACGATTTAATGATATTCGTTAACTCAATGAAAACTACTCGTCAATTGCTAGATAACTCAACTTTAGAATGATTAGTGTTTTCCTCATTAATGATCTCTTTGTATTTTAGTAAAATGCCAACTTTAGTGGTCGTAGTTAGACATACATAAACATATTTATGCTTTATCACTTCAAATATAAACGTTCTGCTTTATGGAAATATTAAATCAAAATGAAGTATTTTGTTACTAATGTTCTGCTTTATTCTCCAAATTTTTACTGAAATTTTGTAAACGATCTGGTCAATACAAGATGTCAAATCGGTCCTTAATCTCCAAAATAAAATAAGGTAAGGATTACTTTCAATTATTAAAAATATGTAACCAGTCAAGCCAATATCACAAATAAACAACGAAATAATTAAAACACTCTGTACATATATTGTGGATAAATATTTACACATACGTGGTTGAAACCACCAAATAGCCCTAATTAAAAAATCCCCAAATCTTAGAACTAAACACACACAAATATCGACAAAGCTCGATTGCCTTTTTTTTTATTTTAACCTAAATGAATAATCGTCAAAGCAAAGAAAGATAGTTGTCTTAAAATGGTGATCGTGCTCGCATTCGTCAATAAGCCTTATAGCTAATTCTTACAGTGAAGGTCATTTAATCCGTTTTCTGCCGGTAAGAAAGAAAATGATCTTAAAATGGTGACCGTTCTCGCATTCGTCAATCAGTCATACAACCAATTCTTATAATAAAGGTCATTTAATTCGTTTTCTGCCGGCATGACATGTAGTCCATCTAATCGGTGAGACGTAATCCTTTACTTGCTAATGGCCTTTAAATTGGCCAGCATTTTGGGTACACACACAACAACCGTATTCCTTTAACGCATCTGCAAACAGTTCTTCATTCACGTGATTTCATGGTCCTTTTGTTTTTCTTTAATTTAGCATAACATTGTATTTATGTATAGATGTTAGCTCTTCACTACATATACGTTTAACACAAAGGGTATATTTGCTTCCCCTTTGGGAATCGATTCTCTTACTTGCTTTTTTATACAATCGAATTGTATTTGGTGACGATTGTACGAATATACTTCGAACGATCATAAAACCACCTCTTCTTTGAGCTACTTTTACAATTTTCGGTCTGTTAACTTAAGTGGTTACACTAAGCTTATAAAGCTTTTGTAATGTCACTCGCTGTACTATATAATTTCAACAAAATACTTCTTTGATTTTCAGATCTGCATAAGTACTTTTAATTCATTGAAGAAAGATAATATAAAATAGTTTTTCCTTCAACCCTCAATTTACTACTTAGTTTATTTATGAATATCTACTTATTATCAATCCCACCAAGGGTTATTTCTGTCGTTCTACTTATACGCTGCACACATTATGCTTTTCATAAACAATACTTCCCCACTAAAAGATTATAAACCTTAATCCTAACTCAGTGCGCACGACGTCTACTGTCGTCAACGCTTAAGCTTCATTCTTATCTCAAGACGGGCACTTCCTTATATGCCTTTAGCCCTCCTTTCTAAATGCATCTCGTGCTAAATTGAAAATCTACCGATCATAATCACGTATTCACTGCGTCTCTACACAGTACAACACCCACCGCTATCTTTATTTTTCGTGAAAATTTATAAAATCTCCTCGAGTAAATCATCTATCACCACATTCACTTAGTATATTCACCAGGTCGTTCTTCGTCTTTTCATACATATCTTACATGTGCGCGAATTTGATTTACGCATCATTTTCGCGAAATCATCCCTTTCTAATGTCCCTTTACGTACACATACGCATTCAATTTACCAATATTGCACATCATTACCAAAAATTTTCACATTCAAAGACATGCATCCATATTCCTTACTGCACGTTAATACAATTTCAATATACCACTAACTCTCTCATTCGTACGCCTACAACCATTTCTTTACTTCAAATTCCTTCATACACAGTAGCAAAAAGACTAGTAGTTTTACCAGTGCCGTATCAACAAAAATTTACTCAAAACTTTATACCTCGGCCAAATTTAACGCTTTCAACAAGAAAATCTTTCTACAACATTCAAATATTCCTTCATATGATAACTAAGGGTTCATTACAAATCTAGTGGCTTATCATTTACACCAACTTACATTACGCATACACAAAAAAAGCTCTTTTCATGCAAACTCACTTCAGCTGCACTCAAAATACGTTATCAAAATATACATGATACATGATGCGTCAAGATAACCTTACAAAAGCAAGTCCAAACCCCCTCAGGGGGCGATATAGAGCCAATAAATTTGATTTGTTAAATTACAATACAAAAAAAAAATAGTTCCTTTATAAGAGTTTTAGGATTCAATTTCCCACAAGTGGGCATTGTACATCATTTTGAGATTTCCTAAAAAAACCTAAATTGTCATTTTTAACGTTTCCGGTTTCTTAGAAAAGCATTTGCGATGTGTATAAATTAAATAATGCCACCCTACCTATGGGAAATTTTACGCCAAATAACCGGTTTTTTTTTGGGGCAAATAAGAATGTATTTTCCTATTATTCTGGTATACTCGGCATATTTTATTTTTAGAATAATTACGATTACTGCACAAAGTTAAACCGGAAATCAATTGCAATTTGCAATACCATTCAAGTAATTACATGTAATTACTACAAGTAACAATAGATTTTAAAATAAATTGCTTTGTGAAAATAGGGTATAAATAGGAAAATATGTGATTATTAAATATTCAGTTATAACCCGTCTTGACTTTGTCGTAACTATATTGTGAAGCTTTATTTTAATAAGGAAACATACCCCGATGCCTTAGGCGTTTTGGAATTTTATATTAATTATTAAACAATGATAAGATAGTATTATTTTGTTATATGTTTACTTTTAATTAAATCGTTTACTCTGTTGTAATGCTAATAACAATAAATAATAAATATAAAAGGTAGAAAAAAATCGTTTTTTTAAATTTAGTGTCCATTTTTAGCGTTGGGAAGAGAATACGAATTTGGTAAGTTCAAAAAGAGTTTTTCATTTTTGACTGATACACTGCCACTTTTATCTCAATTCGATTTTTAGCGGTACTTGTGACTATCAACGATTTACAGAATTAAAGGATTTTTTATATTTAAATCGCAAATAATGGGAAATTACATGCCAAATAACGTGTTTTTATTTTATCAATTAGGACGCTTTTTAATTTCAATTACATCCTTGATAATATGATTTCATAAATATTCCTTTTTTGCTGGTAGTTTTGAATTAAAATGAAAATAAAAACAAGCACCATGTTATTAGGGAAATAATGAAATCAAAACAATTTGGAATCACATTGTTACTTGTATTTCCTCTATATTAAAAATACATTACTCCTATTATCAATACGTACGTGTAGGAAAACAACTGACTTCGAGCTGTTTTAAATTTCTTAAAGTAAACCATAATGACATTCAAATTTATTATCTAATTCCATTATAATGCAATAAAAAAGAGATCATTTGTTTGGTGTTATAAATACACATACAATCAAATTCATTACAAATTTAAAAAATATTTCTTCTTTTTGTATAACAGATTTTCAAGTCAGTTTAGAACCGCACAATACGTATTTTCCTAAGAATTCTTTCATTAACAAACTGGTTGTTTAAGACAATATCTACGTGCCCGTAATATAATTGAAAATTTACCTGACTATTACAATACGTTCTTAGTTATTGCTAACATTTAAAGGGTGTCCACAATTTCTACGTTAGATCGCCTCGGGGGATGGGCTTTTTCATTGACGTCGGGTGCACACGTTACGAACAATTGTTTATTACCGATAGTTGTTTAATGTAGCATACCAAAATATTACTACTTTCTGTTATAAGTGTAAATCCAGGTAATATAGTTTGCTTTTGGCTCACCCTGTACCTTTATGCAATTTTGGTAATGTTCGTGGTCGATAAAATTACTGAGGTATTGATAAACGTATACGTGGCAAGAAAGAAATAATTAAAGGCTAGGAATACACTGATAATATTGTTCTAAAAGTATATGATTTTCAATTGCAATACCCTGTAGAAAAAAAAATCTCCATTATTAAAGTTTGTGCCCATGGACACTTTCGATCAGGATGGTCAAAAGTACAATATACCAAAAATTTTAAGATTTTCACCGCATGCCCCTTTGCATAAGAAAAGTGTGTGGTCCTTTAAGCGGTTATCCTACAAATCATTCGCTTAAATTTAACAATTCAGTAAACAACACTTTATGTTTGTAGTTAAATAGCTGATCAAAAAGCAAAATCCCAAAAAAGCATTTGATAGTTTAATACATCTTTTGATCATTGCCCTACAACAAAATCGAAGGTGGCAGCAAGCTTTCGCATATCAAATAAATTTCATATCGATTAATGTATTTTTTTTTTTGTAGAAATAAGGTTAGCTGCGAGATTTGAACTTCCTAATGCCTTCTTTTCGAAACTCTTTGGCATTAACAAAAACTGTGCTCAGCACTTGATTAATAGTTTGCATCCCCAAATGGAACCTTCATGTAGAATTACAAGAATTCTCGTTCATGTATGTGTGCTTTCTGCGTTTCATTTTTTTGGGGAGGGTTGTTATCAGCTGGGCACAGGGCAGCTATTCTGTTACAGCAAGTCAGTCGGTAATTAGCAGATGTGTAACAGAGGTAACTGATTTAAAGATCACGCATCTATTACATCAATAGATTGTTTTCACACCCACTCGAGCAGAAAGGGATGAATTGAAAACAGCCTTTACAGAAATAGGTCATTAATCTTCTGATACAGTAGGTGTAATTGATTGCATCCTTGTTAGAATAATATCACCGCCCGCAACCATCCTGTACAACCTGTAATGGCTTATACTGTAGGAAGCAAATTTATTTAATTAATCAAATAATTAAAAATAATTTGTGATCATAACAGGCAGATACTTAATATAAATGCCAAATTCCCATGTTCTGTACATGACACAACTATATGGATGTCATGTGCAATCAAAAGAACTTCGCACTACGGCATTCACGATTATTTAATTGGGAGCAGTGGACTGTAGAGCCTTGGTTGTTAACACCATCCTTAAATCCACCTGAACGTACACCAGAAAGAAAGTATGATATTATGAAAACAATTTTTCACATTATTACACATATATACAGGGTCTCCATTTGAAAATTTGCCAGACCTCATATCTTCGACACTGTAACAGGTAAGTAAAATTTCTCAAAAACGTAGAACATTGAAGGGAACCAATAAGACTTAGGCTCAAGCCACCTCGCCCCAATTTTTTTAAATTGCACTACCCCATATGTAATACATCATAGGAAAGCTCTTGAGAAATGCTATGCATTAGTGCCAAACCAAATGTTAATCCATAGAACATTTTTTCAATAATACGAAAACCAGTATTTAAATCAATTTATTCAAGTATATTATTTTAAATGTCAAATTAGGTAGTATTATCCAAAAACAGTTTATCTTTACAAATAGGTGGTCAAGATGAACAGAAAAACTCAACAATATCCCATGGAGAATTATATATTCATGTTAAAAATCACAGAATCTAATCTAGATTAGATGCTCAAAATGACTTCCATTATTCTTAAGGCAATAATAAAGTCTACTCTTAAATTCATGTCGTACATTTTCAAAGGTTGGTCGCGTAATAGCTTGGTACTCTTCAATTATTCCTTGCCGCAGATTTGCAATAAACTGGGGCTGAGTTTTATAGACCACAGATTTTAGGAGACCCCATAATAAGGAATCTAATGAAGTCAAGTCTGGAGATCGAGGTGGCCATTCCACTGTCCTCAGACTACCAATCTACTGATCAGCATAGTTGTGCTCTAACCAGTTTCCAACGCGTAGTGTATAATGTGGAGGGGTCCCGTACTGTTGAAAGTTAATGATCTTCATATCTCTAATTTTCCAATTCCAGAATTATAAACGGCTGTATTGTTTCGTCTAACATTTGATAATAGAGTTCAACATTTAAATTTTAATTAATAAATAACGTTCCAATAATACAACCTCCAAGAATACCTACCCAGACATTAATTGTGTCAGGATACTGCGTACCGTCTTCCCTAATAAGATGGGGGTTGTCATCATTGCAATTACGACAGTTTGGTTTGTTGACAAATATTTTCACTAATTCAGACTCATCTATAATATTATTGGTCATAATTTCGCAAAACCCAATTTAGCCTATCTGGATCATCATCGCCAAGTTCTTGAGTGATATGGATCTTATGGAGATGAAATTTGTGATTTTGAAAACTTTCCCAACAGATTCATAACAAAACCCCGTTAATTTAGATATCCGAAGAAGTGAATAAGTGGGATCAAAAACTTACGTATTTTTCAGGATGTAATGCATTAAATTCTGTAGAATACAACGGTTTCTAGAATAGATAAAAATAATTTCAACACGTTTAGCGGTTGTGTTTTTAATAATAGGTTTAAAGTATTACACAATACCTACCTGAATCAAGCATTTGCAAAAAAAAAAATATTGTTGGGAATTATACAAGAAAACGTCCAAACACAAGTTATCTGAAAGCTCCTTTAATAAGCAATCATCTGATAAATAAACAATAATTTGTGTTTTTTAACTGAGAGATGGTAACTTTTTACGATCTTTTTGAAGTAGTTATTTGATTTGATATTAATAGCCATAAATGACGCTTAATTTAGAAGCAAACAATTCCTAATGCAGAATTTAATATCGATTAATTTTATATGAAATGTGTACACGTATTTTTAAAGAAAATTTAATTTTACATTAACTTTCTTTATAAAGTTTCTTAATGTAGAGGGAAATAAATGTAAAAATTAAATATGATTGAAAATGCTAAAGCTGTGTTATCAGTAGAAGGGGAGGAGTTTGCTCTGTGACGTCATCAGTGGCGGAGGAGGTTACGTCCACGTGGCCGTGCCCATTTTCCTCCCCTATGTCTTCTTTTCAGAGTCGTTTTTCAACCCCTAGACTGAATTTTCAACCCTTGATGGTATTTTTGGCCCTAACTAGTGACCTTTTGGCTGGCGCTTGGTTTCTTTTCGGGTACGATTTTCCACCCCTTGATAGAATTTTCATCACTTGACGGTATTTTCACTCCTAATTAAGGCCTTTTGGCAGTCGACCCCAGTGTTTAGGTTGCGAGGTGTGGAGGGAAATTTGAAGTTGTATTCTAATAAGGGGGCCTAATGCTAACGTGTAGGGTAGGTATAGGGCTACGAAAGTTCCTCTCGGGGCTTCGCCCTCTTGTCCCGATCCCTTGGCGGAAAATTTGAAATTGTATTTAAGTCCCTGAATTCTGCTCAGTAATGGCGGATAATTTGAATTTGTGTTCTAATAAGAAGCCCTAATTCTATCTTGTAAGACATGTATCGGCCTTCAAACTTACTATCGAGGCTTCGCTCCCTGTCCTGGTCCCCCTTGGCGAAAAAATTGAATACGTATTCTATTAACTTGCAAGGCAGGTGTAGGTCTTCGGAGCTTGCTCTCGGACCTTCGCCCCCTTGCCCAAAAATGTTAATTTGTTTGTGACGCCATCTACTTGTGTATAGACTAATGAAAGTTTTCTCTAATAGAAGTAGCTCCACCTAGCGGTATATTTTAAAACTACATACAAATCGCTGTAATGGTTATGGGGGGGAAATTTGAAATAAGAGGCCCTAGTTCTAACTTGTGAGGTAGCTTTAGACATTTACACCATCTTTCGGGGCTTAGGCTACTGTTACGAACCACCTATAATGGTTTTAATTATGTCATATTTAAATTTATAAATAAATAAGATGAAGAGTTTTAATAATTTATTGTAACTAATACTATTTTGAGATTTAAAACCAACGAATATTTTCTGTGATAGGGGCTGAAGTTCTTGGAAATGTAAAAAAATGATAGTTAAAATATTTTACATACAATATCTGTCTTAGCGGAAACACCTCCGTGAAAAATGGTCTTAGATTTATAAGCAAGCCTCATAGTCCTAAGTCGCTATTTAAACTACGAGACAATTAAATTTTGACAGCCATTTCGTTTTGGTGGGAAACTGGGAACAGTATTCTAATAAGGGGCCTCGTGCTATCTCATAAGACAGTTATAGGACAGCGCAACTTGCTCACGGGTCTTCGCCCCAAAATTATGTGTCAATTAAATTTTGCAATATAACTTGTTTTGTCGGTTATTTTTATTTTGGCCGGAAATTTGAAATTACGAGTATATTCTAGTAAGAGGCCTTCATACTAATTCATAGGACAGTTGAAGGACTCCGTAACTTGTTCTAGGGTCGTCGTCCCTTGTCAGGTCTTCGCCCCCTAGGCGGGAAACTTGAAATTGTGTTCTAATTACGGGACTTAACGCTAACCTTTAAGACAGTTATAGGACGCCGGAACTTGTTCTCAGGTCTTCGCCTCATTGTCAAGAGGAAGAAATTAATTAAATCAGCCGAAGCATATCAAACCTAATCAAACAATTTCGGTCAAATCAAACAAATTAATTAATCAAGGCAATTAGCCAAGTCAGTCAAATCAATCAATCTCGATCAATCAAACAAGAAGCTGAGCTAACAATTATTCATAATCTTCACGTAACGATTCTCCCACTGTATATACCTAGCTCCTACGAGCGACCGCTTACATTGTTGGTAAGACTAACCGACACTCAGAGCTGGTACACTCCCTAAAGATGATGACACTGGAGGGGGAAAACAGTCCATCATCCGAAAATCAATCTCAACCAATTCATCCTCAATCAAACAAATCATTACTTACAGCTTGCGAAAAGCAGCTTATAATTCAAAAATACCGGTTAGACGTAAATTACAGCTTGTTAAAATCAATCACAATTCAATAATACATAAGGTAGAGTTCGGCATTACTGTCAATATACGAACACCAAATTAGCATATAACACTATTGCCGCGTTTTACATACAGCGCTAAAAGTACGTTTTACAGTTAAATTAGCTAAAATGCGTATGAAATAGCAAATATATTGTCAAACACGAAATCAGGACACTATATTATTTTACATACCAGGAATGCCTTGTCCAAAATATCGCTGACAAAAGGGTTTAGATTTATAAGCAAGGTTGAACGCACTATTTTGTTTTTAAAAGGGACAATTTTGATAATATACACGTGATTTGAAGTACCGATTTCATTTCTTAAGGCAACTTTAGGAGTCTGTGCTTCATTTTACACAACGCTTGTCACTATCATTAGACAGTCATAACAGTAATAATATCACTAAAACTCGGAAATACCTCTGACAAAAAGGGCCCGAAAACGCTTCGTTAACGATCTACAGCGTGTTGAAGTTTAATTTAAAAACAGCCAAAATTAGATTTTGCCAAAACGGCTTGAGATATAATGAAATTTTACGCGTGTCAATAGATGTGGGAGACGCATACTTTGCAATACAACACGGTGTTTCAGTCGTACCATTGGAGCGCGTATTGGCACGTCACAGGATATTTTTAAGGAAAAAGTAGGATGCTGCTGATTTCTCTAAAAACGAAAAATATTTTTGATTCTCTGTCCAATTTTGAAGAAAATTGCTCTCTTGACTTTTATCGTACGACGTACTGTTTTTGAGTAAAAAACATTTTAGTGCATATCCATTTATTACAGAAAAAAGTTTTAAAAATCAAGGGTTTCATTCAAGGGCAAAAACAAATATCTCACCAAACCAAAAATTTTACCAACCAAAAATTACAAAAACTGTTCAAAGTGACCACCTCGAACTCGGATGCAGGAATCCAATCTTCTCCTCATTGACTGGCGAACTCTCTCAAAAACACCAGGCTCTGTTTTAATTGAGTTGCACCCAGCAATGATTCGATTTCTTAAGTCTTCTACGTTTTCCAATGGAGTATCGTACACCAAGGACTTCAAATGGCCCCACAGGAAAAAATCAAGGGGATTTAAGTCCGGGGATCGTGCAGGCCATAAGTGAGGTCCACCCTGGCCAACCCAACGATTTCGGTATGCTTGTATTAAGAAATTACGAGCTACTTGACTAAAGTGGGCTGGTGCGCCATTGTGCATATACCACATTGCATCTCTAATTGCTAATGGTACGTCCTCCAGAAATCCAGGGAGCGTGTTTTCCAAAAGTTGCGATACACCTCTCCGGTAAGTCTCCCGGGTAGAAATACCGGTCCAATTAGGCAGTCACCCAAAACCCCAATCCAAACGTTCAAAGAAAACTGATGTTCAAAATGATCTTCAACAATTTCATTTGGATTTTCTTCACACCATACATGGTTATTATGGAAATTCCGTATTGCATTTCTTGAAAAACTCGCTTCATCGGTGAACAGAATCAACATCAGGAGTTGAGGATTTGAACCATTTTGTGCAAAAGCCATTGACATAATGCAATGCGAGGAAGAAAATCAGCAGGAAGAAGTGCTTGAACGCGTTGTATATGGAATGGATACAACAAATTTCCTTAAGAATGTTCCAAACAGCCCCATTACTTACATTCAAAGCATAATGCAATTTTTCGAGTAGAAGTATCTGTATCTCCTTCAATCATCTCCAGCACATCCTCTTCCAGCTCTACCGTTCTTGCAGTCCTTGGCCTTCCTGCTCCTCCATTTCGTCTTAATGTGCTTGTTTCATAAAGACGCCGATGAATACATTCGAAAATTTTTCTATCAGGAGCAATACGGCCCGGAAATCTTTCAGTATACAACCGCCTAGCTTCTAATCCATTCCCATCAGCAAGTCCATAAATGTGGTGCATGTCGGTCATCTCGGCATTCGTATAGCGATTCATGATAAGGAACTTCAACAAATTCGACACATACAAAATTATTAATCACCAGACTCATTCAATATGTCAGTGATATGTCAGTGAATATTACATGAATGTTTAAAATATTTTTGTACGCATGATAAATCGACATGCACTAAAATGTTTTTGTTACTCAAAAACGGTACGTCCTACAATAAAAAGTCAAGAGAGCTTTTTTCTTCACAATTGAACAAAGAATTAAAAATATTTTTACTTTTAGAGAAATCAGCAGCATCCTACTTTTTCTTGAAAAATAGCCTGTGAAATGCCAATACGCGCGCCAATGGTACGACTGAAACATCGTGTTGTATTGCAAAGTATGCGTCTCCCACATCTATTGACACGCGTAAAATTTCGTTATGATATCTCAAGCCGTTTTGGAAAAATCTAATTTTGACTGTTTTTAAATTAAACTTCAACACGCTGTAGATCGGTAACAAAGCGTTTGCGGACCTATGTTTATAGGAACTTTATTCTTTAAAATGACCTGTGCAATCACCCCTTTAATATTGCCGCATATATATATATATATATATATATATATATATATATATATATATATATACATATAGGTTGGAAGGTAATAACAAAGATGTGTAGTGCTCACATCGGATTCTTTTAATATTAATAGGTATTATAATCAGTCTAAAGCCCCACATTAGATAACATAAGAACGAACAATTGAAACATTGTACTTGTTAGAAGCTGGTGTATTAGAATATAGTCCTACATTTTTCTGCCAAATGGTACAGTTCGTAAATATTTTCATGTAAATGTCAAAAAATGTATAACATAAATATTACAAATACGATTTGTTGGTACAGATTTAATTTCCGTAGCAACTGACATGTTATTTCTGTTATCACAGAAAATGTGGCACTTTAACTCTCGTGAATTAAAAGATAACTTTTCTCGTTATGTATCGTTTTCTAAAAAATCAGTAGAATTGTTTATTTCCTGTTTCAAGAAGAATGCTAATGTTTTAATAAATAAAGTAAATAAGAGACAGCTGAAATATATAAGGTATCATTTATCTAACTGAATACGTGAACAGGAAGAATAACAAAAATAACCACTACGTTGTCTTAAAAGAATAACAGATGTTTTCGTAACGCTACTATCTGCTTCCTGGGAGTTACTTTTCAAAATTGCATAAGGTAAGGGATGTTAGTATGTCATGTAATTTTATACCAATTTCTATCTAGCTTCCGTTGATACAAAAATGTTTAAAAGTTAAAATTTCTAACATATGCTAAAGTGTCAGTTTTTCTTATGATCCTTTAGTGCAAGGTTTCACATAAAAAATATATTAAAATGTAAGTTTGTAGTTTCGTCTGCATGTGGTTGTCAATCATAAAATTACGTTTTCTTTCAAGCATAACATATAGTATTTTGCTGTATACTGAAGATAAACAAAATAACAATTAAAAGTTAATTTTTCTTTTTATTGACAAGTTTCATGTCTTAATTTATTACTTCATTCTTGACAAAGGGGACATAGAAGTTTCCGAAACGTAGAATTTTATATTTTACTTAATAAAGCATAAGTTAAATCCCGAAAAATGGCTTTTTTGATTAGTAATAATACTTGAGGAAACCAATATATATATATATATATATATATATATATATATATATATATATATATATATATATATATATATATATATATATATATATATATATATAGGCTGTATCGTAAAAACGCCCTAGCTGTAACTTCGTCATTTATTGGCGGATTTTAAAAATTCAAAAAGCAAATGAATAGATTTATGTACTCTACAAGATGTCACCAACTTTCATTTTTTATCTTTGCCCTCAGTACAGCACTAGCCAACTTTTTTTGTTAATGGAAACATGTGTTTATTTTTACGTCATATTGTTGACATTTTTTCTGAATTCAACAGAATTAACATAACTTAATATTTATTCAACAATTTCTGAAAAAATAAAATTAATCCGTAATTATTAACAAATGCCATTTAAGTAACTAGTGAAATATGCACCACAAATATTGTTCAAATTGCCTGCCGCCTTGGCGAATACACAGGTCGCACCTTCTAGTCGCTCCATAAGTAGCGTTCATTATATCATTTGGAGGTATTTCTCGACAAACCTCGATTATTCTTCCTCTGAGGTAGTTTTCATTTTAGGACTGGTTTAAATAGGCATGGTCTTTCATGTAACTCCAAAACCAAAAGTCAAGTGGCGTGAGGTCAGGGGAACGAGCAGGCCTCCGAATAGGTCCATTTTTCCCAATCAACCTTGCACCAAATCTGTTATTTAACCAATTTAAATTCACATGTGTATTATGTGGAGGTGCCCCATCTTGTAGAAAATAAATTCTATTGGGTTCATTAAGGGTAGTTCATCTAAAAGTTTCGATATTTTTATTCAAAAGACCATAACGTTTGTCTTGAGTAAGTATTCCGTCGATAAAAATGATTCAATTAATCGATGGCCCAAAATACCGCATCAGACAGTGACAGTAAATCTTCTTTGAAAATTATTTTCTACAATAAGTCTAGGGCTTTCCTGACTTCAGTACTGATAGATGTTTCTATTATAAATTCCATTATTGCTAAAGGTACACTCATCAGACGAAATTATTTTTCTTTAGAAACTACCGTTCTCTCGAACCGCGTCTAAATAGAAACGGCAAAATTCAATTCTTCGATAGTGATCATTTTTCTCCAGAGCTTGCACTTTTGCGTAACGTACGGTTTAAACTTGTACTTTTTAATTTTCTATCTACAGTACCCTTGGATGTGTTGTTCAAATCACTAGCAATTTTACGTGTAGACTTAAATTGTTTTCAAGTCTTAAGAATTTTCGTCGATCTGGAATTTCTCTGTTCGGAAATCGATTAATGTAGAGACGCACTGCTTGGCCACTACTTTTATTACATTCAAAGTACACTTGGAGAATGTCGGTCAATGTGCAGTTATTCATCATAGAAATTAAAGTAATCTTTTCACAGCATTATAAAATAATAAAAAATTGTGATGTTAATAATTCAGTGACATGATCTGACATTTTGCTAAAGGCAAATCTTCATGTGTGGAAATGAATTCGAAACAAAAAGCGACTTATAAAATTATGTCAAATCGGATGCAAATGTTAAATAAATATTAAGTTACGTTATACTGTTGAATTCAGAAAAAATGTCTACAATATGACGTAAAATAAACAAGAAAAGTTGACTATCGCTGTCATTGAGGGCAAAGATATAAAAATGAAAATTAGTAGAGTATATCAAACCATTAATTAGTTTTTTGAATTTTCAAAGTCCACCAAAAATAACGGAGTTCCAGCTTGGAGTGTTTTTACGATATATAATAATAATAATAATAATATGTTTTATTGCTGTAGTACATGTTATAGAAAAAACACTTTACAGAAGTCTTAAATTACAAGATTCAAATTCTTGAACACTATAAAAGGCTTTATTTAATAAAAGAACTTAATTTTCCGTTTTAGCAATCCAAAATCTAAGTTCCTAATTTCTGTTGGTAATAAATTAAAATATTTCACGGATAAATTAATAAAACTATTATGTGTTTTTGTTAGTCTGTAAAAGTTTCTACATATATCACTACTGTTTCTCGTTCCATACTCATGAACAGTGGACCTAGTTGAATAAATATCAGAATGAGCTTTAGCATAAAGTATGCAGTTTAGAATAAAAATACTAGGAACAGTTAAAATATGAAATTTAATAAAAAGAGATTTGCAATCTTCGGTATACCCAAGTCCCCCCAGTACTCGAACAGCGCGACGTTGAAGGGCGAAAATTCGCGACGATTGAGAGCAATTACCCCAAACTATGTTGCAGTAACACAGATGGCAGTGAATAAATGAGAAATAGGCCATTTTTAGCACATTTTCTGAAATATTATCTGCAAGGCGGCGCATGAGATATATATTAGAACATAATAATTTGGCTAAAGACTTAACATGTTCTGAAAAACTAAGTTTTGGATCTAATTTGACACCCAAAAATTGCACAAAGTTGGGGTTATGAAGTGAATGAGGTTTCAAGGTGCTCATCATTTGAATGGTTTTGTTTTTATTTAGAATTAAAAGATTATTTTGGCACCACTGTTCTGCCGAAATTAAAGCATTTTGGGCCTTGATTAAATATATATATATATATATATATATATATATATATATATATATATATATATATATATATATATATATATATATATATATATATGTATATATACTGGATATACTGGGTCCGGCAACAAGAGCGCATTCTTCTATATCTTCCGTTTCATATAAGCTAGATTAATAAAATTTGGGATAGTTATAGTTTTATTGTGTGCATATTTTAAATTTATTCACATGTATACAGGTTGTTTATTTAAAGATGACCAAACTATAATAAAAAATTTAAATGAAACACCCTGTATATTATTACTTTTTGAATTCTACACATTGTTCCTAACAAATTCGTAATAAATTACCCTATCCTTAAATATAGCCGTTTTTGAGTTATGTCGATTTTTATAAAAAATTGAAATTACAGCGATAGCTTTGAAAACGTACCTCATTAACCGTTGAGAAACAAAAGTTATCTAATTTATATCAGAGCAAGTACACAGATAGAGCTTTCTTATAATACAAAGAAAATGTCATAATTGCATACATGGTGTTTACAATTGACTTGCCAATCAGACATTATTCCAACTAGTAAAAGTTTACTTTTTCAAATAGAACACCCGGTATATTATTACGTTTTTGGTTTCTAAATATTAACCCTCATCAATTCGATATACAATTCCTATCCCTAAATATGGCCGTTTCCGAATTATTTTCAATTTTTCAAAATGTATAAGATTATTGGAACATTTTTTAAATCCATGGCCTCGTATAAATAGAAAAATAAACAGGGAAAACAATTGTAAAATTAAAAACTATAATAATTAAAATTATTTCTAAAAATACAAAACTAATAAAATAAAAAAATAATAATTTAACGCTGATCATTAGCGATAATGATTTATAATAATTATTCAAAATGTTGTCCGTTTTCTCGGATGCAGACCTAAATTCGATCTTTAAAAGATTGTTCAACTCTACGTAACAACTCAGGAGTAATGCTATGAAAATCCTGTGTTATAAGATTACGCATATCTTCGGCAGTGGTTGGTGGTTCCCTACAGACAATACTTTTATGTATCCCCATAAAAGAAATCTATTCTTGTCAGATCAGGGGACGTAGCTGGCCACCTCACAGGTCCATTTTGCCCAATCCGTTTATTTGGAAAGACTCTATTGAGATAATCTCTTACATCTGCAGAGTAATGAACAGGAGCGTCATCATGTTGATACCACATTGTGGCTCTAATATCAAGAGTAATATTTTCTAATAAGCCCGGTAAATCGTTACGCAAAAGGTAAGGTACTTCTCACCATTCAAGTATCCATCAAAAAGAATGGACCGATGACATAATCCCCAACGATGGCACCCCAGACACTTAAAGTCCACTTATGTTGATTATCAACTTGTCTTAATAAATATGGATTTTCTGAGGAATAATAATGAAAATTATGTGAATTAACAAATCCATTCTTATAAAATGTTGATCCGTCTGTCCATAAAATATTATAAAAAATTTGGGTTTTGAGCATTTTTTCTCTGGCCCAGTTACAAAATCTTACTCGATGATCGAAGTGTGCATCGCTCAATTCTTGGTGTAACTGAATATGATAGGGATGTAAACGATTCTTCTTTAAAAGACGGTCTACTGATCTCTCACTTGTACCAAATATTTCACTTATGTGCTTTTGGCTTCTGTGACGATCCTCTTCGATGGCGAGAAGAACCCTCAATTCACTATCTTCATTTGTAGAAGGTTTAACACGTTCATGTTTGGAGTAATTGGCACATGAAGTTGCAATAAATCTACTCGTAACTTTCTGAAACGATCTTGCGTTTGGATGTCTTCTATCTGCATATCTTTCAGCATAAATTCTGCTGGCCAATAAACAGTTTCTTTCTGCAGCACCCAACACGAATATCATATCAACTAACTCATTTTGTGTAAAATTCATTTCATAAAAATCTTGATTACTAACGATAACACTCGTAAATGGTTAACTACAGTTATATTTATTTACGTGAAACATTCAATTTTTATAAGAAGCACACTTGATTTTAGAATTTTACTTGAAATTGAAGTAAATCTTTGTCAATTTCTTGTTAACATGCAATACCTCCAGTACAAAAATTGTAATAAATTACTCTTCTATCATAATATATTAGTTTCTGTTGCGTTTTTGATGTATAATACAATTGTTTTATGATGCTCTTTTTATCTATACGAGGCCATAGACTTAAAATGTCTCAATAATCTTATACATTTTGAAAAATAGAAAATAATTCGGAAACGGCTATATTTAGGGTAGGGAGTTGTATGGCGAAGTGATAAGGGTTAATATGTAGAAACCAAAATATAATAATATACAGGGTGTTTTATTTGAGAAAGTAAACTTTTACTAGTTCGAATAATGGTTGATTGGCAAGTCAATTATAAGCACCCTGTATGTAAGTATGTCATTTTCTTCACATTAAAAGGACGCTCCATCTGTGTACTTATTCTCATATAAATTAAATAGCTTTTTTGTTCAACAGTTAAGAAGATACATTTTCAAAGAAAAATCGAAATAACTCAAAAACGGCTATATTTAGAGATAGGGAAATATATTGCGAATTTGTTAGGAACAACGTGTAGAATTCAAAAAGTAATAATATACAGGGTGTTCCATTTAAATTCTTTTGTAATAATTTGGTCCTCTTTAGATAAACAACCTGTATTCACATGAATAATTTCAAAATATGCACACAACTAAACTGTAACTGCATTCCAAATTTTATTAATCTAGCTTATATAAAACGGAAGATATAGAAGAAGGCGCCCTTGTTGGCGGACAATATATATATATATATATATATATATATATATATATATATATATATATATATATATATATATATATTGGGTTCCCAAAATGAATGGAGTAATGGTTCTGCAGCGATAACCGTACATTTGTCACAAAACTTTAAAGTCAAAAGTTGTTTGACGAAATAACGCGCACATTGTCATTATGTCAGAGAAAATATTTTGGTTGTCAGTCTTGAGATATGACGTCATCGACAGTTTCTTAAACCGTAACCCCATCATTTTGTTTCATGCTTTTATTCCTCTTCCAATTGTCAAAATGACAATGCCAATCCATCCTTAATATGGCAATTTTTGTACAAAACCTACCAACTAAGCTTTTTGCACATGAACATCCGTTTTTCCCAAATAAAACCTATTACGTTGTGCATTTGTGAAAGTAGTGCTAGAGTAATACTATGGTGCGTTTATCAGACACGCAGAAAATCCAGATTTTGATAATAGTCGGTGATGCAAACCGTAAGAGGATACAGCAAGAAGTCTGTGAACCTTTTAATAATGTTTATCCAAGTAGAACATCAATTACTCAATCATTAATCAGCAAAATAGGGAAGAAATTTAGCGAAACAGGTCATGTCTAGGATCTTCCAACATCTGGTCCACCAAACGTGGTAACTAACGAATATTGAGTATTAGAGGTATTATTATAGATCACAGAAAATGATCACACTTCAACGCGTCAGCTAGCTCTTAACCACGACTAAAGTAAAGGTTCCATACATAATATACCGAAAGTGGGAAAAACTGCTCCTATATAAACCTATTTTGCTGCTTGAATTGTCAGAATATATCGATGACTGACGTGAGGAGTTTTGTGAGCTTGTGATGGAGCGCATCAACCATCATCCAAACTTGCACGACAACACATCCTTTTCAGACGAGACCACATTTTATATACATGGAAGAGTAAATAGACACAATGGTCGTTACTGGTTGGTTGCAAATCCCCATTGGACGGTCTAACGGCATACTCAAAGACCACAAAAAATTAATTTATGGACAGGGATTTGCCGTGATCGCATTACTGGTCCTTTTTTTATAAATGACAATGTAACTGGCAAGCGGTATTTACAACTTTTGCAAGAGCAAATTATTCCAGCTTGTCAAGAACAATTGCCAAATATTGATCAATGGTGTCAACAAGATGAGGCACCATCCCACTACTTTCTAAATGTGCGGAGATATTTAGATGAAGTCTTTCCGAATTTTTGTAGGTAGATCAGGGACTATAGAATGGTTTCCACGATCTCCGGATCTTACAGCGTGAAATTTTTTCTTATGGGGTCATTTAAAGTCTAATGTCTACTGAAACAGCCCCGATAATCTGTAAGCACTACCAGAAAGCACAATCGACGAAGCACAATTATTACCGACTAATTCATTAGGAAATTTTATTCCTGACTTTTATGACAGATTGGGGCGTTGCACGCTCTTAATACTTTGAGCATTTGTTGCATTAAAAACGAAACGTTTTTGTTGGAAATTACAATGTTACTTAGTTACCTACTTGATTTGAGTTGTTTTTTGTGGGTTTTGTTGGCAATAAAATTTATTTTCTTTCAACAATTTTTTTCACTAACATTTTCTTATGTGAAATAAAATTTTGTATACTGTCATTTGACAAAGAGGAATAAAAACGTGAAACAACATTATAGGGTTACCTTTTAAAAAAACTGCCGATGGCGTCATATTTTAAGATTGACAATCAAAATATTTTTTCTGACATATGCACAATATGTGCATTATTTCGTCAAACAACTTTTGTCTTAAAAGTTTTGTGATAAAATGGACGGTTACGGCTGCCGCACCATTATTCCATACATTTTGGGCATATATATATATATATATATATATATATATAACATAACAAGTTTCCATATATTTATTTATAAATTAAAATCTAAATGTTTTATGTCAATTTGATAAGTTTTCAGTTTTAATTTTTTTTTAATTTTATAATGTTCCACTTGAAGATGATTTCAAACATAATTGAAATGGAAACTTGTTTTTAACAATTTCGTAATATTATTATGAAAACTAAGGCTGTCACGATTTTAATAATTTTTATATATGAATCACAAAGTTGACTGATTGACTGATCCACCCACCAACCCACAGTCCAAAGTAGTTAACTTAGAGACATGAAATTTTCAGGTATGAAAGCCTACATGGTGGAGGTGTAGAATAAGAAACGATTTAAAAAGACGCCCTTTTTAAGAGGGTGAAACATGGAGTTAAAGGTCGATATCATTTTCCTGGTTAATTTCAGCAGTTGATTAAAATTCGGATGACAAGTTCCTTATTGAACAAAAGTGGACATCACAGGGCGGTTTTTGACATTTTTGTAAGGAGGTGAAATTAAGGGTTAAAGGGAAGTGGGTGGTAATGGAACGTATCTGCCGTTTTTAACTATACGAGCTCCAAATATCTTTTAGAAATATAAAGACCACATTTTTTATAATTTCGGTATTTGTCGGGATAAAATACAAGGTTAGAAATTACATTCAATATTATATAATCTACTACGAGTGGAGACTTCATATTCAACAAATAGACGCATGGATGCTTATATAACCCAATGCATTTCAATTTTTAAAAACTGTTTTAAAACCAGGACTGTACTTAAATGTTTTATAAAAATTTAAAAATGTTTTTTTTTGAATATACCAAGAAATTGTTACAAAATATTAATTTACAAGTACTCGTGTAGAACTGTAACTGGAATATTTTAAATTTAAATATACAAGGCTGTCTTTAGATATTAAGGGCTAGAAAAAAATGTCTTACATTTAAATTAAAAGGGCGAGTTTTAACAATGTAACAATGTAACTATTTATGTTTAACTCTACGTTAACAATACCAGGACAAGTAGTTGACGAATCCGCGGATAACATCAATTGTAAATGTAGCGTTGAAATTAGTGCAAATACTTTTAAATTTGTAACCATCAACAACCAAAATAGTAACCTGTAGTAGATAGTTTTACATGTTATACACACACAGGTGTTGCAATAATATATAATGTTCGTGAATAAAAGTTTTTTATTAAAATTAAGCCAATAGAAACCATTTATGTATTATCTTGATTGTTAAAGCTAATTGAACATAAATCACACATTATTTTAACCTAAAAGGCAAAAATTATTGGGTACATACAATATTACTAATTCACGCAAAATTTAAATTTAAGTAAGTACGCTGAATTTTAACATTAAAATTGAAATCTTTACAACTACAATATAAAATGTAGCATTTACGTGGAACTTATCTCACATGTAAGTGAAGATACAAAGTATGAATTAACTTAATATTTAATATTGTTTGTTTTTCTGCACTTCAAACTGAAAAAGACAATCCTAAAAATCTGACACTATAGTTTCCTATTTTGTATATTATTTTTGCGAATAATTAAGTCTTATCCCAATCCTATACAATCAAAATAATTTAAGCATTAGACAAAGGTCTTTTTTTTAATCGTCTTACACAGTTAGACACACATCTTTAATTGTTTGTGTAGAATTTTCAATATTCTTATATTATTTCAACACTGACTGGTTGCAAACTGATTGTTATATAATTTTTATTGCATATCACAATTACAAACTAATAGTTTAAACTAACAATTTACACGTCAATAGTTTCATTTTTGGATATTTCTTTCTTAAAAAACATTTATTTTTGTTTACTGCATCCTGTGGCGTTTCTTAACATAATAATTCGCAAATAAATTGATGTTTCAGATTCGGACTCATTTGGTATATACAAAGTAGCCCCTAAAGAGCCCGAACATAGCTACCACTACTTGGACACAAGATCACGTTAGTATATTCAGACAAGCTGTATATAAAAATGACCTCTGCAGCGTGATGGCAAGAATTAATCTGTATATACTGCACATATAAGAAAAGTATATTATGGAGAACACCCTAAAATTCGTATTTACGCGTTTTGTCATATGTGGTACGAGCCCGACATTGAGCTTGAAAATAGTTTGGATGCTACTTTGATGTCCTTTTTTGAGTAATCATTTATTAATAGCGTAGCATCTTGATAATATTTCCCGTTATATAATGTTGAAGTGTATTGTGTTTCTGTTTATTACCATGATGTACTATTACTCGATGTACTAGTATAAAAAAAAGTCAATGGAAACCATATACACCAATAGGTGTCTACACGCCAACTCACATCTCCATCGAACACAGCTTCAGTCAATCATAAAAACGTTGGTAACGAAATCAAGAAGATTAGCAGACGTCGACTACGCAGAAGAACATATGGACAAACTAAACGCAACGATTTGAACGAATAATTCCTTAAAAAGGGACATCAAAGCAGCATCCCAACCACCGAAAACAAAGACTGAGGGAAATATGAACTAATTGCTAGAGCATACCTTCCATACGTCAAAGGAAACACGGCATGGTTAGTAAAACACTAAAGAAAAATAAAATTCAAGCAATATTCAACGCATCAAGCAATACATCTACTATACTACCTAATCCTAAAACTTAGACAGCGCTTGAAGGCCAAGGAGTATACGAAATACTTTCTGCACATAGCAAAAAAAAACATACATTCGTCAGACCAACCGAAGAGTGAGCACCAGAAGAGAACAACATTGGAATTCCATAGCAAAAACCAAGTCACATCTTCATCAAATAAAACATGCTAAAATAATCGCCAACGTAGAAGACAATATGCAACGAAGTGGAAACGGGTAGACCAATTACAGGACAATTATGTAAAGAGAGGAAGAATGCAGAGGAAGTTATCTGAAGACGAGTTACTAGAATCAGATCACAAAAGACCTGGTAATGGCTAGTGGGGTTTGACCGAAACCGAAACATCGTCAACAACCTAATGGTTCTTTTAAGAACCAAGGAATGAGAATATATATATATATATATATATATATATATATATATATATATATATATATATATATAGCGTAGCTCATATTCCGCCAAAATTCTCTAATTGTCAATCAATACTAATCAGAATTATTATAAGTTTTGTTATGAACGATTAGGTTTAAAAGTAAATATGCAATTAAAAATTAAAAATTATTATTAATTTTTCTTAAATACAAAAATAAAAAGTTTACCTCGAGTAGTATTTGAACCTACGACTTGTACTTTGCTAGAGCACCGCGCTAACCAACTGCGCTATCGAGATTCAAACCCAAATCGATGCAAATTTTGTCTTTATGTATGTAGAACTGATGTAAATTCTAAATACAGATTACAATCAAATTACTTATATTAATGGAATGTGAGCCTGCAACATCATAAGGATTCACACGAACCAAAGCAACTTGACTAATATTAAATTATTATAAGTTTTGTTATGAACGAATAAGTTCAAAGATAAATTTTGTAATTAAAAATTATTATTAATTTTCATTAAATGCATAAATTAAAAGTTTACCTCGAGTAGGATTTAAACCAACGACCTGTACTTTACTAGAGTACCGGGCCAACTAACTGCACTGTCGAGATCCAAGCCCCAATCGACCATGGAATTAGTCACAATGATGAAACTGAAGAACAAGCAGTGAAAAATGTTTTTTGCGGTAATTCTGACAGAAAATTACGATTAATCAGGTCAATTAGATTCGGATGATTGAGTTGAAATAAGGTCAGTGGATTCAGACACCGATCATGAAATTAGTTACAATGATGAAACTGAAGAACAAGAACTGAAAAACGTGTTTTTTTGGTAGGTATGCCAATGTTTTTTATATCTGTTGTTTATATTAAAAAAATTAGACAAAGATGAAACAAAAGGGTTAAAGAACCACCTCAAATATCAAAAAGACGTGCTCATAATATTCTGGTTAAATTACCGGGTGTAGTAGGAGAGGATGTGAGGAACGCCAAAATAGAAGTCAAATGCTGGAACTTGTATTTCACGGAGTTTAACTATGCCCAAAAATTATTTTCTCTCAGTGGTGTTAAACTATATTACACCCTGAACATTAAGATATACTGTGGACAACAGCCCGAGGGTCCTTTCCATCAGTCTAACTCACCGGATTCGATAGTAATGCGGCTTTCTAAACCTATTTTGGGATCTGGTCAAAACAGTTCTGTCTATAATTGGTTTACTAGTGTGAAGATAGTGAAAGAGCTAGAGAAAATTAGACTTTCTTATGTAGGCACTGTGCGAAAAAATAAAAGAGAACTTTAGCCGGCATTATGTCTCTGAAAACTCGTGATTATTTTAGCATTATTTTCGGATATACCAAAGATGACATTCGTTTCGTATGTTCCAAAGATGGAATAACCACTTGTAATGTTGGCAGCCCATGGTGATTTCTTACCATCTTATGAACGTAGCTTGACTGAAGTCTAGAATAATTTTCCTGACAAACCAAGATGAATTAACGTCAAGACCGGATTATTTGAAGAAAAACAATGTTAATTATGGCACAAGTATTTTATTATTTTGTGATGTGTGGTAAGTTGAACTTACCGCGCTGAGAGAAAAGCTTGCAAATGGAAGAAAACGACCGATCATGGAAAAATAATTATAATGTACGGGCGGGTTTGTACGCTTCACATGTATTAATATTTAGTTCCATTCACAAAGTATTCTTATATTAAAATACGTATTTTCTTTATATTACTGGTGGATGGATGGTAAGGGACATTCACTTGACACGCTTTGACAATATACATTTGATTATACAATCAAATACACGCCACCATTCACCACCTTTACTATATACCGGGATAACGACTCTAAGCAGAGCTTTGCCTACTGACATTATACGCTTCCGTTTGAGAGCAAAATGAGTTCTGTAGTTGTACAAAAACAACACATACAGAAAAGGCATACAGACGGACAAAGCGGTACAATAGCGTTTTTTTATCTTATTCAGATTATAAACTATGAAATTTAATGCTACTTTAGACAATTTTGATGATAAAATGAGTATTCTGATTAGCGATAAATTTCCGTGTTGCTAGTAAGGTGAGGTTTGCATAGCTAAAACAGTATATTCGTTTCTCGAGTAATTATATTGCATCTGTAATTTACTGCTTTAAAGTACAATAAGCTTTAATTTCACTGAATGTGACAGTTATTAACAAAACGTAATATGTCATTATTTCAACCCTACAGTTAACTCAATCGTTTTCACCCCAGCGTAAAGTTTCTCTACGGACAGAGTCAGCATTTCCGAATGTGTCGCTAAACTTTCTCTTTGCCAATCAAATTATACCTAATATATTACTTGAGTACGGCAATTAGCGTAAAAGATTAATGTACCGTCGCATTAACATTCATATTAGTAATGGCGCGAAACAGACACAATAATTAACTATGAACCATCCTTTTCGATAACTAAGGAAACGGATTGCACAATACGCAATAGTTTTCTTTCATATACATGTTTTAGAAAACAAACGTTAATTTTTTTAACGGTCATCAATCAATTTTAATGTCTAAAAGAATTTTTAAGTGGACGGCTACATGCATTCTTGAAAACCAATTTTAAGAGTACTTCATCATTTTCTACCCGCAGTATTGTAACAGACAGGTGATGTATTGAGTTCTCCGTTCTTCTGCTTCACTGTGACAACTAAACGATGGGGTTGGTTGCTTGTAAGGGTAACATATTGATTGTGAGAGTAATGATTTTGATGTTACCGTTCTACAATATCTTGAGAGGTTTATAAAATTTTCACATCTCACTTAAACCATTGAGATTTATTTTCTTACTCTCAATACCCTCAATTATCTTATTATGAGGTTTAAATCACAAATATGAGTTCAGAAATTTCTAAAAAACCTTTTACTGTGTTGCACCTAAACGCGCTAATTGGGAAATTTGTAGTAAACTTGTAATAGATACGTTATGAGCAACCCTTTTTGAGGAAGTAGAAGCAATGGCTGCCTGTACTTTGGCTTAAGGGGTGTGTTGACTGATATGGGGTTATATCCGATCTAAAAATAGCTTGGAGGTGCTAGAAGCCTCTATAAATAACCGAAGAGCAATATTTAACCTAGTTGATATTCCTCTCGCATCGCGGAATAGGAAATTATTTTTCCGCTGTACAATATCCCAACCACGTATACGGCTTGCATCATAAATAGATTTGATTTTGTGTATTCATGATTTTGCTCATTTTATTTGGTTGAAGGCGAACGAACTCAATTCTGAAGGGACAAAAATATTTCGGTTAATGTGCCACGGAAATTATGTTATTGATTTATTTTTGATTGTTGCTTCGTGTTTCCTACCTACAATCAACGTCGCACTTGAGTAGGTGTACTGAATACTCTCAAGTTATACATAACTTGCAATTATGAATATTAAATTTACACCTCGCTACTTAGAAGCGTCAATAAATAATAAATGTGATAATTTCCATATCTGAATATTTATAAGGAAAAGCACTTAAGAGTACCCCCAATGAAGTTACCGAAGATTATATTTGCAGTTCTCGTTCGAGGGAGAGTTCTTTATAAATTTTGTAGACACCTAAAATAATAACAGCAAGCTACAAACTGAAGATAAACTTATTGCCTAAAAGCGTTTTTGTTTTGCAGTAAAAGCGTTCTCTAAACAAAGTGCTAAATAAATATGTTCGAAACGAGCAAACTTTTAAATTCCTTACTTCTAACCTTAGTGAAAGCAATCATAATCATATTACCGAATCCATAGTTAATGCATAGTATAATCGCTATGGTATAAAATAAAATGGAGACAGCTTGTGTACAAAACCTACACCGCTATAATTATCAGTGTGTAATTAATTTAGGTTACTTATTTAAGTATTAACTTAGTTTTAAGTTACTAATCCGTCTATAAGTTGATATTGACACAGAGTAGGGTTCCTTGTACGACTCAGCACCGTAATGTAACACAAACAAATACCTTGGAGCAAGATTTTCTGAGCTCGATAAAGGTGGCCAGTTACCTTTCCTTATCCTTAATCCAATCTCGTTCCATTCTTCCTCTCTTCCTCACAAAAACCTTTCTGTCGGATTTAGAGGGTTCTAAATTAACAAAAAGATGGCTGTAACATCCATAGTATCCAGTCTAACTCTAATGTTGTTCTCGAACACCTTGAACGATTACACCCTGACATATGCTCCTACCACAAACATAAACCCTCTCTGGAAACCCCGATTCCTCCGATTTGCAATTTCCCCAATACAACCTTCACTCTAACTTGTGATACTAAGGAGGGGTGTGTGAGAATACAAAATTCGATGTGATTTCAAAGATTTTGGTCCCTATTAGCGAAAGTCTACTGTTGTCTCTCCTAAAAGGAGTTACCTTCAAGACTTGTTTGATTACCTTAGTCTGAAAGTTAACTATCTATTGATGGTCAGAGTTTCCATCTCAATGTTAATAACTCTAAATGGTTTCAATTCTTAAACATTTTCTATTTCATAAAAGTGATTTCTAAACACCCTAGAATGTTTAATAATTTTTTGGAGATCAAACCCATTTCGTTGCCGGTTTGATATGCGGTCTGTCATGTATAAAGCGGTGTACTATTATACTGTATAGGTAAAGTAAGTGGTTCATTAAGCGTTCTACTATAAAATGTGCTTGTTAATTATATAGTTAATAGTAGATAAATAGTTTAACAATACTTAAAGCTTTTATACATTTACATGTCAATCAAAGAGCAATAAACATATCATCTGCATTTTTTCGCAACATTTACCATGCGACGTATTCTAAATGGTGTTGCAAAGTATGGACATAAACAATTTTCATTTTCTTCAAAAAATTTTCTGCGTCTAGCTAGGATCTCTCGATACATTGAGTATTTGTTCCCCAACGCTTCCAAATTGGTATATGTTGGCCATTCTTCAGAATTAATTGATGATCCAACATGAACTTCCCTTTGTATTATAGTAACTAATGTAGCCTTATCGTCTAGTCTTTAAGCTTTAGACCGGAGATCCACGGACCGTGGTTTCTCCGTCCATGATTTCGACTATTTAGCATCGCCTTCTTCTGATTAATGGCTCATCTCCTTTTAACATTCTACCCCTGCTGTATCTTTTATCTGGGCTCGTAGATTTGTAGTGGGTATTTTGCAGTATCTCGAAGCTCACGACGGCGATTAACAGACACAACTGCACAAGTTATACCAACCGGGGGATGCGGAGGGAATATGGAGTATTGTCTATGGATTCTTCTATCTCCTTGGGGAGGTCGTCAAGGACTTGTTAACATCGGGGAGGGGGTGTACATTTTAATTTGGGTTTTTATCCGTGGGAGTTGAGGAAATCGGTAGTTGTAGGGAGTGGTAGGATCTCTCTGGTTGGGATTGTTTCGCCGAAAATTCTTTTGTGTGCAAACTATCCTTGTAATGTCTGTATTCTGTGTGTGATGGGTGGTATGTTTGCGTGTTGTACTGTGAGGTCGTTAGGGTACCTGCAAGGTAACCTGTTTATGCGTCTGAGTATTCGGCGTTCACAGGAAGCGATAGAGGAGAGGTGATTACGGTTTATGTTAGTGTATATGTGTGCTAGGAAATCCATAACAGGGCATATGTATGTTTTGTGGCTGTGTTGTGGTGTTTTGTGGTGCGAACCTCTGAGTCTACCCCGGAGTGCGCCCAGTAGGTTTTCTAGGTTTCTTATCCTTTTTAGTGTTCTTTGTACATCGAGGGGCCAATTGAGAGTTCTAGTGCAGAGGATTGCTAAGTAGGTAACTTGTTGTTGGAGTGGGAATCTTTCTTGATTCAAGATGAGGAAACGTTGCTGTTGGTCAGCTTCGGGAATTTATCTTCTGTTTAGTTAGGATGTGGGAAGAGAATTGTTTGGGTTTTGGTGGGATTTACGGAGAATCTCCACCGGTTCGCCCACTTGGAGAAGTTCCGGAAGGTTTTGGATATAAGGCGGGAGGCCGTTCCCCTGTTCCGATTAACCGCTCAAAAGGCGTTGTCATCCGCAAACTGCGCAACGACTCCTCTGGGTTGTGTAACTTTGGAAATATCGGATGCGAAGGTGTAAAGGATCGGAGCTAACTTTGCGGTACGCCTGCTGTGGGTTAAAAAGTATCGGAGGCAGTGTTTCCTACTTTGACTCGAACTTACCGATTAGTCAGTACGAGGGCAGGAGTTTGGCGAAGGGGTTGGGAATGTTGAGGTTGCGGATCTTGTGTGGGAGACCGGCGTGCCAGTCCCTGTCAAATGCTTGCTTAATGTCCAGAAATACAGCCAGGTTGCATTGATTGTGATTGAATGCTCTGGTGGTTTCCGTAAGCAGCTTCAACAAGGGATCGTGACACGTTCGTTTGGGACGGAAGCCAAATTGGCTTCTGGGAATGAGAATTAAAGGTAGTTCCTAGATCGCCTGGCTAGAATCTCCTGAACGCATTTTCCGAGGCAACTCAGGGGGGAGATGGGCCTATAGAAGGAAGGTGTGGTTAGGTTTTAAAGTACGCACTGACCCGGACGGGAGTGATGTAGGCACAGAAGGGATTCTCGTTATGGAGTTGGATTTCGGGAAGGTTAAGAGTATGGCATTCTTCAACGCGACTCTCAAGGAGTGCCTTGAACTGGTTTCCGAATTGGGGATATTCCGGGGATCGCAAGATGGATTGGAGGTGGAGACCAAAGAAGTCGGGCTTTTCTTGGTCGGAGAAGATTGGGTTACCCTGTGGCTCGGTTTGGTGAGATTTATGGTTTATTTTCCTTCTGGTAAGTCTATCTAATCGTTGCCAGAAGAGTCTCCGGTTTCTATAGTCTAGCTAATGTTTGTTTGCTTCTCGCCTGATTAAGACGTTAAGGAGATTGTATTCGGTTTTGAGAGCCGGGTTCCTGGATCGCATGAATTGACGATAAATTCGCCTTTTCTCTTTGATGCAGTTCACGATGTGCCGTTGGAGCGACGTGCGTAAAATGCCGATGTTTTTCAAAGGGACTGAGATATCGAGCGCTTTCGTTATTGTGCAAGTTAGGTCGCTCATGGCTCTCTCGAGATCTTGGGTTGTTGGAAGATTGGGTGTTAGAAGGTTGCTGGAGATGTATTCGAAGAACACATTCTAGTCGGCTTTCGAAAAACATTTAATGACTGTATATTGAGGAGGTGCTGGAGAAGATAAAATGAAGTTTTGACTAGTAGTGGTAGATGATCTGAAGTGATTGTGGTGCCTAAAAAGCACTCATTATCGAAAAAGCGTGCTATGGGTTCTTAAACAATAATATGATCTATTATTAAGGCACCTAGTTGCTGGAAATATGTTGGCTGTGTGTTAGCGACTCGCAAAAGCGGCAATTGTAACAAAAATAATCATTACGTGATTCCGTTGCGATTACCTCTGGAGTCACCGAATTGGTGTGTTGGACATTAAAATCACCTAGAATGACAGCATTAGGGAAGCTGGAGGCTTAAAATCGTCGGATAGTATGTAGTGGCCGGGCGGATTGTAATGTGAGAATTAGACGATCGGGTTGGCAAAGTGTACCGTTACAGCAACGCATTCGAGATGCTGTAGGTGCGCAGGAAGTTGAAAGGGAACGGATGGAAGGCAACTTTTAATTACGGGGGCGGTTCCGTGATGTCTGTTGTTTAGGAATGTCTCATATGTATTAAATTTAAGTGTGCATCTGTTTGTGAGCTACATTTCCGTGATAGAAAGAATGTGTATCTTGTGTTCGTGCAAGAGGTTTCGAAGTAGGCAGCAGTTCCAACGTACACCCTTGGCATTAACCATCCCTGCGGAGAGTTTCAAGGGTTGGGTACTCGTATTACGGAGACCGCCGCCCGTGTGCCGTATATGCAGGCGCCGGTATTCCGTTGGGCGTAGTATCGGGATAGCGAGTCTAAGTCACGAAAATCCTATTTCGCCGGTCGGGAAACAGCGAAAAAGGTGTGTGTAAGGACTTGGAGAAATTGCTTGATGGAAAGGGGCTCGGTGTCGGGTATGGGTTTAAGGTGTTCCAAGTCGGACTCTTCGGAAGACTGAATGGGTTCCATGGTTTCCATCTTCGACGGGTAACTGGGAAGTTAAGGGACGATTTGCAGGAAGAGGATATGTGACTTTCGCCACAGTTAGTTTAACGGATGAAGCGGATAGAAGACTCTTCAGCGGTATTCCTCACCTGCGTGCATGTACAGCAATGCTTGGGGAGAAGTTGTGGGGAGGTACTTTAGGGTAACTTTGGAAGGGGTTATGATGCGGACTAGGGATGAAGGTGTGTTGGTGGTCTTAGAGCTGATGCGAACGACCTTGCTCACATGCGGCAGATCGATCGGACTCCATATCACTTCGGCTAGGATGTCCTTATCTACGTGACGAATTACGTAGGAAAAAGAGGGAGGTCTGTGGTGGAGTTGGAAGGAGGACCGGAGAGTTAGGAGCCAGGTGTGGTTATGGTTGAATGTTAAGTTCAACCAGAGAAGGTTAAGGGATTTTAAAGAATTAAATAAGGATCTTTTGGTAGTGATCGAAGTGGGAATATTGCGGATGCCATATCTCGAGTACTGGGTGCGGGTGGGATTAGGATTGGAGGAAGCGGGAGTAGTAATCGCGGCAGGTAAAGGTGGCTGGGCGGCTGTCGGTAGCAGGGCGAGTTTGTGTGCGTGATAGTTTAGTGGGTTTGTGTGTAGGTTTTGTGGAGGCGGTGGAACGTGTAGAAATGTAAGAGTTGTGAATGAGGTGGAAATGGATGAGGATGGTGGTGGCAAGGCGAGTGTGTGCGTATGTGTGTTGGTGTAGGTAGACAGGCGGCGTTAGGGGTTTGGGATACAACCGTAAGTTTTCACCATCACGACTGTTGTTAGCAACAAAAATTAACGGAGATAAAATAATCAAACGAGAATTGTGTTGTCGGAAGGCTGGGTCTACTCCGAGGTGCAGCCTGATACCCTAAGGATAAAAGGCTTGGAAATCAGGGACCCAATAAATAAAAAAAAAATAAAAAAAGGCGTAGTTCTGGATTTTTTTTATTCTACTGTTCTTTGTGTTATTTCTACTGTATGTCCTGCGGCTCCTGCGTGCTGCTAGCCTGTGTTTCTTCTTCTGATGACCGCTTCTTCGTGTTGTCTGTATGCAAGCAGTGACAGATCTAACTCCGAAGCGGCGAACATCACTATGCACGGACCGTTGAGCGTGAAAAATGCTTTATAGTGTGCAATAGAAATCTCTTAAGACCTCTTAAGCATGGTAGGGACCTATGTTCAACCAAAGTTCAATCTGCCCTGATAAATATCGCGTCGCGCTTCAGCTTACATAATACGCGATCAAGCGTGATTGGATGAGGTAAAGGAGGTGGCGGGTTGATGGGATCTTGCGTCGAAATTTATAACGATTTCTTAACTTCGGGAGAAGGGGAAATAATTAATTATTGTAATAAATAAAGTGGAGTTATAAGAATTGAAACCTTTACCATTTGACATGTTATTCTAATATCACTTTATTTGGGAAAAATTTTGTAATCTATTTACATACTCTTTCCCAAATAAAGTGATATTTACGGTGGAGTTGACTTATTTAAATTCAAGGTAACCAACAAAACCAGTGGCGTCGCAAGTTCTAACACTTTTAGTTCAATATATAGCTTGTAATTATATTGTAATGAGAAATTGTAAATGAACGAATTTATTATTCTTTAAAATCATTATTACATAATTTATTATTCTTTAAGGAATGATTCAATGTATCAAAATAGGTACATGTATAGATAACGTTGAAAGGTACGCTATTACGCACTCGTTTTACATGATACTATTTATACAAGCCCGATCTTAAGTAAATAACAAAAATAAACTTACACAACAGTTACTATTGCTTACGGCGAGTCTTAACTGGAACAGAGTTTCATTTATAGTAGGTAAATAATAAATAAAACCTACAAATAATAGATTAAATAACTCAGAACCAAAGTTTATAATGAATTGCACTTTTTGTAGAAGATGTGAACCAGTTCAATTAGTAAAAAATTGTTCATACCAAATCCCACATTGAAAAAATCTAATCAACCTTCCGTCACCCTAATACCTGTTTTATGATTAGTCTTGGGATCAGATAGTGTTATTCTAGTACATATTCAAATTATTACTTTTTGTTTTCTCTTCATTATAATGTAATACGTGCCTGAATTCGTAGCCAAAAGTGCAATTTATTTTGAACTACGTGTTCTCTAGTAGTTATTTTGATTCTAAATCATATATTCATAACGTCACTTTGATTAACAGTAATTTCTTAAGCAATTTATTAATTAATAATTGTGTGAATTTTGGTTAATTTGGTTAATAAACGATTAAGTTCAAAGTAAATATGTAATTAAAAATTATTATTAATTTTATTAAATACGCAAATAAACAGTTTACCTGGAGTGGGATTTGAACCTACGACATCTACTTTTCTAGAGTATAATTTATAATGGGGTATAATTTATTATAGGTTTGAAAGAGTTCGGACATCAATCTGCATTACGGAAAATTAAGTTCTTTTTATTAAATAACGCATTTTATAGTGTTCAAGAATTTTACGAATCTTTGTAATTTCCAAGACTTACATGTAAGAGTGCTTCTGTAAATTCTACAGCAATAAACTTTTATTTATTATTTAAAATTAATTAATTTAATTTATTTAATTGCGACTTATTGGTTAAAATCAAATTAACTCAGCTGAATCGACTTTAATCGTGTGTAGTATGTTAAAATTTTTCAACAAATTGCGAATCTTTACTCTAATTTCCCATCACTCTGACAAAGTACAGGTAGTAGGTTCAATTCCTACTTGAAGTAAACTTTTTATTTATGTATTTAATAAAACTACTAATAATTTTCAATTTGGATTTACATTCTCGTCTGATGTTTCAAATCAGAAAATGTGAAAATAGCAATCCATTTAGTGTTTAAAATTTATTCAACAAAATTTGGCTGCACAATCATAAAGCCTTTAGATATATTTACGATAAACTTAATAAAGGGATTTCACGTGTCAGTGCAGTGCAATGCAGTATTCAAACGTTATTTTGCAATGACAGATCAATGTTGCTATCAGACATCCCTACTAGGTGTATTAAATGATCAACATCGATGTGCTTTAAATCCCCTTCAGTATGAGATGATCAGTTCCATTCTGTTGAACCCTTATATCCTATAAACCATTCGTTGTATCGTGTAAGGAAAACGTTACGGGTCTGTTTATCTCAAACAGACTTGCTTTTTCATCTTGTTTATATACTCTGTTATTTGAGTTACCTTCACGGATATTGAATACTTACAAACTCTTTCAATTTCTTCTTATAATTGTGAATAAACATGCTTTAAGTTGCTACTAAAACAGAATAATTACACTGTTATTGCTTTCTCATATACGTACGTATAAAGAGAAAGTTGTATAATCGGTCTAAATTTCAAAAATTTTTTTTGCATTTCTCAACGTTTTATGGCCTAAACAGCATGAAAAATAAATTAAAATAAAAATTTTTTGCGTCTGTATGTGTGTGGGCGATATCTTTTAAACCATTAAAGCTATCGATATGGAATATGGTACAAAACCTTTTTGCCATAAAATCTAGGCTAAGTTCGTTAATTTGAGCAGAACCCTACTAGTGGCAGACATTTTTGGGGGCTTAGAAGGTTAAGAAATTCATTGCTGCAAATTTTAATGTTACCAAATTAAAAGAAAACAAACTAATACTTTTTTGTGTAATGTGAAAATAAAAAAAAAAACAGTGGTGCACAGTTTTTACGGTGCAAAACTGTGGATTTTTATGATCGCTAAGTATACATCCTTACTATATGAGAAAGCATTATGGCAAATAACTTCGCAGCATTTTTTGTTAATATCCACTTACACATTTAAACTAAGTGAAAAGCTCAGGAAATGTATTACAGTATTACTTGTTATGTAGAAGTAATACGTTTTAACCCTTTTGTTGAGCAATGTTGATGAAGGAAGTGCTTTGTTGACAACGTTGATAACTACTAACACAAAAAAGAATACTGAAACGCTAAGTTGTAGCAACTTTATTGAAGAAGAAACGGAAACAGACCGTCCAGAATTCTTCTTCTTCGAGCAAAAGCGAGATAGTAATAAGAAAATTTAACTTTAGGCCTAAAACACATTGTAATTTTGTTAGTACGGTCGAGGAAAGAAGCCTAGTCCTTTCATTTTATTATACTGTAAATCTAGTAATAGAATCCACGTGTAGGATTCTAGTAATTTTTTTTAAACCGAAAACTAACTTTATGGATCCAGTTATTAATGGTCCGTTTGAAACATTGTACATCTTCATTGTACAATCTTTCACTAATTGTTTCTGCCAATACTAAAAGTGTATAACTCAGTAAAAAAAATGATTGTTTTGGCCTGGTCCAAGTGAATTTTAAAGTGTGCAATTATGGGCAGAAATAAATCAGTATGCAGTGAAATTTATTGCACTGAATACACTTACAGCGAGAATTGGGTGCGTTGGAAGTTGCATATCTTCTACCGCGCCCTTCAAATAGCTTCTTTTAACAAATTACACACCTGAAAATGTTACTTGTGCTTACTTCTTCTAAAAATGTCTTCCTGCTGATGGAGGCTTTTCCTTTTCATTTATTTGCAGCAAACCTTTGACAGTCTCCTCTCTAAAGTGCTTATGCTCGTATTTCTTTCAGTAACCTATTTGTATAATATTGTCGATAGCAACATAATTTCAGTGGATATTTTTCGATACCATTTTATGCTACGTCTGAGACAAGAAGAATATGATTTGTTTTGGTCAAAGAGGTCGATGAAACTCTTGTTTTCATTGTAGTCTCTGATAGCTCTGGGTTTTTGTTTTTCCGGTCCACCTCGTAACTACCATAACAATATTATCCATATGTTTTGTGGTCAACAGCAGAACTTCACGTTTATCAGACTTTTTCATTATAACTACTCCGGAATTACTTCCCTTTGGCAAAATTTTCTTTTGGATTTCCTTTTCTGTTCCTTCTTAGCGTTCCGACTAAATGAGTCTGCCTATGTAATATTCTGTGTGCAAGTTTGAAGCTTGTATAGTAATTGCCTACATATATTGTACGTCCGCTATCCAATACATTCTCCATCACAATAGCAGTTCGCACACTGTCAGTTCTTAATGTATTGCAAAAATCAAAACGTCCTATGAACTGCGCTAAGGTTTTATCTACTCAGACATTATCCGAGGTCGCTACTTCTTCTTGAACTTTTAGGCTAATGCATGCTAAAGCTGTTTGATTTTATAAAGTCTGTTCAACGTATACACATTTTTATTGTCAGAGAAATGCCAGTTGGTCAAAAAAGTTCAAAAAGGTTATAATGCAGTCCTGATCTTTACTAGTTGGAATACAGAATATTGTTCCACTAATAGGAAACTAATTTAGGCATCTGAACTAGTCCGATCCAAATCTGGAGGTCCATAAAGATTTTCATTCCAGTTTCTGATTCGAGCCCAAGATAAATATCTTACCAGACTTCTCAGAAGCGAATATATTGGCCTCTTACCATTAGATTTAAAAGTTCTTCGTTCACAAATAATGGAAGAAATGAGAAAGATTTGTGTTCTACAGATGTTGAATGTCATTATTTATTTTCAAATCTTCTGCATAAAAGCCGGTTCTTTTTAAATAGTTCCCGTTACTTCATTCCACCCAAGATTAGTAAGTTGTACAAGTTGTAAAAGTTTCTTAAAGCAGATTCGATTGCTCCTTCGTGTGTAGGACCACTAACACCTGAACCAATCTATTCTTCATTCGCTAGCATATATCCGGGAGGAAGTTGATGAAAAGAGGTACTCGTTGTAGCAGACGAATTCATTCTTATGGTTTTATGAAATTTTACTTTTATTTTTCGTAGAATCTGATGGAGAAGAAAACTCGGAACTACTAGTGCTTGCTTTGTAACTTTCCGATGAATATTCATCTGACGAAACATTATTTACCAACGCTTGCAGAGCAATTGTTCGCTTTCGTATTCTCTTATTTCACTAATTTTACACTTTTTTTGCAACTTCGAACTTATCCCTGCAGATGATTAAATTAAACTAAGCAAATGGGTAGGGTATGTTACACCATTAATTATAAGTTTCTGCCTGCTTATTCCTGTCAATATGCAAAATACGAATGACGCGATTCTAGTCGCTTGAGTCAAACACACTTTACGAGTATGAACAATTATATTAGGTAAGTCTCTGATTTATTTCTTTCTAAACTTTAAAATAAAAAAAAGTTTGGCTCCAGGTATGACAAATTTTTTTAGTTACGGCGGTCAACGTGTTAATAAATAGGACAAGTTAGTAATGCGTTTTCAGTAAAATATATAAGAGAAATACGTTATCCAAAATCGAAAAATAACTGTAATCAATTAAAAAGTCCTTTGAACAGTTTAATACATTAGGGTTAACACCTGTGTCAGGTGGGCAACAAAGAGATTCTTAGGAGTATTTCCTTTAAGTAGAGCATGTCAAGGCTAAACTTATGTCCAGGGTCAAACACATTTTACGACATATGCTTTGCATAGGGAAGTCTGTTCCTAGTTGAGACTAGCTTTAAGCGTATGACCTCTTTGGTACTTTATGAGAAATACAGGGTCTGAAAAAATTTCTTAAGGAATCTTGTTTGATAGGTTGTGTAGTCGTAATTTCGTACCTATATGCTTTAAGGATGAACTTATTTGGTTGCATAACTCTGAATTTACGTGTAAAGTCTTGTATAAGGTGTTGTGTGTGACACGGTGCTGTGCCTGTCGACTGTACTGTATGTGAATGTGATAGCTATGCTGTTGTATCGTAGTCTTGTGTCGCGTGTGTCTATGTAGGTGTGTGTGCGTGTAGCATGCGTGTGTGCGTGTCTGTGTGGTGTAGCTGTTGTGTGTTGTGTGTGTGTGTGGTGGTATCGTGTGTGGTGTGTGTGTTGTCGTGTGTGTGGCGTGTGTGTTGTGTGTGTGTGCGTGTGCGTGTTGTGTCGTGTGTGCGTGTGCTGTGCTGTGTGCGTGTGTGCGTGTGTGCGTGTGTGCGTGTGTATCGTGTGTGCGTGTGGGTGTGTGTGTGTGTCGTGTGCGTGTGTGTGTGTGTGTGTGCGTGTGGTGTTGTGTGCGTGTGTGTGTGTGCGTGTGTCGTGTGTGTGTGTGTGTGCGTGTGTGCGTGTGTGCGTGTTGTGTGCGTGTGGTGTGTGTGTGTGTGTGTCGTGTGTGGTGTGCGTGTGTGTCGTGTGTGCGTGTGTGTGTGTGCGTGTGTGTGTGTGCGTGTGTGCGTGTGTGCGTGTGTGCGTGTGTGCGTATGTGCGTGTATGCGTGTGTGCGTGTGTGCGTGTATGCGTTTACGTGTGCGTACGTATACGCGTGCTCGCATATGCGTGTGCCAGTGCGTGTGCGTATGCGTGTAGATGTGCTTGTTCGTGTACGTGTGCGTGTTCTTGTGCGTGTGCGTGTGCGTGTGCATGTTCGTGTGTGTGCGCATGAGCGTGATTGCCCATATGTGCGCGTGTGTATGTGTGTATGCGAGTACGTGTTCATATGCGTTTGCGTGTGTATGCGTGCGCGTGTGTGTATGTTTGCTTGTATGTGTGTGTGTGTGTGTGTGTGTGTGCGCGTGTGTGCGCGTATGTGTGTGTGAGTGAGTGTACGCGCATGAGTGCGTTTGCCGGTGTGCGTGTGCGTGTGGGCGTGTGCTCATTTGAGTTTTTGCGCGTATGCTCGCGCGCGCTGGTGTGGATGTGTGTTCCTATCTGCGATAACTCCAGAATGACAAAACATACGTACTTTGTTACATGCACAAAGTGCAGAAGTAGCGAAAGTAGAGAAAGATGTGAAGTAACAAGAACTGATTGTTTAGCCGAAATCTCAGTCGGCCTGTCAGGCACTTGGATGCGTTGGCGTAGAAATACAGAAAGGTTAAAAGGGCACCACTTAATTTATTTTTATATCGCCCTTAGACGAAGGAAAGGGCTACTACACAGGAAGAGATACATTACAGTTAAGATAAGGTTGGACATCGTCCAGAAAGGTAGTATATCTGGCTAGGAATGGTGATCCTAGTCCACAGGAATAAAAAAAACAACTAACGATTGTTTAACACAACCTGGTTTAATTGTAAACACAAATAAAGCATTTATTTCTACCAATCGGGGCTCTGGTTATAACTATATAGGTTTTATAAATAAGAACGTACTCTGTATACCGATTTCTCTCAACAATATTCCTAATTAAATTCAGCAATTTACACAAAATAATTAACATTTATTCAAGCGTTATCGTAAGTTCGGATAACTGTAACGTTTGCGGACGCAATTTAGAGACTTAGATGTAGGCAAAAATAAATACATCTGCGATTTTTATAGTAGAAACACACGTACCTTGCTGAGTAGTATGAACCCTATAATATAAACTAACAAAAAAAAATTAAATACACATTACCCAAAACCAAAGTTATTTTGCAGTGTGCCACATCCAGCGTTGACCCTAAAAAGCATAAATACAACAGAAACTCAAAAGTAATTACCAAAGTAAAGGCGAAGTTCTAAGAAAAACTCTCCTTAAAACTAGCGCATCAGGTTTAAATCAAAGGAAAAAAGCAGTTAACCCAAAATTAATAACCAAAGTATTTCGCTTAGATGTCTGCCATTGTGTCTTTCGTACGCCCAACAACATAAATTTAAATGTATATAAGCGGTACAGGCAAAAAAGAAATCAAGCAGAGCAAATTTTACACAGCAATTAGAAAGTTTTAGGTTGCTACTATTTCTATAAACGTAATAGCAAAAGCGTAATTTGGAATTCTTACAATTACCAAAAATTCAAAGTAAATAATGTTTCATCTTATGGCTGAGGGCCAAAACAGCTAGAGACAAAAAAAATTGAATAGCTTCCTTATTGTGATAGCGTTTGTTAACATATAAAGTTATATCGTAGATAAATATACAATGGAGTACAAAGAGCATTAATCGTTTAGAATAAACATCTATGACATTTAGATACAAGCAGTTTAGTTCAATAAGCACATATATTAACATAGCTCATGAAGCACTCTGTATATTGTATAACAATAGTTGCATACGTGGCAGTATTCACAATTTACCAACAGCTGATTGACACAAAGTAGTAGGTATACAGATATAACAGCTGTTTAAACACAGTAATTTTGTTTCAATGTAAAGTGATTACACATGAAAATATCCAAAAGGTTGAAGCTAATAATAGCGATTAATTAGTAAGGAGTGTTTGTGTAAGGAAAGTTCATGACATTTCCACTGAGCCGTAAACAACTTTTATCTTTACAGAAACCTAACCTCGGTAGATTAATTAGTTAATACCATTAACCCGTAGCTACTATCGTTATTTTCGTACACTAATTACTATGGTGGGATTTCTGGACACCCCATCGTTCATATATGTGCATTTGCAGTATGCTTTAGAATTTTGAATGTTGTATGATATAGGTGCATACATTGGACATACATAGAAACGCAATAAACAAAATAACGTTTATTGTCTTTACAAAAACTACAATAAATAAACATTAGCTCTTCTATACACATACAACCAAAAAGAAAACAGTATCCTCTTTATTACAAAGTATCCTAAAATTAACTTTAACTATCGTTCACTTATCCATTCCACATGGCTCTAGGAACATTCTTCTAACAAAAAAGTGAGATCAGAGTTAAAAACAGAAAAAGCAACAAACATGTTTGAAAGGAAACATATAATACTGAAAAATGGATAAAAACTATTTCGTCTTACCTATCTTCGCTGCAGTTGTTAAATCTATTTTTTCGTTAGTAATATCTACCGCTATCTGGTAGATCATCCACCTCGTATTCTTCAATCTACTCATCTACTACTTCATCTTCTTCGTTGTCTGTATTGGTGTTATGATCACTATGTTCACTCACAGCATTGTTTGGGTCACTATCACCTTAATTGTACAGTTCACTCTCCACGTCGTCATAAAAGTTTTCTGCCAACTTTTGATGTTCTTTTTTTAAAGACCGATCCATTAATGTAGACCACTCAACCATTCACTACACGTATTTACTATGCTGGGGTGTTCTGGAACTCCACCTAGGACAATCCACAAATAGTTAAAAAAATTTAGTGTCACTACTATCCTAGTATTGATAATATAGGAGAATACCGAAAACAATAAAAATATACTTTCAGAATCCTATATACAACGAACAAAAAAACATGAACTGGGGTCTCAGAACACCTTACAGTAGTAGCTAAGGGTTAGAAGTGCAAGCAAGAAAGTTACCCTCATAAAATTTAGAAGCACAATGCTATAATTAGCACTGAAATGAGTTATAGTAACGAACTGCTCTTAAAATTCTACAGATTAACTACAGAAATTTTACGGTATAGCGAGAGCTTCGTCATGTAGGCATAACAAGTAAAATAAACTCACCAGGATGTTGCTTGTGTATAATTACTTAACTAAATGTTTTACTATGTATAAACCTATTTGTTTGTAGTCAAATGTTGATCCTATATCAAGAAGTAACCATAAAGTATACTAGACTTAGCTGTCGGAAACCATTTGCATGTTACAACACAAATCGGAAGACCAGTTATAGTGATATAATTGGCCACAGCAATATCTTGAAGAACGAGGGACGATAATAACCAGTAGCAAGAAAAACCTAGAGAAACCCTTATTTTGGCAACGCGTCGCATACAACATTTCAAAAGTGTACTATAATGTAATTTAAATTGTAAAATATGTATTTTACTGATTTAAAACGTTAAACAGGGGCAATAAGTGTAAAAGAAAGAAAGACAATGGTTTCACTTACCTCGAACGAAGGCTTGGTTAGAAACTATTATATACGTCGAAACGAGCACTACACTATGCGGTATAAAATTTCAGTATAGTAGAGAATGTAAAACCAGCCTTCACTGCATGTAATCTCTATCAAGTAATTGTTTTGTGGAGAAATTACAGTGAAATCTTTACCATATTGATTTCTAACACAAATTTTCCGTTTTTTCAAAAATGGGGTTCTTTAGTCACACCAGAAACTAGAAAGAAGAAGTCACAGGTTTCCTTTTAAGAAATAACAGAATTCGTCCTTAATTCTGTACTGTTGTCACGTTGTCTGAGAAAATTGAATGTAGATTGTATACGCTGGTGCGTGTGAAAAGGGTGGAAGTGTTTTCCGTTCTGCGCGTAGGGTGAATGGAATATAGCAAATTAGATCATGGAAAGTCATAAGCACAGGGGGCCTTGAACTGGTGCCTAGATAAAAAGCTTCAAAATAATCGCACGCAGTCATAAGATAACGTAAGCGTGCAATGGGACCAATTGTAAAAGTTAGGGGAGACCGGGTTTGATTGTCATAAGGGGTAGGTTGGCATTATACGTTTAAATCACGTGGAGTTTCAACTAGACCATTGGGCCTCGACCTATGTGGGTAAAAACCGTTGGCACTTATATTCCTACACTTTTAGTCGAAGTTGTGATGTTGAACAGCGAACTTGGTGTCGATTTGCAGTATGCAAGTACAAATTGTTCTACATTCTAACGTTATCAAACTTATAATTTAATAATTCATGTGCACATGGCAGCCATTTTAGTTAAACAATCACCACTGGGGTTGGTTGGCAGTTTGTGAATAGGGCAGGTTGTCATAGTATGCCAACCTGCCCCGTTTATTTGTATGAAATATGCAGTTAATTGCCTATAATGGCCGGTTTTGAGGTATCTGGAATAAGTCCATTTATCCCAGATGTATTTCCTCCTGAGGAGTTTATGACTGCTTACGCTACAGATCGACCAATGCAAGCTGGTGTATCCACTGATCACTCTCGACTGGAGCCAAATCAAGTTACTGTACAAACCAATCAGCCTCTACTTGACTTACTCTATTTGTGGAACAGAGTATTCAGCCCTTACTGGAGCCAGTTCATGTTACTCCACCAAGTAATTATCATATTCGTGAGGCAGCTTAGGCTAAATCATATTATATTCCTCTTACAATTCCTAGTAGGAAATTCTACGCTGCTGAACCAAGAACCACTGTTGTGCCATCTGTTATTAATACTTTGACTACATAATCTGCTCATAGTTCTTCTTGTGTCGTTCCGATAGTTTCAACTTCTAACATCAATTTCAATGACCATTTATTAGAAGAGTTAAGACCGCTGGCTAAAGCTAGCGATAGAAAAACACAAAGTAAACGAGGAAGAAAAAAACGTTCCACTGCTATTCTCACAGACACACCAGATAAAACTGCTTTGGAAGAGGAAACGGCAGCACAGGAGAAGAAAGTAACGGTTGATGCCAGAAAACAAAAAATAATTACAACAAAATCTGCTTCCACATGTGAAAAAACTGTAGATTATTCTAAAAAGTAATTTCATGAATTTCATAACGAATGTACCGATGGTGATCTATCATATAGATGCCATAACTGTGATTCTGATTGCGACTCAAACTAACAATGATCCTAACTCTGTAGTTTTAATTAAATTTGTTAATTTTTTTATTTTTATTTCTTCTTATTAAAATTTTATTATTTCCAACGTTCCTAATCATTCCACTTATACATATTTTTAGTTTGTGTTATTTTTATTACCTATAAGTATTGTGTATCTCTTCAAACATACGTACTAGAGCCATATGCCAACCTATCCCAACCGGTATGACAACCTGCCCCGATAACGGGGTAGATTATCATATGTTGCAAGCACACTCAATATTTTATATGAGCCTTTTGGAATTAATCTAGATATCTGATATTTGGAGAAAATATCAATTAAGGTTCACGCTACCTTATAGCAGCACAATCATTTCATTACAAGTAATTATAAACTCAAACAAAAATCAAAACCTCAAAACTATGACAACCAACCCCGGTCTCCCTTATCATTCTCAATCACTCAAACTTTACTGTACGTTAACTCTATCGATGAAGTTCTATATTCAAAGACCTTACTCTTAGTTCCAGTAATATTAGCATGAAATCTAACAAAAAGGCCTAATACTTACAGCTTTTATCAAAATCATAAATAAAGCAACAATGTTTTGTCACTGTAGAGGCTGTGTAAGCCCAAACGTTATAAACAAGAAAAATAAACTAAAAATCCTCATAAATGCTTTTAATTACGGAATTTCTAGAATAGTCAAATGATTTTACCATTGTGGGTTGAATGGAAAACATAAAAATCATAAGCAGTTTCATTATAATACGCCTAAATTCTAATAACACTCCTACATGCAATTAATAAATATAAGGAATAATTGGTTTAAATGTAAAATTCATACATGAATTTGCACGTAAAATCGTCAAACAAAAGCAACGCATTTCAAATTCTGGTTAACCAAACCCTTAATTTTGATTAAGGCAAATCGTTCTAGATTTATGTTGTTTTTTTAAATATATTTACAATATTTGTGTTTATTTAGGCATATTGTAACTAAATTTTAATGTATATGTTGGCATTTTCTCCTTAGTGTATACGAGGATGTATTGATATCTAGTTAACCTAGACCGCTTCCGTGGATAAAGAAAATATTGCGTTTCAATAGCAACGAAGAATAGAACGTTCATCATATAGTTCACGCTGATTTGGACATGAGAAAAATTTCTGCAAAGTGGATCCCCAAATGTTTCAATGTTGACAAGAAGCGTGTAGAAGCATCGTGTTCGATCTGTGCTCGGTTTGAAAGAGACGCAAACTTCTTAGGCCGTACTGTTGCTATGGATAAAACTTGGATACATTTCTACGACCCAAAAACGAAGCAGCGATCGATGGAATGGAGGCCGTCAGGTTCTCCGAGCCCTAAGAAATGTAGTGTAAACAATCTGCTGGAAAAATTCTTGTATCAGTTTTAGGGACTCTCAAGGAGTAATCATGATTTATTTTCTGGATAATGGTAGAACAATAAGTGGGAGTTACTATTCGACATTACTGACCACTCTACGAGAAAAAATTCTGGAGATAAGATGCGGAAAGTTGTGCAAAGGTATATTTTTTTGCAGGACAATTCCCCTGCACACAAATCGCATGTTGCCATGCAAACAATTGGTGATTTTGGGTTCGAATTACTCGAAGACATTCCTTATTCACCAGTCTGGCTAAGTCGGACTATCATGTCTTTCTTTAACTGAAAAAAGTCTAAAAGGTCGTAAATTCTCTTCCAACGAGGAGACTGTAGAATCTGTGGAGGCCTGGTTTGCAGAGCAAGATTAAAATATTTTTTGAAAGATCTAGAGGCGTTTCAGGTTCGTTGTAATAAATGTATCCTATTAAGAGGAGAGTATGTTGAATAATAAAATGCGTTGACTTTCAAATTCTATTCACTTCTGTAGTAGGCTAAGAATTTTTCAATACATCTTCGAATAACTACGAATGCCAGTGTATATACTTTTATCGTCTATAATAGGTATTTAGCCACATCAACTTTTATTTTGGCGCAACGCAAAATTACTCAGAATCATTTCCGTTCCGCCTGCCTTACAATGTACACCACAGTATCTTAAGTTTACTTCCCTGCATAACGTATGCAACTGATTTTATTTCCATTTCTGTATTAAATTACTATATCTAATAGGGAAAATACCACCCTTGTAATAAGAAAATTTCGACCGACTTGTTTATCTGATCATTACTACCCCTCCCTTACATCTGTATAAAGAAAGTAACCCTCAATCTGGAGTAAGTTTCGTAAGTAATGTACTAAGATAGGCCGTGGCACAAACTTACCTTCTTTACATTAGCGAAAATTTCTCTTTGCTTAAGTTGGCTTCGAAGAGGAAGTTATATTTTTATTTGTTACAATAATAGGAATCTTCCATTACTTCCTTATAAACGAACCTTCGCAGTGAAAAATCGTTTTAACGTAAATACGAAAATTAGCCATGAAAACTTAGATCTAGCCTGGGTGTTATTTTATTAAGTGTCCACCTGATTTGATTATTAACACCAATATGCTACTTATTTACACTTAACTCTTCATTTTATACAGCAAACACTTTAGCAAACTTTATACACAAGTTATTGTCATTTTTTAAACAACTGTGTGCGTACTATAGGTAACTGATTGATAACAGTTCAATGCGATGTCTTCAATAAACAAAATACCAAATACAGCACATGTCAATCCGCTTAAAATATCAAAATTAGTTACGAAATAACAAAGCACCGAAAATCAACACTTTTCCTTCTCAGTGGTAACGAAAATGTTACTAATGATTATTAACACAAATATGTTGCTTATTTACACGTAACTCTTCATTATATACATAACACAAACCTTATATACAAAGAATTCATTTTCTATTTTAAACAACTGTGGGCACACCATGGGTAACAATTAACAACAGTTCAGCGCGAGATCTTCCATAAACAAAGTTTCAAACACGGTACATATCTCAATCCAGTTAAAGCGCGAAACTAATCCAAGGAATAGGAAAGCACTAAAAAACCACACTTTCCCGTCTAAATCGAAACGAGAATGTTACTAATAATTTATGAAACACCAACACAAAAATTTCCCCGGGGTGATTGAATTCTATCTATAATCCACAAGTAGTGAAAGAACTAACTCTCTCACGATATTTTGAAATAGTCACCGACTGAATCATAGGTATAATGTGCGCACTGTCTGTTACATAACCAACCCCATGCTATCCCAACCAACTCAGAGAACTTACTCTTACTGACTAACTAAAAAAACCAAAACCTTATCCCACTATATCGTTACTTTCACCAATACTATTAAAAATCTTCCATACTAAAATGTAAACTGGACGTTTCTCGCGGAAAAAATATACTTTCAGCTACACATGTGTCAACTAAAAACCTATAACCAGGATCGAAGTTACAAACATCCTTTTTTCTCAATAACACAACCTACGTCGCCCAAATAAATCTTTTATAACTTCCCCATCAAAAAACTGGTAGTCTACGAAGTTCACAAAACCACTTAACCGCGTTATGAGACTCAAAACACCAAACACGATAATCGTGGATGTCGGTAACCCTTGCGAAACAATTCTCGATAAAAACATGTAATAATAGGTTTCCTTAAACTCTTCACAGCAATAAAAAGTTTAACTCTCAAAAGCATATCCATTTACTTTCAACAAGGATACAATAATAAAACAAAGTGATATTTATGAAAAGCTAACATATTATGCAAAACCCTCATTACGATATTTGAAATATTAATATAAAAAAAATTCTGAGCCAAATTCAACCACATGTAACCACAATTGTTCTACATAATTTTTCAGCCCCCCTCGCTGATTATAAACACCACAATATACAACCATAACACTAATTTTCGTTTACAAAAAATTATTAAGTTGTCAATATATAACAAAAATGTTACAATATTTTTTCAGATTCATCGTTTTCCCTAATTTCTCATGTGTATTTCAAATAAACCGTATACTAAACCAGTGGAACTAGTAAAAAAGCATGTCGCAACTAAGAGCAGGTAGCCATATGGAAAAATTGGTTGCTTTATAACATTCAAGTGGATCCCATTTTAACAAGTGGGAACATTGTTTAAGCAGCGGTCAAATGAAAAGTCGCTAAAAAATGGGTTTCCTAAACGTAGCTCGAAAACTAGTGCCAATATGGGTTTCAAATTTTCCTCATTTTCAGCTAGTTAAAATAGGTCAATTTGAGACCTGGTAGATCAAAATGGTAAATAATGGCAAAGACTCAAAATTATCAAAACCTTCAATTATTTTTCCTCTCGTGAAAAAAACACCTACATGCTTGAAATTTATTCTTTTATTACCCGTAATGTATCATAATTTTTCTGTTAAAAAATATTCATGTGTTTTCAAGAAATTCTAATTATTTAGAAAAATAGTTACAAAGTGTATCGTGCAATTTGACCCTTTTTTCGTCAGTTTAGAGGGTTTACCAAGAGAAATTATATCTTCTTCGAGACTCATATTATTTACACTATATATATATATATATATATATATATATATATATATATATATAAGTACAAATGTGATATATGTTGCTATATTTAAATCAAATTTCATAAGTATAAATGAATCATGAACAATGGATTTCTTCCGAGCATCTTCGGAACAGTAAAAATATGTATTTTCATTCATAAAATACATGTAATCTGTTTGTATGATGATATTCTAATCTAGTAACATAATATGCTTATATTATAGAACAAAAAGAAAGTAAATTGTATCAATCAACGTAATAGGAGTAAAGTACATGTTAATGAGTGTCAAATCAGAACAGATTTAACAAGATTTATATAATTTACTAAGTTTAAAAGTGAAATTAAACAAATACTATGTTATAAACTTACATAATAATGTGATTAGGAAGCGTTACAACTTAAATTAACATTCTGGATGTAATTAAAGCAGTAAAGTTGAAAAAAACAGGTTATGGTTATTTTGAACGTAGTGCTTGACAAGGAATTTTTTAACCATTAAAGTGCTAGAATTTGTTGAATTCATATGTATTTTGAGTCCTAGAATCCATTTTAGTTTATAGTTTTCCTGTAGGAAGTAGAATGTGTTAGATATAAGTAAATTTGTATATGAAAATTCTCATTTTTGTTAAAATTTAGATAGATTAGGAATTTTAAAAGAAAATATGCCATGTAAGGTGCCTATAGAAAGGAAACTTTGCATAGAATGTGTAAAAATAATAATTTACAAATTTTTGAAAAATGATTAGCAAATGAGAATTAAACAGTGTTATGTTTGTATTGACAAAATTTGCTAAAGTGATTGGTGTTTATCCAGAAGCTATATAAGGTAGTGGCATAAATTTTTATAACTCTCTTGTAATTTTTTATAGTGTGAACATGTCACTCGAGGTGAAGGTGAATAAAAATTTAAGTTCGTTCATGTGGTTCCTATAACCTAAAAATTATTTTGTAATACTAAATAATTGAAGTTTAAAATTGTAAATAGGAATAAGGTTAACGTAAATGTTATTCCAGTGATGTGTTGTCGATATACAAGTGAATGTAAATCGATTTATTTCAATTATTTCGTTTAAATTAAAAGTGATTCTAACCAAGTTACCATTGCTTTATTATTTTAATTGAACGAAAAATTAAAAAGTTGCAAGTGAATAATAATTTGAATGCAGATAAAGTTATTGTATTTTCGGATACAATAACCTGAAAATAAATTATTATACGTATTAATATAACTAAATAAATTAAAGTGCTTTTGGAAAAGTGACAAAGTGGATATTGATATAGCATACCTATGTATATTGGTGAAGTAGACCTTCCACCCATGGAACAAATATTTATGCAGAATATCCATAACATGCTGGTGCTGTAAACCTTCCACCGATGGATCAATAATGTAAAATGGAATTCGAATTACTTAGGAAATTGGATCAGCTGAAAGAAAATACAGTAATGTGAGTTTATCAATTTTACATATTTATGTGAGGTTACGTTGAATATTATTATAAATAATTTATGTGCATGTATGTAAAGGATGCAAGTGAATTATATACTAGTCTGGAAATAGTACAACTACTTATTGGTTTTATAGTGATTCAATATTACTTTAAAAGCAAAAATGTACCCATATTGTATTGTCATTATTGTTTGGTTATGATGAGATACACACATATATTCAGGTCAAAGAAATTTGCATGCGCACCGCATGTTATATATTTGCAGATGATACAAGGTGTTTGAATCAAATTAAATTTTGCACAATTCCAGATTTAATTTAAAATCATAATTGAATTTATTTTACAAAAGAACCTTATCTTAAATGTATTAATTATTATTATATTAATACTGAACCGTATTGAACCCTATCCCCTGAGATGTTAGTCGAGGCAGTTTATTTAAATCAAATCAACAGTAATTATCATATTAAATTGACGAGGGCACAACGTGCTGAAGTTGTAGTAAAATACATTACAAATTTTCAAAACAGTTAATCTCTATTGTTTAATTTAATTCAGATGATTAAATTATATTTAATCATAATTAAATTAAAAGTGAAAATTGAAATTATATATTTAGATCTATATATATAATTTTGGTCAGATTAAATTTTCACCAATTTCACCTTCAAAATGGCGTCCGAAGATATATGTCATTTTTGGAGTTAGTTTATTGAAAACATCTTTGCAAAAAAAGGAGTTAGCGGTTTGCAACTTCGAAATTTAGAGTACCTAAACAATAGTCCCCGTAGCTTAATTAGAAGCTGAAATTTTTTTTAGTTCGCCAATTGTTTATTTAAAGATATTAAGGGTTGAAATTTCCGCCGTAACCAGTGTGATACTTAAACTTTATGATGCCATCATGTACAAGAGAAAAGAGAGTTTTACACGTGTGAAAATAAATTTTAGTTGGACTTAAGCGCGTGATGAAAGTATCAGTCATCAGTGGTGTTGGGAGTGGAAAATTCATCGGGCGATTTCAAAATCATGTCACAGTGCATAATTCGAATTTTAATAAAATAGTAGATTATTATGTAAGACGTGTTAGTAGATCACCTTACACTTCGAACGCAATACACTATTTTATCTTTAAGGGACTAATAAGTATCCTTCGGATTGATGACTGATGACAAGTGTGCATCATTCTGACAAATTTTTCTATCTGAAGCTTTCTTTCAAAATCTCATTCTCCTATCCCCATTATTAAGCCTCTATCTTAATTGTTCTGTCAAAGTCACGTTTTCCAGCCCCATTGTGAGTTATTAGGTTGAAACGAATAATGGCGCAAGGCGTATGTGATTCGAATAATACACAAATAAAAGGCAACTTAAACTATAGAAATTGACAATAATAATGACAAAATTATTAGTCTCTTGAAGACAAACAAATTTATTGTATTAATTTAAACGTATTACGTAAATTAGCAGACACCTAATTTTGCGTACTTCGCACGAGTTTCGTAATCACTCGAAGCGCTTTCAATTACATTCACATTTTCTTCACATTTTATGCCAAACCATAATGAAAGTCACAATCAGCATTATTATGAAAATTATCGTCACCATCATCAACATTATCATCATTGTTGTTTACATTAGTAGATAATACATTATCGCTGTTTTTGCACATTTCAACATTACAAACAGAATATAGTATTAAACATTTCAGGCCATATTTATGACAACTCTGCGGTTATAGCCAACTAAAAATTCATTTTCACACATGTAAAACTCTGTTTTCTCCTGTACATGATGGTATGATGAAGTTCAAGTATCATACTAGTTGGAGGGAAAATTTAAATCTTTAATATTTGTAAATAAACAATTAGTGAATTAAAAAAATTATCTCAGCTCCTAATTCAGCTACAGGGACTTTTTAAATACTCTAATTTTATTAAAATGTAAACTTTCACCATTATTACACATAATAAAATTCTTATCTTTTTTGGGTTTTTTAATGGTTTATTTTAAATTACACAATCTAAACGTTTCGATAATACCTACAGTTATCTTCATCAAAATCGTAAGTAGTAATATCTATTCAAATTGTTAAAGATTTTGCAAACAATTTTGTCAAAGTTGAAAAAATTCATGTAAGACTCTTAGAAAAAAGGTTTCACATCTAACCCTTACAGTGTCTTTCGCATTTACCATTAGTATCCCATAAAATATTGTCAATCATTTACTGTCCGTATGAGGGATTGAAACCCACGACCAAAGTATTAAAAACAACCTTAAAAAAAAGATTTCATATTTTAAATCATACAACGTTATTCGCATTTACCACTAGTATCCCAAAAAATTGGCAATCATTTACTGCCTGTCTAAGCGGATAAAATCCACCCTAAAGTATTAAAAAATCCCTTAGAAAAAAAGTTTTATATTCTAACCCTAACAATGTAGTTCAAAAAATTTGGTAATTATTTACTGTCCGCCTGAGGAGTTGAAATCTACTATAGAAAAATTCATATAACATCCTTAGAAAACAGGTTTCACATTCTAAACCCCACAATGTAGTTCGAATTTACCACCAATTTCCACCATTTACTGACCGTCTCAGTATTTGAAGTCCACCCCCAAGGTATTAAAAAATACATATGACACAGTTATAAAAATAGTTTGCACAATCCAACCCTTACAGTGTAATTTGATTTTACCACTGTTATCCCCAAAAAATTGGCAATCATTTGCTGTCCCTCTGAGGGGTTGAAACCCACTCCCGCATAAATTTATAAAATACCCTTAGGAATAACGTTTAACATTCTAACTCCTACATTGCCGGTGGCATTTACCACTAATATCCCCAAAAAATTGACAATCATTTACTGCCCGTCAGAGAGCTTGAAAAACACCTCCAACATATTAAACAATTCATGTAATACCCTGAGAAAAACGGATTCACATTCTAACCTTTACAATGTAATTTGCATTTACCGCTATTATCTCCAAAAAATTTGGCAATCATTTACTGTCCGCCTAAGGGGTTAAAACCGATCCCCAAAATATAGAAAACTTCATAACACCCTTAGAAAACAGGTTTCACATTCTAAACCACACAATGTAATTCAAATTTTCCACCAATAGCCCAAAGCAATTGGCAATCATTTACTGACACTCTGAGGGTTTGAAATCCATCCCCAAAATATTAAAAAACTCATATAAAACCCTTAGAAAATAGGTTTCACAATCTGACCCTTACAGTATAATTTACATTTACCGCTGTTATTCCAAAAAAAATTCGCAATCATTTACTGCTTGTCTAAGGGGTTGATATCTACCCCAAAAGTATAGAAAAATTCAAATAACACCCTTAGAAGAAAGTTTCACATTCCAGCCCCACAACGTAATTTGCATTTACTACTGTTATTCCAAAAAAATTTGACAATCATTTTCTGTCTGTCTGAGTGGTTGAAATCCATCTCCAAAATTATTAAAATATTCATGTAACCCCCTTAGAAACAAGGTTTCACATTCTAACCTTTACAATGTAATTAGCATTTACGACTATTATCCTCAAAAGAATTGGTAATCATTTTCTGTCCCTCTGGGGGAGGGGGGGTTGAAACCCACCCCCAAAATACGGAAAAAATCATAAAACACTCTTAGAAATAACGTTTAACATTCTGACTCCTACGATGTCGGTAGCATTTACTGCCTGTCTGACAGGTTGAAATCCACCCTAAAGTATTAAAAAATTAATATAACACCCTTAGAAAAAAATGTTTCACATTCTAACCCTTTCATTCATCGTCAAGCTGAGGGGTCGAAGCCCACCTCCAAAAGTATTAAAAAATTCATATAACACTCTTAAAAAAGTTTCACATTATAACCCTTACAATGTAATTTGCATTTAGCATTATTATCCCCAAAAAAATTGGCAATCATTTACTGTCCGTCGGAGCAGTTGAAATCCACCCCAAAGTATTAAAATAAATCATATATCATCCTTAGAATCAAGGTTTCAGATTCTAACCCATTCAATGTGATTTGAATTTACCATTATTATCCCCAAAAAAATGGGCAATGCCCGTCTGAGGGGTTGGAATCCACCCCCAAAGTATTAAAATATTCATATAACAACCATAGAAAAAGTGTTTACGTTGTATTTTGCATTTACCACTGTTATCTCAAAAAAATTTAGCAATCATTGGCGACCCTCCTGAGGTGTTGAATTCCCCTAAGTATAAATTATGCATATCTTATTCAAATAGTTTCACTGTAATTACATTTATAGGGCAAAAATTGTGATAAACGACCTACAATAAGTACGGCTTGCGCATTTTATGTAATATTATCGGTTGTACCAGCATAATAGACATGGCAGAATAACACTAGTCGTGGGTAGGTTTTAAATCGTATTTATAATAAACAGTCGTCATGGCGTATTCATCAAGTCACCTACCTCAGATTTGCCAACCTCACCAACACTGCAAGACTGCCCTAAATTAATAAGGCCCGGAATATTTCGGCTATTTGGTAAAGAGGTACATACAGTTGGGAAACTGACTCGCTTTTGTGTCAAATATAAGCCAATGACAAGCAAAATCGATTTAAAATCAAATACAGTCTAGTAATGTAGTATTCTTTAAGTCAATTGCGTCAGATTTTCCAACCGTGCCAACACTGCGAGACTGCTTTAAATTAATAAGACTTGCAACTTTTCGGCTACACAGAGGTACACACAGTTGGTGCAGACTAACTCGATTTTGTGCCAAATGTAGGCCAATGACAAGTAAAGTCGACTTAAAGTCGAGGCCAATCATACCATATCGTCTTCATCAAGTCAAGTGTCTCAGACTTAGTACAACCTGAACTCATTGTTCAAACCTATTATGTTATGGGGATAATTTAGCAGGCATGCATGTATGAAGCGCAGACTATGAAACCTTTCTCTAAGGGTGTTATATGAATTTTTCTGTATTTTGATGGTGGATTTCAACCCGTCAGACGGGCAGTACATGATTGCCATTTTTTGGGTATACTACGGATACCTGCGAATAATACTGTTAGTGTTAAAATGTGAAACTTTTTTCTTGCCAATTTCTTTGAGGACACTAACGGTCATCCAAATCAGCTTGTAATTCACAAAATATAAAAGCTGTTGTCTGAGAGTGATGGAAAAATTTTATTATTTAAAGTTTTTGTGGTTTTTGAATCTAAAGGGCTAGTTGGAATTTGGTGTTAAGGTGAGATCTAAAACTTCGTATTCTAGTGATAAACGGCGCACCACCGGACGTTCCGTTGTTTTCGGCATTTTGGCTGCCAACCTCACGTGGGTTCAAATTTACCTTTTTTAGCCAGCTAAAAATGAAAAAAATTTGAACCCCCTACTGGCTATAGTTTCCGAGCTGCGTTTAGAAAATCCATTTTTTCCGATTTTGAGACATCTCACCGTTGTTTAAAACAATGTCCACAGTTGTTAAAAATGGGATCAACTTGAATGTCATATTCCTATCATTCATACAACCAATTTTTCCACAAGGCTACCTGCTCTTAATTACGACAAATGGTAAGCCTTTTTGTCTAATTCCACTGGGACATACGTAGATATAGTCAAAGCCAAACAAAGTGGCGCGCACGTCATCAGCGTTTGATGACGTTTACATTTACTGTATTGCCAGATCTATCAGGAAAAATTTAATTTCGCAGAAAATAATATTTCTTGTTCAATCACAAATATGTATTAATTACTATATTATTAGTTGCATAAATTACGACACATATATTTGCAACTGTTCTCACATTTTTTTCGATAATTAAATAAATAAATAAACAAGTAAATAACTCAACGATTTATTAATAGATAGGTAAGCTATTTCAAAATTTTTACTAAAAAGCATCAAAACCTGATTCATTTTCTAAATCTGATTCGTTATTAGTGTCAATGTCATCACTTTCAAAATTTATAATCGGAGGACGGACGGTGAAATATTATTTCCCTCTCATATCACCTAAAAATTTCTTGCTCGGTATGTTTTACAGAGTTTTTCCGCATATCAGAAGTAACCAGTAATGCCTTGTGCCACATTATCACTGTTACCATCCCTACCAATATGCCTATTGTAATAACTTTTTGATATGCCCCAAATTAAATCAGTAGGATTGAATACTCAATGGTAAGGAGGGAGATGTGAGACTTTGTGTCCATACTGTTCTGCCAGCTCGTCCACTACATACTTTTTGAGTGGTTTATTTCAAAAAAAGAGTTGTATTTAATAATTAATGTAAACACTGTTTATTTGTGTACTCACTGAGAGACAATATGCAAAAGTTCGGTTTTAAAAATCATATTTGTACAGGGGATGTTTGTATTTGTTAACCACTCCTTAATAGCACTTTTTTTCCATGCAGTGGTAGGCGCTTTCTCCAATAACATGGTGTAATAAGATGCATTATCCAGGATAATCAGAGAACGATTTTGTAGGTTTCGCAACAACTGACATTCGAACAATTTCAAGAAGTTTTCCTGGTTCATTTCGCCATGGTAATCGCCAAGTTCACTTTTTGAACAAAATATTGCTTCACAACCCTCAATAAATTTATTTTCGCCCCTTGATGAAGTATAAATTCCTGAAGGTTTCTAAATTTTAGTTTAAAACTTATTTAAATTTTAGTAAACCTTCTGCCATCTGTTTTAGTAGTTTTAACACTTTAGATTTGCATTTGTCAAGAACGACCGACAGTTCCATTTTGAAATATCCAGTTCCCATCTAGGAATACAAACTGGTAGAGATCATCTTCCTTAGCTTGTTTCTAGGATCTCAAGATTCCACTCTTTCAAAGCCACATTCGGTAGTTCCATGAGTCCACGTCAACTCCAAGTTCTTTGAGCAATCCCCTCAAAGAAGTGGTACTGCCATTAAATGATTCCCTATCGTTTAGATGGGACCACAGAGATTGAATGGTTATGTGTTGTTCTAAAGCCATACTGGATAAAACGTTTTTATTATACTAATGTCTTTAATGATAAATATAATAATAAATTCCATTTTTAAAAGACAATTGTAAAATGTACATTAGCCTTTACTACTTACTTCTTTGCAACATATAAATATCATCACGAATACCACATGTATTTAATGTTGCTGTGTTTGTAACTCGCTCAGAATAGCAACGACCTTTCTTTGGCGACTTTAACTTCTCATTGTTTTTCTCTGCTTGAGAGAGTCTGCTTACTGTCCTTAAACTGACGATTAGAGCAGCGGCTACACGCTGCAATAAAATACTCTTACAGTACAATTATTTTATGTGTATTATCCAAATTTTACCTCTCGAACAACATTTAAGAGCAGCAGATGCCAATTATTGTCTCTTTCTTGCTCTAAATAGCTAATTAATGATCACACGAGTTTTTTGCATCGACTATCCATTTGCTTGGGCATTTTGGCAATTTAAGAATGAAAATACAGATCTCACTATTACGAATCGTTGACGACAGAAATCAGTCAAATAGGATGATGATTGATTGATTGATTTTTCCCATTATTGCCAAGTGGGACATAGGGTCGTGGTAAAGTCTCTCCATTTTTGCCTGTCTTTTGCTAAACTGCCCAGCTGTGCCATTGACATTTGTGTATCTGCACGTATTGCTCTTCTCCACGCATATTTTGGCTGCCCTCTAGTTCGTTTTCCTTGCGGATTCCATTTTAATGATTGTTTGAAATTTCGTCATCAGCTTTACGTAACGTGTGTCCAAGCCACCCAAATTTACTTGTGTAATTTTTTTACATAATTCCATCTGGTCCGTTGGTTGCCATAACTCTTCGTTTGTAATACGTTCAGGTCACAATACTCCCACTATATTCCGCAAACACCGGTTGATGAACACTTGAAGTTTATTCCTTAACAAATTTGGTTAATGCTCTGAGCCATATAGTAACGTTGATTTCACCATTGCATTAAACACATTTATTTTATTCTTTAATGTTAAACTTGCCGCTCTCCACACCTTATTTAATCTTATAAACACTCCTCTGGCCTTTCTTATTCTTTCATTGATATCCTTCTGCACTCCTTTATCCAAGGATATAACACTGCCCAAGTTGACAAAATCCTTCCACCACTTCCGTTACTTCATTCCCTGTTTTTATCTCTTTTCGGTCTCTAATATTCACGCTCATACGCTACCTTAAGTGCTTACTCTGGTAGTTTTTTTTAGGTTGGATATCATATTCCCGTGGGCGTGAGCCAGCAGACACAAGTCATCTGCAAAGTTTAGACCTTCCAGCGTATTATTGCCCCCACATTATTCCTTCACGGTTACTTGTTGTAACATTTGTCAAGATTTCATCCAGTACTATAATAAATAGGAGTGGGGACATTATACAACCTTGCCCCATTCCCGTTCTTGTTTCAAACTTGTCCGATGTTCTACCATTATGTAATACTTTACAGTTCTAATTTTATAGCCTTCCTTTATTAAGATTATAATTTTGTCAGGTATACCTTTGTTCCTTAATGAAATCCATATACTTTCTCTATGTAACGTGTCAAATGCCTTTTGGTAATCGACAAAAGCCACATAGAGCGGGGATTTATATTCTATTGACTGCTCGCAGAGACATGATTTGGTCTATACATGATTTGTTCTTCCTGAAACCACTTTGTTCATTCCTTAACTCCTTATCTATTGTTTCTGTTATTCTATTTAAAATAATCTTGTAAAACACTTTGTCTATTATGCTTAGCAACGTTATTCCCCTCCAGTTATTACAATTATTCGTCACCTTTTTTTGGTATTTTTATTATGAGCCCTTCATTCCAATCTCATGGGAAGCTTTCCTTTATCCAGATTTTTCTAATACCTTCTGACATCTCTGGATCTGCTGTTCTTCAGTACACAGTATGTCTCCATTCTTATTTATAATGATGTCACTTGACCTTTTACGGTTGCATAACTTCTTCATGTTTATGTAGAGTTCTCTTTTATTACCTTTTTCTGCGCGTTTTGTGCTTCTTTTGCTATATGATCTATATAATCTCTTTTATCCCTCTTTATTGATTTCTTAATTTCTTCGTTGACCCTGTTATATTCTTCTTGTAGGGCTGCTTCTTTTATTCTATTATTTACAACTAATTTTTTTACTTTTATTTTTTTCCTCTCTCCAATTTTGCTCCAAGTATCATTACTCATCCACTCTGTTTTAGTAGCTTTCATGAAAACTTGCTTGTCTGTAGTAACAATTCATTGCATTTCTCCCATAGTTCTTCAATTTCTCCTTCCTAGTCTATGCTCTGGATGCCTGTCTTTAGACTGCTAACATAGTTTGTTTTCACCTTTTCATCCTTTACACTTGCATATTAAATTTATTTCTATTAGGTTCCTTTTCCTTCTTTACTGACATCACCGTTTTCACTTTTTGCCATTAGCAAGTAATAACCGCTATTTATCTCCGCGCCCCTTCTACTTCTGACATTTGCGATTAATGCAGATATGATCTATCTGATTTTCAATATTTTGTACTGGTGATTTCCAAGTAACTTTATGGATTCTTTTGTGATCCAAAATAGTGCCTCCTATTACTAGTCCATAAGCACCAGAAAGCTCAACTAGCAGCTCACCATATTCATTTATTTCGCCTACCCCATGTATACCTATTACATCTTCTAGTCCCCTATTGTCACTCCCTATCTGCGCATTCATATCTCCCATTAGTATTAGTGGATGTACTCTTTTTATTGTGTGAAGTATTCCTATACTGCAAAACTCTTCTTTCTCTTGGTTGGAGAATAACATTGTAGGATTATTATTTTATACCACCCGAACTCTAAAGTGACTTTCATTAGTCTTTCATTAATTGGTTTCCATTCTAATAATAATTTACGATCTTCCCTATTAAAAATAATTCCTACACCATATGCATGATCGCTACCATTTGGTTTACCGGAATATATAAAAGAGTACTGACTTGTATTAACTTCGCCAAACCTATTCCACCTACACTCGCTTATTCCCAGTATATCAATTTTGTATTCTTCCATTCCTTTTATGATCTGCGCCAACTTGCCTTCCTGATACAATGTACGCAGGTTCCATTGGCCTATCTTCAGAGTTTTACCTTCCGTTTTTTTTATTCAACACTCCTTTTGTTTCGTATTCCTTACTCGTTATCCTTTTCATTGCTATGGTCGTCTTTCTGTTGGCCATCATCATCGCGGTTTCTTTATTTAGTTTTCTGCTTTTACCAGACCCTCTGCTTCGTCATTCCAGATCCAGCACTAGTCATTAATAATAACTTTTCTAAAACCTACTTTAACGGTTTTCTCATTTTGCTTTTCAGTTTTAGCGATACCACGGATTATAGCTTGTATTTTCCTTTTGGTGTTAGATCATCGTCGATGTAAATTGGCTTGTCTTTTAGTTTCGTTTTGTTTTTCATGATTTCCATTTTCTGGCCCCACTCTTCTACTTTTATTTCGTTTTTATAATCCTTGCTGAGATGATGTTGGTGGACACTCCTAATTCTGTGTTCAAGAATTCAACTGTTCCTTCTTTTACCATATCCTCCCGTATGTTAATTCCTTTAATAACAATATTATTCTTTTTTTCAGTACGTTCAAGTATTCAAATTTTACTCTCAAGGGCAGCCACTCTTTTGATTAGCTTTTTGTTATCTTCTTTTAACGTTTTAATTTCTTCTATAACTTTATCTTGATCCTCTACTAGTGTTCTTAGCATACTTTTGATTTCGGCCATATCATTGTTTCCTTTCGCTTCCTTTGTCTGATCTTTTTTAGCGTTATCATCTGTTACGCGTTCACCATTTAAGTTCCTTGCTGTACTTGGCGGTGTTCTGAGTGTTTTCTTACTTTTCACAAATTTGTCTATCATTTTCTTCTGGTTGCCTTTTTCTTTTGTTTTCTTCCGTGGTGGAGCTATCGCTATCGTAATTATTGGGTGTCATTTTATTCATCCCGATTTATTAAAAATTTGCTCACTATATATTTATATCTGCCTGTATAATGCACACATGTTTTATCGCAGTTGGTCCGCTGACCTTTTGCACTCGACCTTGTTGCAATCACTACGTTTTCTATTTATTTTATGGACGCACAATGCTTTTAGTATTAATTCTAAATTGTTATTATATTAGACACTCTTTTTTAACACTCTCAATTTAGTTAGCACTCACTTAAAACATTCACCTTTAATTTGCTTCAGCTTACTTACTTACTTAATCCAATGCCTTTTTACTGTTAGGTGTAAGGCTCGTTGTTAATTTCGTCACGTCGTGTGCTGTGGATTGTTCATACGTCTGTTGGTTTCTCGTGGCAAAGTTTCCTGCATTCGTTTCGATTTTGGGCCATCCTTCTGGGTTCGTTCCAGTTTAAACCCCTATCCAACGCTGATGTCTTCACTCCCTCTATCCATTTCTTTCTTGGTCTGCCTACTCTGTTCTTTCTTAGTTCTCTAGTTTCGTATACCTTTTTTGTTGTTCTGTTGTCCTCCATGCGTAGTAGATGACCCAACCAACCCAGCTGTCTCTCCTGAATTATTGTTGTCACTGCTTTTGTATTCAGTCGGTCTCTAAATGTCGGTTTCTTATTTGGTGTCTCCTGGTTTTACCTTCTATTTTCCTTAGGAATCTCATTTCCGCACTGGTGACTCTGGATTTGTGCTTATTTGTTGCAGTCCACGATTCACTACCGTACACTAACGTTGGCACCACTACTTTTTTAAGCACTGTGATTTTAACTTCTCTTGGTATTTCGCTTTTTCCAAAAAATATGTTTTTTGTTGTGTTGAATAGTCTCCCAGTGCATCCTACTCTGTCGTTGATTTCGTGGTCTAGTTTTCCATTCTCGCCAATTTGTACCCTAGGTATTTGAATTTGGGTAACTGTTCCAATGGGATTCCTTCTAGCCTGATGCTAGGTTTTTTTCTTTCTGCACTTATTACCATTGTTTTTGTTTTTTCAGTACTTATTATCATGTTTATTTTTTGTAGTTCTTGCCTGTACACTTCTAAGTTGTGTTGTAAGTTTTCTTCTATAACTTGCTATAACTACCATGTCATCGGCGAACGTTATTTCGGAGACTGTTGTTTGTTCTCCTTTCCAGTATCCTAAATTGAGTTTTTGACCCCCTCTCGCTTGCTCGAATTGCATCCGTCTAGAACTAGTGTGAAAAGGAGTGGGCTTAACACACATCCTTGACGCAGTCCCGTATTTGTCACAAATTCTGTTGCTTCCTCGTTTTTGTTCTTATTATGTTTGACGTTTTTGGTATAAAGCCTTTACTACTTCTATAAGTGGGTATTCCACCCATCTACTTTGTAGACTCCTCCATACGTCCTCTCTTTTAACCTTGTCGAAGGCCTTTACGAGATCCACAAAGCATACATGTGCTTGTCTACCTTTACTAATGGTTTTCTCACTTATTTGTCTCATTGTGAAAATCAAGTCTTGTGTTTCTCTGTTTTTTCGGAAGCCGCACTGAGTGTCGCTGGTCGTTTTTTCTATTTTTTCCCTAATTTTTGCCTCTATTATTGATGTAAACACTTTTCCCGGAATACTTAATAATGTGATTCCCCTATAGTTTTTGCACTCTCTCCAATCACCTTTTTTGAGAAGGGGCATTATAACTCCTGTTTGTCAGTCTAAAGGGATCTCCTTTGTTCTTAATATTTCGTTCAGGAACTGTAGAAATGTGTTTTTACTTGCTTCTCCCGTGTACTTCAGCTTACTTTCTAATAAATGCTCGGTACGATCCGTTTAGGATTTATTTTACCGGAGCGTTCAAGAATCGCGTCCGCTCAACTCAACACTTCATCATAAACATGTCAAATATTCTTGTCAGAATAATGTCATCGGTGACCTCAAAAAATCGATGAATCGATGAATAAAAGACGGCAACACAGTATCATCTCTGACAGTGATCGGTTCACGTCGTTACTTGCTGACCTGTTGATTACAACGTACTCACAAAATTTTACATTGAGAGGCGTCTAAACCCAAGAAAAACAAACTTGTGCGCACAAATTATTTTATCTCAAAAGTATTATATTAATTGCATTGCCTTTAAGAGTTGTTTTTTTTTACAAATTTTATTAGTAGCATCCCTAAATATGGACCAGTCCCGTATTATGGACCACTGCTGTTCTATGACAAAATAAGTGAGCATTGAACTGAAATTAGTTTTTTATAACGCAAGCGGCTTACGTCATTTTCTTCAGTAGATCACAAACAAGCGAGACGTGTGTATCTCTCCATAGTGTTCGTTTAGTGAATTTGCCTTCGTTTGATGTAAATTTTTGGTAAGCTTCTTAAGCTCATATCACAAAATGTATTACTTCGTATTATACATACGTAGAGATATTGGCAACTAATTTCATAAAGAATTAGACTTTTATTTCTTGTAATATTTTGGATAAATTAGTTTGAGTAAATTGATGTGTATGCTTATAATATGGACCAGTGCTTTGGTTCTGAATATGGGCTAGTGGTCCATATTAAAACTTATTTTTTTGCAGGATATAACGCCAACGAAAAAAGCTGTTCCGATTCGGCAAACATGGGATAAAGAGGCCATGGCAAATGCTATTGTTGCTGTGCGAAATAGTGAAATGGGCTTCCTGAAAGCAGCAAAAACGTACAATGTACCCATAACAACACTAATACGTTTGTCGAAGAAGGAAAACCTACCAATCGAAACTATTACAAACATAAAGCTTGGTCGAAAAGCAGTCCTACCACCTGCATTAGAAATCGAATTAGTTGCTTATATTCTCCAGAATATCAGTTGGCAACTAGAAATAACTTAAGTCATACATTTTCGCAAACCAAAATGTCGGCTGGTAAAACATGGTTACGTTTGTTCCTGGCTCGACATGCTAGACTAACATTTCGACGTCCGACAAGTACATCTGTTGCAAGGATGAAGGGATTTAATAAAGAAGATGTTAATGAATTTTATGATTTGTAACAAAAAGACCTGGAAGAGTTCAATTACCCTGGAAGTAATATCTTTAATGTTGACGAAATTGGGATATCAGTTGTGCCCTCAAGAATGCCGGAAGTGTTAAGTTTAAAAGGCAAGAAACAAATTGCAGCTGTGACATTAGCAGAAAGAGGTTCAACTGTTACACGTGTTCTATGCATGAATGCGGCTGGGTCATTTGTACCTCCAATGATGATCTATCCTCGTAAACGCGATCACCCACGGTTAATGCTGGGAGCTCCTCCTGGAACAATACATGCTTGCCATCCTTCGGGTTGGATTCAGGTAGAACTTTTTACCTAATGGTTTAGGCACTTTCTGAACCATGTGAAACCTTTTGCTTTATCGCCAGTGTTGCTAAAATCAGACGGACGCTTGAGTCATACTAGAAATATTGAAGTGATTGACCTAGCACGAGAAAACCATGTGAAATTGCTGTCGATGCCACCCCATTCGAGTCATAAACTACAGCCTCTCGACAAAACTTTCATGGGGCCATTAAAAAAATACCTGACAGAGGAAATTCGTTTAAAGATGCGTTACTCACTACTATATTGCGGCATTGTTTTGTCGTGCGTACATAAGAGCTCAATGTGCGGAACTAATAATTAATGGTTTTCGAGTTACGGGCATTTACCCGTCCGACCGAAACGTTTTTAAAGACTACGATTTTATAGAAGAGGCATCAAATGCAGTAGTGGATTTAGGCGAATGACAACCCCGTAAATAGCAACATCGTAAATGAAAATGTTCAGCATAAAGAACAAAACGACACCTTAGTGTCAAACCCGTTACCCGGACCTTCAACTGCTCCTGCATTTGTATCACCAACGACTATAATCCGACTACCTCGTTTAAAAAAGGCATCTAGCAATAGAGGAAGAAAGGCTACCAAGGCCACATTTTAACTTCCTCTCCATATAAAAAAGATCTCGCAGAATCTTTAGAAAAGAAGAGAGTTCAAGCAGCTAAGATAAAACGAACCGACCGAAAAGAGAACCACGAAAAACCAGAGAAAAATGAAAAAAAATCGAAAAACTTGTTTAAAGAAAAAAATTGTGGAAGAGGAATCTTCCTCTGAAGGCTCTGATGATTTCTCCGTCAAAGATAGTTCAGATGAAAGTCCTGACCGCAGTCAAAAAGATACAGCTTCATGTTTATATTGCAATGGTTACTTTTATGAAGATACCCAGGGAGAAGCATGGATTCAGTGCATTTCTTGCGGTAGGTGGGCTCACGTAGAGTGCGCGGGAACTGATGATCATAAATATATGTGCGAAGTGTGTAACTAACAACTTTCAGTTTATTTCTAAATATTTACATTTAGTCCATATTAAAAACCTGTGGTCCATATTATCATACCAATCTTAAACTTTCAAGTTTTGTGACATTTTAAGAAATATATTTTATTCGTATTTGTTGTGCATTTCAGCAAACGAAACTTATTGTTTTATATTACTGGGTACATTTTTGACATATAATTATTTTTGAGATTTTGTTCCAAAAAATCGTAGGGTTGCTCATATTTAGAGACTCTTCGCTATTATACAATTTGAGACGGAAACGCAGCCACATAAGACATGAAAATGTGTCATTGTTGACGTGCGCGCACCTTTGGCTATAACTATATAAATGTTTTATTCATGAATTTTACGCACAATAGCAATGTTTCCAATATATTTCTATTTTTTTAAAATAGGTATTGTAATTTTATCTTAATATTTAAAAAGACTGCTTTAAAATGGTAAAATGAATAGCTTAATGGTCTTACATATCTTAAGTAATGTTATCTGAGATGCCCCATACTGACAATTACAGTATTTGAAGAATGTGCATTTATAATTTAATGATTGCAACATGATATACTTCCAAATATAGAGTTGCAGAAACTTCTTAGTAACAAATTGTCTTACAGAATGATTTATTCCACATTTTATCTTTTTATTAATTAAAATTTATTACATACCACATAAAACGTAAACATCTGGTAACATCATAGCAAAACATTTTTTTCTTTAAATACATAACGCGGATGTACACCTATTCGTAAATACTTGTTTACCGACAGCTCTTAACAATATTCATAATATTATCATTAATCAAATGGTCTTGTGTGTGGTAACATGCGGACAATTAATAAAACAAGAAATACTTTTACACAATTAAGTACAAGTAGTCAAAGCATTTTACTGATGTAGAGAATGGAAACACAGTAATTATCACATACCACAACTTGAACCACAACATGGGATCGTTCGGAAGGGATAATCCCACATCAGTTGCTAAAGTGGCAGTCGGCCATAAGAGGATTAGTGCAGAATGACTTTCGAAAACAGCTGAATTCAGTTTTCCGTAGAATCATCATCTTTAGATTCCATTAATTTTTATTAACAGATCGTTAATTATTTTAAATTGTTTTAAATTTTTTCTACAGCACCAAATTATATAATTACTGTATACAAGTTGAATATAAGCATTGTTTATAAATTTACACATTATATTTATTACATATTTATTCATATTATATATAATTCTAATGATTAGGATCTCTTTATAAAAAACGATATAAACAAGATTAAATTTTTGTTTAGTGTAACAACGAAACTTCCCAATTTTGTGAAATTGAATCAATAACGTTTTCCACCTCGTTACATTTTCATTTGTGCTATACTTGATTAAATGTTTGTTAAACGTACATTTTCTCAATACGTTCTTTCAATAGTTTATTTCATTAAAATATAGATTATGTCGAAAAAAAATTTTTTTTTTTTTGAAAACACTGTTTTCCTCTAAAAGACAAAAACCTTGTGATTACCGGGCTTACTAAAGAAGTCGTGTACTATAATTTAACAGATTCTATGACATTAACCTTTCCGTACCTGAGAGCCGTAACTCAGTTATCACAAAAATTTTTTTTTCAGTCACGACATGCTTCAAATTCAACTAATCAATGTCAACATATACCATGTGAGGCATAAGGAGCACGATGGTACACATACTGTTTAAATAAGTCTCTAACTGTGCGTGGGCGTGTGACTGTGCGCATGTGTCAATGTGTGCAGTGGCGTATCCAGGATTTTGCTTTGAGTGGGGCCCAGTACAAAATTCAAAAACCTACCGGGGAGCTCGCGGGGTATGGAGAACTCCCCAGCGGGGCGTGGGGATGAATATGTCATTACGTAGGCATATGATATTAGTAGACGGGGTTCCGCTGAGAACGTGACGTCGTAATTAATCAAAAGTGGTGGGGTAAGGCGTGGGGTCTGTGGTGGGGGTGAGGGTTGGGTTGGGTTCATTTCGGAGGCCATTTTAAACCCCTTGATAGCATTTTTACCCCTAATTAGGAGACTTTCGGCAGTATTAAGTGCCTTTTTGGCAGCTCAACTCTGTGGTTAGGGATGTGGGGGTGGTCAAAGTACAATTATTCTAATTATGACTCATAACTAAGATATACGACCGCCATTTTGTTTTTAATTATGACGTCATAATTAAATTCTTCCGCCATTTTGTTATGAAATTAAGTTTTGGCGAGAAATTTGAAATAGTATTCTAATAAGGGGCCATAATGCTATCTCATAAGAGAGGTCCTCTGAACTTGCTCTCGAGTCTTCGTCCCTGTGTAGGACTCCGGAACTTGGTCACGGGTCTTCACCGCCAATTTGCTTTTAATTATGAGACATAATTAAATTTTCTAGGCTATTTTGTTTTGTCGGCCATCTTAGAGGCTATTTTTTGTGGCGGAAAATATAGTATTCTAGTAAGGGGGTCCTCATACAAACACACAAGACAGGTGTAGGCCTCCGGAGTTTATTATAGTCGTCGCTCCCTTGGCGGGAAATCTGAAATTGTATTCTTATAAGAAGGCCTCGTACTGTTTAACAAGAGTTTCATAAAGTATAGGTGGCCGGAACTTGTTCTTGAGCCTTCGGTCCCTTGTCAAAAAACAGAAATTAATCAAAGCAGTCGAAGCATATCAAACCAAATCAATCAATCTTGATCAAATCAAACAATCAGACCAAACTCAATCAAAGCAATTGATAATATTAGTCAAATCAAACAAGAAGCCGAGCTAACAATTCTTCATAACCTTCAGGCAATGATTCTCCTACTGTATATACTTAGCTACTATGAGTGACAGCTTACTTTGCAGATAAGGCTAACCGACACTCAGACCTGGTACTCCCCTAAACACGAGGGCACCGGCGTGGGAAAATAGTCGATCATCCGCAAATTAGCCTCAATCAATTCAATCTCAATCAAATCAATCAACCAAATCAATCTCAATCAAATCATAACTTTGAGCTTTCGAAAACCAGCTTACAATTAAAAATACTGCTTTGGTTTATGGGAATTGGGTTTGCAAGCTTTAAGTTAAACTAATTTAGTATTTTCGGATTTCGGGGTGGCAAACACACACACACACACACACACACGCGCGCGCACACACACTCGCTCACACACCCCTACACATGTCTTATGACATAGCCCTCCGCATTGTTGTCAATAGGACAGACAAAAATCCATACAAAGCAATGTATATCTAATGATACGATGAGACTACACATACACAACGTGCGTGCGTGTGTGTAAGCCACGCAGTTATTCAAAAATACCAAATTGCTTAGGCTGATTTGTTTGGTCGATTGATTGATTTGATTCATTTCTGTTTTTAACAAGGCAGAGAAGGCTCGAGGACAAGTTCCGGCGTCCTATACGCGTCTTATGAGATAGTATGAGGCCCTCTTACTAGATACAATTTCAAATATCTCGCTAAGTGGGCGAAGACTTGACAAGGGCGAAGACCCCAGAGCTAGTTCCGGAATACTTTACATGTCTCATGAGTTAGTATGAGGACCCCTTACTAGAATAAAATTTCAAATTTCCCGCCAAAAACATAAATGGGGTTCAAGATGGCCGACAAAGCAAGATAGCCTAAAAATTTAATTATGACTCATAATTAGAAACAAATTCGCGGCGGAATTTTGGGGCGAAGACCTATACCTGTCTTATGACAGCATGAGCGTCCGCTTATTAGAATACTATTTCAAATTTCCCGCGAAAACGTAAAGGCCGGAAAAATTTAATTATGGCATAATTAAAAGTAAAATGATGGGGAATCTAACTATGACGTCATAATTTAAAACAAAATCGCCGGAATTTAATTATGACATAACTAGTTCGGAATGGACTTAGGAAAAGGAAACCATTATTTAAGAAATAATAAAAGTGTGGTGCTGTACGGACTGAAGTGCGGGGTGGAAAGGGTGTAAAGAGATAGGGGACTACAGGAAAAATACTGGAAGTGGGTACTGCGAGTGGATAGAGAAACACCGGGATACATTATCAGAGAGGATGTGCAAGAAGAAAAAATAAAGGTGGAGGCGGGAAAAAGAGCAATGAAGTTCGAGGAAGCAATGAGTAAGAAGATCGGAGTGCAAAATTCTTCAATAATGCTGTAAATAAATAGAAGGAAGAATAAGGTATGGAAAAGGATATTATGAAAGAAACGGCTATGCGAAAGGAGAGGTGGAGAGATTAAGAATGGAGTGTGAGAGAGGACATAATTAGAAGGTACAAGGATGTGCAAAAGCAGTAAAGATAAACAAAGGTGAAAGAAGGGAAATATAATGTAAACTATGGGAACATTCAGGAGAAGGGATACCTGGATATCTGAATGGGGAAGGAGGAAGGAAATAAAGAAAATGATAACGAGATTTAGATGTGGAAACGAACAAAGGGAAACAAATATTGGAGAAGGAATCAATATAGAAAATGTAGGTTGTGCAGGTAAGAGATGGAGACGATTAATCACATGTTGAAGAAATGCAGTGAAAGGAACAGGAGAGGACGGTAGAAAAGATAATAGAGTAAAAAAGGAAGGAGAGCGGATTGGATGGAAGAAATATGGAAAAGAAGAAGGCAGTTAAGGGAGAGGAGACAAGAAATAAAACAAAACATTAACTTTGCAATATTGTATAAACAAGCAAATAACTCTTTATTTGCTTGTTTATACAATATTGCAAAGTTAATGTATGAAAACGAATTGCCCGGAATTTAATTATGACTCATAGTTAAACCCAAAATGGCGGCGGTTGTTTTTAATTATGGGTCATAATGAAAATAATTGGACTTTAATCACGTCACCATCCCCTAACACCTAACCCCAGGGCGGGCTGCCAAAAGTCTCTTAATACTGCCAAAGGGCCGTAATCAGGGGTAAAATGTCATCAAAGGGCTGAAAATGGCCCGAAAAGAAGCCGACTCCACCCTCACCCCACTACAGACCCCACGCCTTACCCTACCACTTTTAACTAATTCTGATGCGACGTCCTCAACTGATATTCTAGCCTACTTTAAATCAATGACTGTAATACATTTATCGGACAGAAGTTATCGGTCTACATCTGACATTTTGATGAATTTTCTTCTGCCACTTGACGGTTGAGACGTTATATTAGTCATTCTATGTCGGTGACCATTACATAGCCCAAATCATTTCCTCATATGTCTCGCAATATCTCTGCTAGCCTACTAGACAACAACATACTTTTTAAAGTTCATTTAAATTTAAATTAGACATAATAGTGGTATAACTGTAAATAAATGACACTTGCTATTAAATAGACCATTATGTAATGCTTAATTCAAACAACCAATTGCAGCGTTCCATTATAAACACTTACTTTGCAAAATGGTATTGTTATTACTAAAAGTTTTTTTGATAACTACGCCTACATTTAAGTTTTACGCTGGCCGGATTGTTTTATTCACATACACACACGCACGCGCGCACGCACGCACGCACGTACGCACGCACGCACGTACGCACTCACGCACGCACGCACGCACGGACGGACGGACGCACGCACGCACGCACGCACGCACCCACGCACGCACTCACGCACGCACGGGCGGACGGACGGACGGACGGACGGACGGACGCGCGCACGCACGCACGCACGCACGCACGCACGCACACACACACACACACACACACACAAACACACAAACACACACACACACACACACACACACACACACACACACACACACACACACACACACACACACACACAAACACACACACACACACACACACGCACACACACGCACACACAGCACACACACACACATACACACACACATATATATATATATATATATATATATATATATATATATATATATATAAAGTTTCGTTATGAACGAATAAGTTATAATAATTTAATATTAGCCTTGTTGATTTGGTATGTGTCTGTGTTTTTGTGATATTGCAATTCCATTAATACAAGTAATTTGATTGTAATCCCATTGTATTTAGAATCTACATCTGTTCTACATACATAAAGACAAAATTTACATCGATTGGGGCTTGTATCTCGATAGCACAGTTGGTTAGTGTGATACTCTAGCAAAGTACAGATCGTAGGTTCAAATCCTACTCAAGTTAAACTTTTTATTTATGTATTTAGTAAAATTTAAAATAAGTTTTAATTACACAGTTAAATTCTTTCTTATCCTTGGTCCGCTTCTATGCCCCCCCCCCTTTCGTTTCTTGGAAGCCAACACTTCCGAGTTCAATAAAATTTGATCCTAGTCTTAGATTTCTAAGTACTCGTCAACTCACCCCATCTCATTTAGATCTAGAAAAATATCAATGAACTTTGACCACTCGAGCCTGCTTTTGATCTAAAAAAGTTTAATGAATTTTGACCTCTATTTTTTTACTTTTGACATAGAGAAAGGTCAGTGAATTTTGATCTTTCTCCCCTACTTTTGAGCTAGAAAGAAAGGATCTGGCCTTTGACCTACTTTCCCACACTTATTGGTGCGGAGTAGCTATACTACTGCTATTATCATATAAGTGCCTAAATCCTAATCGAAGTGTGACATTTTAAGAAGCGTACAAGCATTTTTGAAGAAACCTTTTGGTTCAGCTCCAAAGGTGTAGTTGGCCGATTTGACCTAGGGAACTTCCATTAATGGTAAGCAAGAGTTACATATAGATTTACTTGTTTTTGTGTAGTGCACTTTTACGTTTGACATATAGATTAGGTACGCTTGTTCAGAATCGAGGAAAATCCAAGTTTTACGCCTAAGTCTATTTCTACGGAGTTTCAAGCAAGCCTTCAGCTAGGCACTATTGTCACCATAAATTTCGCTACTTTCATAGGAATGGAAAAAATACACTATTGGTCAGACGCTTCACACTGACTCGACTTTTCTAATTGTTTCGATCAGTAACGTAGACCGGCGGAAATTGAAAGCAAACTAATTTTCGAACAACTTTGTTTATATTGATGGAGACCTAAACTTGTTGAACACACACTCCAAAACCGAGTCATTGGCGACTTACTACGTATTTTCACATAAAATAAACGACAGGCATATTTTAATAACTGTAGCAAGATTGTTATAGACCAGAAAAAACTTTTCGATAATTAAAGAAATACGTGAAAAAAATTGATTAAACACTAATTTTTGGTCTAGTTTGTGGCATCGGATGGTTAATATTATTGATATAAAAGCGAATTCTATATTCAAACGCGTTTTTGACAAATTAGAATTAAAACGTTTAAAATAGAAGTAGAAAAAATAAAATCATTTAATTTTTTAGAGGATCCCTTAATTAAAATTTACAAATACAGTATTTTTGACATTATCACAAGCAGCAGCGCGCGATTTTCTCTGAACCACCCTCTTAATAAATGTCTCAACTAATCTCCATAAATACCCAAATAATGTCAACCCTTTTACGTGATAAATTGAAATAATTTTGCAAAATACACTAAAAATTTTAATTACGCCGGTTAAACTTTTCAAAGCGTATTTTATTGTTGATACAATAAAAACCGAAAATACACCAAACAAGCCATAATTCTTTCGACAGTTAAACTTATGTTCAAGTATGTGAACAATGTTTGAAAAAGTGAAAGAAATGAGAAACCGGGAAGAACAGCAGTAAATATCTCCCAAATTGTTTAACACGTTTTAAAATGCTTGTTATAAAAATAGAATCAATTCATCGCTAAACTGATCGTTAAAATATTTAAAGCATGCGAAATATAGTTTGAATGACAAGAATTATCGAGTTCTTTTTATTGAAAAACTTGGAAAACTTTAACAAATATTCGTGATTAATGTTTTTTTAGCCTTTATACTTGATTCAACAATGTGCCAGATTTATATACTGCGCTCTTTAAATAAATGTTCTTTAATGCATCCCAAAAGTTTTAAGCAAATATTCTCTTAAACTTGAATACAGTAAATTTTCTAAGTAAATCTAGAAATATTTACTCAAATTTATAAATTCAACTTCAAGCTTTTGTTTGCAAATCCATGAAAAGGAAAGTTTTAAATATTTTTATTATCTTTTGAGTTTACAGAAAATATATGAATATAATGGATAATTGAAACTTCATCTTTATTTTTGTGATACTTTTGATAGCGACGCTATTATGAAAAACTTTAGCTATTACGTTTTAATTAGAAACTTTGATGAAAACACAGATTTAAAAGATATCATTAAAATCCGCTTAAAAAACAACAAAAAGGACCCACAAGTAAGATTAACTCGACAATGACGTTTTATTAACTGCTAAGTATGCGCAGTGGCTTGCTGAACATACTTATGAATTATAATCTTCCATTTTTGTGTAAACTTGGCGAGCTTGGAAAACACCAATATTGTTCCTTATAAATTCATTTATTAAGTTCTGGATACACAAATTATACATATGAATCCAAATATTTATTGTAGTTAAAATCGTTGAAATCTTGAAAGTGAAAGAAAAGCGTTTATTAAAAAATTGAACAAAAATTTATGATAGGTACATGCAAAATAATAAATTAATTAAAAATTGTTACAAGTTTTGTTATGAACCGATAAGTTCAAAAGAAACATGTAATTAAAAATTATCATTAATTTTATTAAATACATAAATAAAAAGTTTACGTCGGGTAGGCTTTAAACCTATGACATGTACTTTGGTAGAGTACCGCTCTAGCCAACTGAGCTGTAGACATACAAGCCCCAATCGATGTAAATTTTGTCTTTATGTATGTAAAACTACTGTAAATTCTAAATATAATGAGATTACAGTCAAACACTGGTATTAACGGATTCAAACATACCAAAGCAACTTGACTAATATTAAATTGTAATAAGTTTTGTTATGAACGGATAAATTGAAACAAAATATGTAGGTAATTAAAACTACGACTAACTTTATTAAATACATATACAAAAACTTTTACCTCGGCTAGGATTTGAACCTACGACTTGTTGGTTGATAGAGTACCGCTCTAACCAACTGAGCTATCGAGGTACAAGCCCTAATCGATGTAAATTTAGTCATTATGTATGTAGAATTGATGGAAATTCTAAATATAATAAGGATACGGTAAAGTTACTTATAATAATGGAATGTGGGCCTGCAATATCGCAAGGATTCACACATACCAAGGCAACCTCGACTAATGTTAAACTATTATAAGTTTTCATAACATGTGGATTGCTCACGTTTGGTACGACGTAGGTTGAAATTTCTACTGCGGATTTGAATGATCAAATCGCGGTGATATGTATCAAATAATGTAATTAGGTATATTCAGAAATTTGGGCCTTACATGGCAGAAAGAGTTTCCGGTAGGTACAGTGCTGCCTAAATCTGTACAAAAACCTCCTTTAGGAGTAGCTGGTTTAATAACTGACAAAATATGGTTAACCCATGAGGATGTTCACTTTGGAAAACAACAAATTTGACGTGATTTGGTTCAAACATTCTGTGTCCCAATTTTGTGTGAAATTCTATTATTGTTTGCATAGGTCTCCCAATGATAACAACTTCCAAGATCTTTTTGATTACCTTAGTCTGAAAATAGACTACCTCTTATCACAGTTCCCATCTTACGATATTTCAATTTTGGGAGATTTTAATGCCCACTATTCCAATTGGCTTCATTTTTCATCTACTACTAATAACGCAAGTCATAGTGCAGAAGCATTTGCTGTATCCTGTAATCTCACACAAATCATTTCCGAACAACCAGAATCCCTGACAACCCTAACCTTACTCCACATCTCCTGGCCCTTTCCCTACTTGGTCAATCAGACCACTGCCTAATCGAAATAACTTCCTCTGTATCCAATCCCTCTGTTAGTCGAAAAAGCTATGTGGTGGTTTAAATCAGCTGACTGGAGCGAACTGCGAGATCTTTTTACAACCTGCTCCTGGCGTGACTATTGCTTTAAATGGTCCTCCTATTTAAAATTGCTCTTTCAATAACTGAAGTTATCTTGATGGGCATATAGAATTATACATTCCCAAAAAACATAATCGAGTAGATCATTCCGAATCCCAACCCTGGTTTAATAGGGCTTGCACTGATGCATTATCGCAAAAGCATAAACTCTATATCAAATGGAAATCAAATAAATCTACCGAAAACTATACTGCCGCAAGGAATAGTTGCAAAAGTATCATCAACAAGGCCAAAAAGATGTCTGAAGAACGTAAATGCAATGGATTAGTCTCATGTCGTTTGGGTCGTCGTAAATCTTGGTCATTAACTAAAGCCATCAGTAAAAACTTTAGTACATCTTCCTTTCCTCCCATGACGTCTCGCGACGGAGCTGTAGTAGCTGATCCTGCTGAAAAGCCAAGCTCTTTGTCGATTACTTTGCATCAAATTCACGTCTCAATGAATCTGGTAAAACTCTGCTGTTGACCAAATCTATCCCATACGCTATTATACCAATCCACTTTCGTTACAAGCTCCCGGAATCAATGATCAATAAACTTGACCCAAACAAGGCGACTGACCCTGACGGCATTCCAGCTATCATCCTTAAAAAATGCTAACTCGTGCTAGTACCTGTATTGTCCAAACCCTTTTCGATCTTCATGTCATCTGGAGAGTTTCCCTCATCGTGGAAGTTGGCAAATATCCTGCCTATTCATAAAAAGGGCGACAAAACCGATCCCTCAAACAATCGACCAATATCTATCGCTTCCATTCTGTCGAAAATCATAGAGAAAGCCATCAACCACCAACTACTTTCGTTCCTCGAGTCCAATAAACCCATAAACGACTACCAGTTCAAACGGAGTCGTTCAACGCGTGATGTTCTATCATATGTTACCCAACTTTGGAATAACATATTAGAGAAGTTCGGTGAAACAGTAGTAGTAGCTTTAAATATTTCAAAAGATTTTGACCAGGTTTGACACAAGTGCCTACTTGCCAAGCTCACTTCGTCCGGTTTATCCGATTCGCTCATCAGTTGGATATCCAGATTTCTTGACAAAAGACGTATACGCGTTGTAGTCGAACGTGTCCTTGAATGGGGAAGGAATAATCTACTCACGTTCGACGCCGACAAAACGCAGTGTTGCCTTGTGTCCGCCAAGAAAGACCAATCATTTCCTACTGTAAATATGAATGGCTTAGAAATCAAGTTTTTAAACTCTATTTCTATATTAGGGATGTCCGTATCATCGAACATTTCTATACAGATCTAAACAGTACTTCATATCGCAACAACTCCTTTTACTGTATAAATCTCAAATTAGACCTCACCTGGAATACAATTTCCACCTCTGGGTCAGTACTCTCCAGTACGCCCTTGATATGGTAAACCGCATCCAAAAAAGAGCTATCAGGCTTATACATGACCCGCCTCTAACTTCTGACCTACAGCCTCTTGAGCATAGAAGAATAGTTTCGGTTTTTTTCCTTGTTCTATTTTTATTACCATGGCAAGTGTGCCTCTGAAATGCACTCCTTCATTCCTTCGCCCATTCACACCATAAATACGCACTCAAAATTCCATCGTATCACACTAACGGGCTCATTCTACATTTTTCCACACGGCGACAAAATTGTGGAATGCACTACCTAGTTCCTGTTTTTCTCCAAGCTTTGACTTAAGTCAATTTAAGCTAGCCATTCATAAACATTTCTCGGCAGCCAAACAATATCCTTAAACAATACCAGTGTTCCTGAGTACTTTAGCACGTTAGACAAATCTTACCCTATTCGGGAATACACACACACACACATCAATATATATATATATATAATATATTATATATATATATATATATATATATATATATAAGGTAATCTTACTGATATAATTAAGTAAGTTTATTGGCAGTAATCTTACTGATAGGCAATATAAAAACCCTTTATATAATGCAAGTTATGTTTATTCTTTATAAGATATATATATAATCAAATTATTTATAAATTAAATAAAATAAAACATATTAACGTGAGTTAAATAATAAAGTTAAAACAAAAGTAACAATAGGAATTTTAGTTTCCTGCAAATTCCTATTGTTAGTTTTGTTTTAACTTTATTATTTAACTCACGTTAGGTATGTTTCTTATTGTTATTTAGTTTATAAATAATTTGATTGTATTTATAGTAGCTTGTCTTGATAAAGGAATAAAGCATTCAAAGCTCGGCACATTAACAAAGGGTTTTTACTTTTGGCCTTCATAATTGACTGCATTCAATAATTTATCTTATACATATATATATATATATATATATATATATATATATATATATATATATATATATATATATATATATATTATGGCCGAAAAAATAAAGCTCAAAATTGAATTTGGAATAGTGATAAAATTTGCCTTTACTCCAAATAAAAATAATTTCTATTTACAGTTTTTCCATTGTATGCCATCTTTAGCCCTCTACCGTGACTCAAAAATATTAATACTTTGATGTGGAAAACCGCCTATAGCTTTGGGTTAGATATAACGAACATAATTTTTATTTACAACTTTTTGATTAGGACAAGTCTTCTGTCCTCTACACTTCCACATTATATACATTTTTTCCGAAATTCTCATTTTAGAGCAGTTCTTCGCTTGTTTCATAAACAACCCAGAACCACGGGGAGATGACTGCTCACCGAGTTCCATTCCACCCACTCTCGTCCGTAATTGAAATTACTATTAAAAATCTTGTTTGCCGTTGAATTGTGGCATCGATTTACCTGATGTTATTGTAACCTTAATGAAATCATCTTTCTTATGACCAACAATCGACTGTCTGGGTGTGACACGGAAATGCAGAAACTTGTAAGAATTCAATAGGTGTTTCTTTAATAATCTTTGCTAGATCAGTTGTTGTTAAACTGTGTAACAATGGAGGGGGTAATTTTATTATTTTTCCAACCCATTAAGCTAGTGTAATCATCTGCGTCAAAATTTACTTTGGGAATTACAAAAACGAATTGCTTTCAGTTCTTCATTTTGTTTTGCATTTCAAATTCTACGCCAACCAAGTTCATGAATATGTGGACGAACATCATAAATCATACGCAATAAAATATTTTTCGGGTGCGCAAAATACCAATTCCGTTGAATAACAGTATATATTATGTCTATCAAATCTTTTTTTAAATACCGAGTTAAGTTAATCGTTTTCCACACATGTATTGAAAGAGATGTCTTAATGGTACTTCGTTGCTATGAAGCTGACAGATAAACTCAAGTTGTGTTACAACGCCAATTTTGTGACCCGTATTGACCACTGTACCGTCACATCCTATCGCCAATAAGTCTTCTTAACTGTAGTCATTTTCATGCAAAAAAATAAGAATAGTTTCACAAACGTTTTTGGCAGATTCAGAAGAAGGGATTGTATGACCTAGAAAATGGAAGCTGGTTCTTGCACTATAGAAATATGTTCCTCCACTATGACTCGCCTATGAGACTTCATCAACAAATAAGGATCTGTCTTTTCGTCCGTCCAAATATATCACTTTCGGTGCCTTAGACTTAGTCTATTGTGAAACGCTACTTCTTGATTTGTCTCGTGCTCTCCGCAGATTATTTTTATTTATTACTTGTTCTGTTTTATCTTCCGTTATTAACCCGATATCCTGTTACGCAACTGATGTTACTGCTGCGGCAAACCTATCCGAAAGCCCGTATCGTTCAGAAATTTTTGCGAGAGTTGTAATTTTTATTGTATTCGTAGAGGAATGACTGGATTTGGCAGAAGTCGATGGCATATCACGTTCACAAACGACATTTAATTCAGCTGATGAAGCAGGTGTAACTAGAAGAGAAGACGTTTTTTGGTATAAACTTACTTTTTGCAACTCTTTTTCATGTCTTTTGACCTTTTTTACTAACTTCGTGGTTTCCTTGAAGTCCACAGATCCTATACCCATTTTTCTAGGACCGCGTTGGTCTACTATAAAAACATGTCCTTTGGAAAACATTTCATTTGATTTTCAACTTGAACATTTATCTAAGTTCTCACATTTACACGCACCAACTTTAAATAGTTTAGGAAGATCTTCTTTATAAGTTTTAACTTTTAAACCATAATTTTTGTTCCTTTTACACTTCGGATATCGTAGAAGAATAAGGTATTTATCATGAACCGATTTAATAAGCAGCAATACACGTTTAGCATTTACTGTAGGAATTGATGCTTTTTTCCACAACGACAAAGTTTTATCGGCCAGTATATTCGATATCTCAAAAACCGTCGGTTATTTTTTGAAAACGGTTAGCTCTAAGTCACACCGTATCCATAAACACCTTAAAACTTCTTCCTGTGACGGTAGGATATTATCTTTAAAGTATGTGGGTGTACCTAACAAAGGGCAGTCGGTACTTTACCTTGTAAAAAAAGTTTTTGTGGCACTCATAATACAGTTTTTAATACCCAAACGCAAACGTCATACGATACGTATACGTAAACACAAGCCGCAGGAATAGACGACGAAGTTGATTATGCACGGCAAAAATCTAGGTAATGCATTTTTAAAAAGCTTGGATCTCGCCACATTACAAATCAGGCGCTTGCGCTGAGTTGGCAAGATATTAGCCTATAGGTGCGGGTCATTTCACGAATTTTTTTTTGGAATGCAACCTATTTACATGAGTAGTATTGGCGGACAACTATTACGCGTAGCGCCAAGTCGCCTATTGACCAAAATACCACAGAAATGCGTATACAAAATTGTATTATTTTAAAAATCTGACTTTTTTAAACTTTGATGGTCGGTAGAGGGCAGAAAATGGTAACAATAAAAAAAATGTAAATAAAAAATATTTCACGTTTTAGGTCTCCAAAGATTGGACGGTATTCCATATCATAATTTCAAACTAAAATGATGAAAAAAGTTAATTCTTGTATGTATTTAGAAAAATCTGACTTTTTAAAATTTTTGATAGTCGGTAGAGGGCAGAAATTCAATTACAGTAAAAGTATAGTAAATAAAACTTTTCTTTGTAGTATTAATCTAAAAATATTGGGCGGTATTCCAAACCAAAATTTCCAAATTTTTAATTTTATTATTTTTTTATTTTTTTAATCACCGTAGAAGGCAAAAGACGTCACACAATCAAAAAGTCCAAAATAAACTTTTCTTTTGCTAACTCAAAAAGGCAACTTTATATAACTATTCCAAATCCAACTTCCAAAATATCGAAAAAATAAGCTGTTTATATATATATATATATATATATATATATATATATATATATATATATATATATATATATATATATATATTATATTTAATGTTGGCTTATAATAAATTTATTAAGATGAGGGAATTATAATTATGATGTTTAAATTTAGGGGATAGGGTTGTTTGGCTGTGTCTCTTTAGTGGGGATAGGTAATTAGATAATTGAATAATAAATTTAAATGTTAAAATGTTAATTATATTGTTAATGGATTTTTAACTTTGCACCGGACTAGCTCAATCTCAATTTGGGGATAGGGATCAAAGGTATTTAGTTTGGAAAATTAACTTTATATTTAGATGTGAATGTGTGTATAAGATTTACACTTTATAAAATTATTACACATGTATAAAATTTACTCTGAATAGAATTTACCTCCAACGCATGCGTTGTAAAGTAATTGAATGAATTTAATAATGTCAAAATTGTCAAATAATTTGGAAATTTACTGTTTAAGTTCAACAATGAAAATAATTTAAAAATTTTGATTACTTTACAAGTGTTTATACAAGTAATTGTTTGAAATTATATACCAATACATATATCTAATGAATAATAAATTTGCAGGAAATTTATCAAATAAATGTCCACAATAAAATAGGGTTATATACAAAAAAATGTGACTCACATATACAGTCCTCAATGCAGGTGGATGTCTTCGAATAGTTCCAAATTGATGCAGGTACTTTCCACTCGATTCTAGTTGTTACCATACACCCATATGCAGCTAACTGGTACTTGGATTGTCGATGACAGCAACTTCCAAAAAACTAATGATGTTTTCTTTTCAAATCGGCCACTCCAGTCACTTATTTTAATTTGGTAATTTTTATTTAAATAGATTAAAAACTTAATGATTGTTATCGGTTTAAAAAGAAATGTTTAAATGTTATCCAAACTTTTGTTATTATCACTTTTATTTTAGATACCGGATCAAATTTATTTTATTTAGGAGAAATTGTACGTAGAAATAAAACACCAGTAACCAAATAAATATGCTTTTAATTTGGTAGAACGGAATTAAATTAAATACGATAACACGAAAAATTCTTAACAAAAACGTAACACAAATCAACTCGTACAATTATTTTCCGAAAATTAGCAGGTATCGGAGACCGAACTATTTTATTTAACCGCCGGTATAAAAACAATTGCTCTCGAATTATTTTCTTCGTAAGGCTCTTATTGGTCGAAACATTTACAAATTTGGACTAAAATGGAAATTTGGCCATAACTTTCTTATACTTTAACGAATTTAAAAACTAAGAACACAAATGAAAACTACATAAAATTTCGAACAAAAAGACACCTAACAAGCTATGGTTCCTAAAATTAATATACGAAATTACTTAATCTAAACTGAATATGCTTATAACTATTTAAACTTACAAGCTACACTTAATCTAATTACATAAACGGAATTCTGAGGCAATTTTACATAAGAAAACATACATTTAGTGTTAGAAATATTGAATTTAAAGGAATTTTAAGTTTATCTGAAAATATTCTAAATTTACCTAAAATTTCACACAATTTTGCGGTGAAAGGCAATGTATCCTTATAAAAACTGTAAGATGCTAAGAAAGAACGCCTATTAATTGCTTTAAGAGCAAAATTAAAGCCTAATAATATGAAAAAACTATAAAATTATGGAAAAAACCTAGAAATTATAACCTAACCAAACTTAAATCTAAAATTGGAAATAACACATATTTAAAAATGTTTTTAACGCTCAAAATGTTATGTTAGAGGTTTGTAATGCTTGTCTTTATTATTTTCACTAATCATTTCTAATGCATAGAGTCATATATTGTTGCATTAAAAAAGTCCCTTCGTCTAACACACTTATTGAAATTTTTATTATAAAACTGTATATCACTATGAATGTCTTTATGCTAAATTGTTTTATGCATTATTCTTGCTGTTAAACTTAAATCACAATGTTCGTCACTGATTTGCTTCCAGAAATATTTGCGAAAAATGTCTAATATGTCTATATGATAACCCTTTTATTAAATTTCTACATTTCCTGCTTTCGAAAACTGTTTATACAATATCCTTAACATAATCCTAACTATACAATTTATGTTTAAACACCTGTAAAGTGTTTACTTGCCAAAATACCCTACAAAAATTGACTTTTATTGAAAAAAATGAAATGCTAAATTGACTTTACGAAAATAGGTGTATTTAACATTCTTGACATCTTTGTTGGTAGCACAATGCTTTTTATGATGAAACCAAACTATGTAAATAATATTCAGACTAAATTATACAAAACACATCTATTTTAAACACATCGTGAACCAGATTTCTATAAAAAAATGTCTCGCACATGTATCGAGCTTGAAATCACCCCTTTTTATTACTAAATTGTCATTCAAACTGTACGATCCTTCCTTTACCTCTTTCTGAACATCTCAATATATATATATATATATATATATATATATATATATATATATATATATATATATAAGCATCAAAGTTGCTATTTTTGTAATGGAACACCCTGTATATTATTTTATTTTCATTTTATATGATGAAAATAAATGCGATTTTTATTAAGGCTTAACCTACCTAAACCTTATGGTTCTTGAAATATTTAATATTTTGTGACAACGTAGTAACAAAATTTAGTGCTTAAATTCTCAACTTGTATTTTTTTATTTTCAACCAAATTAAGATTGGAGTCTACTAAATGATCAAATTTTATGTCGTCCGTGTGAAGCATTTACTTACTATACAAGGTGTCTTAAAATTAAGGGTCAATAGTTGCAATCTTAAACGGTAGTAACTTATTTAATTTTAATGGTAGTGGTAACAGAATTTTTTGATATTTATATTATTAGGCTCTTTTAATAATGGTAGTTTATCCAAAAGAAGAACGCATCGACAGGATTTTTCTTCTCGGAGAATTTCTGCAAAACTGCCTCCTGGCATCACGAATTTGCTCCGAGAGATTTCCCAAAAGAAATCATCCAAATAAAGCAGCATTCGAAAGACTGTTGAATCAATTTAGGCAACTGGAAGCGTCCTGTATAAAAACAATTATAAGCAAACCTGTGGCAGAAAACGAAGAGACTCGGTTTGCAGTGCGTGCCTTTGTAACCGAAAATCCCCATATTAGTCAAAACCAAATTGCCCAAAATATCAACATTAGCCAAGCAAGTGTGTCAAGAGTTCTTAAGAGTAATAATAATCATCCCTACAAAATCCAGGTTCATTAAGAACTCTCTGAAAAGGATTATGGGAAACGAGTTGAATTTTGTATGTGGGTATTAGATAAAGTGGCAGAAAATGAAAACTGTTTTAATTCCGTTCAGTTTACTGATGAATGTACATTTCATAACAACGGAGCCGTTAACAGACATAACTTCCACTATTATTCTAATTTAGGATTATTCATAATCAATACAGATTGTCAGTGAATGTGTGGGGCGGATGAATGGGTCAATATTTAATTGGTCCTTATTTTTTCCAAGAACATTTAAGTGGAATGTTGATTTTACAATTCTTAAGGGATTAGTTTCCAACCTTATTACAAGACATCCCCTTAGACATAAAAAGAACGATGTGGCTTCTAATGGACGGAGCTTCCGCACATTTTCATCGCGGGGTCCGAGAACATTTAAATCACTATTACCAAAATCGATGGTTTGGATGAAATGGATCTCAACATTGACCCCCAAGGTCACCAGCCTTAAGGGCAATCGATTTTTTTTATGGGGATACGTAACAAGATTAGTTGATAACACACCAACAACACCAGATGATCTAAAACAGCGTATAAAAGAAGCTTTCCAAACTGTCAGCCCACGTATGTTGGAAAATGTTGCGGAAATTTGAAAAAGAGAAAACGTTTGTGTTTAGAGACAAACGGTCGTCATTTAGAACATTTGACTAAGTGGTACCTAATAATAATTTAGATTAGGTTATAGGATTTCATGACTGCTTCAAATAATTCTGTTTGTCAAAACAACTTCAATTATAAATTTCTTGAACTCTGTTTGCACAAACAAAATGTGCATTTTACTTGAAAAAATAAAGAGTCAGCCATAGAAATATGTAATACTATTGGATAGACAATCCAATTTTACATCTGTTGTTGCCATAAAATACAGGTTGTCCTATATAAATTAAATAAGTTACTACCGTTTAAAGATTGTAACTATTGACCATTAATTTTAAGACACCTTGTATAAGTTAGTAAATGTTTCACACGGGTGACATAAAACTTGATCCATTAGTAGACTCCAGTCTTAATTTGGTTGAAAATAAAAAATACAAGTTGAGAAATTAAGCATTAAATTTGTTACTACATTTTCACAAAATATTAAATATTTCAAAAACCATAAGGTTTAGGTAGGTTAAGCCTTAATAAAACTCGCATTCATTTTCATCATAGAAACTGAAAATAAAATAATATACAGGATGTTCCATTTAAAATATAGCAACTTTGACACTTTTCGTGTTTTGGTACACCCTGTAATTAACAATGTTAAAATAAAACTTTAAAAAATCAAATACTTTAGCTACAATACTTCGTGTCGAATAGAATGAATAACAAAATGTGCATTTTGCTTGAAAACATGAAGAGTCAGCCAAATAATATATATATATATATATATATATATATATATTATTTTTAATGATTGTGGACCTGAACAGGCTAATTTGGCCTATCGTGCTAAAGCACTCAGGAAGACTTAGAAGGATGGATAAAGGGATAATGAATTGCCAATAGATGCATATAACAGCTACCTTAAATTTCTCATGTCATAAGTGAGAGGAAAGCAGGAGATCATTCCAGAGTTTAGAAGCCGTGTAGAAAAATGTGGATTGCGCCCGTTTGGTATGACAAGTGGAGATTTGTACTGCATACTGATGATGTGAATGAGCGAACCGAGTGTTTCTCGCAAAGATAGTCCGAGATGGTACCAAAGAATATAATTCAGCAGCACAATAGCCGTTGTAATAACGATAATACAAAGAAAGAACTGAAACCATTTTTCTATGCTCACGGGACTGTATGTAAGAAGTTAAGGACGGTTATTTATAAGCCTAATCGTTCTCGTTAGAATACGATCAACGATATCGAGAGCGTATTGGGGAGCACTAACCCAGAGGTGAGAATTATGTTCCAGATGAGGCCGAATTTGGGCCTTATACAGCAGAAGGAGTTATCGAGAGGTAAAGTACTGCTTACATGTGTACAAAAAGCCTATTTTACAAGCAGCTCTTCTGGTAGCTGACAGAGGATGGTCAACCCATGAGAAATTTGAAGATACAATCATACCCAACAGAGTAATAGAGTCTGAAAATTTAAGAACTGAGCCATTCATACTTACAGGAAATGATCGATCTTTTTTGGCGGACACAAGTCAACACTGAGTTTTGTTAGCAATATGGAATAATATTCGATAGACAATTAAATTTTACATCTGCTGTTGCCATAAAATACAGGATGTCCTATGTAAGCTAAATAAGTTACTACCGTTTAAAGAGATTAATTATTGACCTCTCATTTTAAGACACTTTGTATAAGTTAGTAAATGTTTCACACGGGCGACATAAAGCTTGATTAATTAGTAGACTCCAGTCTTAATTTGGTTGAAAATAAAAAAATACAACAAATACTACATTTTCACAAATTATTAAATATTTCAAGAGCTAAGTTAAGCCTTAATAGACCTCGCATTTATTTTCATCATAGAAACGGAACATAAAATAATATACAGAGTGTTCCGTTTAAAACATAGCAGCTTTGATACTTCTCCTGTTTTTGGCACACCGTGTATAACATGAAAATAATTTTAAAATGTAGCCAATATATATATATATATATATAATATATATATTATATATAATAATATATATATATATATATATATATATATATATATATATATATATATATATATATATATATACAGGGTGTATTTTAAAATCACCGATAAACGAAAACTGGAGATTCTATTATTCAAAATAAGACAAAAATTATCATAAACGCTTTTCCGAAAATGCTTCCTAACCGAGATACAGGTTGATTAAAAAATAATTGTTTTAAGGTTTTTTTAAGATTCCTCAAAAACTAAAAAAAGATATTACACTGAGATTTGGCACACCTAAATGTCTAATTAAGTACAATTAATCAGGTGAGTTTGAGTCAACTGGCTCCATCCAGTGGCGTAGAATACGTTAAGTTAGTCACTTTAAGTAAAAAAAAACGCACGTCCCTGCTTTTTTCGAAGAAATATTTTTTTGTTAAATTCAACATTTAATTCTGCAAATAAAATCATTCTTAGTATTTTTTTCGATTCGGCACCTTTTTTTTTAAATATTTTGCATTAACATAAACGACTACATTATTCAGTAATTACCAAATTAAATTAGTCAGAGATTGCTTTGCATTTGATAGTTACGTATCTTATGTTTGCTAAAATAGTTGCGTTTCCGTGTGTTTTGTAATTCATTGTTTGTGTCTAATTACTGTGAAAAAATTAATTATTCCAAATGAGAACTCGTCGATATGCATTTATGTTATGGTAATACTAATTGCAATGCTCGTGCAGCTGCTCGAGTTTATGAACAAAGATTTCCAAATAGAAGGCATCCACGTCATGCTACGTTTAGAATCGTTCATCGTAACTTGTTAGTGTCTGGAAGTTTAAAAGAAAGGAAAAATTCCGGACGGAATACTCGTGTACCAGTTGAAATTGAGGAACAAATTTTAGATAGAGTTTTTAAAAATTCATCAATAAGTACGCGTGAGTTAGGTTTAGAATTTGGTGCGTCGCATAGCAAGTCTTGGAAAGTTTTACGAGAACAAAATTTACATCCCTTTCGTCTATAAAAAGTGCATGCATTATTGACTGCTGACCATCCACGTCGAATGAATTTTTGCGATTGGTTTTTAAATAAAAATGCTGAAGATGTACAATTTGTTAGAAACTTATTGACTTATTGAACAATAAACTTGCATAATTCCCACAAATGGTTAGATGAAAATCAGCATCCAACTGTAGTTACAGCTCACCAACATAGATTTAGGAAAATATTTGGATAGGTATACTTGACGGTCACCTAATCGGACCTATCCGTTTTCCTCAAAGACTTACTGGCGAATTCTATTCAAATTTTTTGAGAAAAGATTTGCCAGAATTGTTTGACGACGTACCCTTAGATGTTAGAATGAACATGTATTTCATGCATGATGGTGCACTACCACATTCTACAAGAAACGTCAGAGAATTTTTATGCGTGGTTCCCTGGACGCTGGATTGGACGAGAAAGTGAAGTACCGTGGCCGGCACGATCGCCAGATTTAAACCCATTGGATTTTTATTGTGTGGAGGTATCTGAAAACTCGTGTCTATTCTTTTCAAATTGATAATCGAGAGCAACTTTGGAATCGCATACAGATGGCATGCGATGAGATTAGGGCTATGCCACAAATTTTTCAGCTTGTTGGGTTTCATTTGCTTGCATTCAAAAGGAAGGAGGACATTTTGATCAATATGTATAAAAATAATTATTATTTTGTTTTTGATTTCTTCAATATCTCTTTAATAATGTACCTAATAGTTAACTGCGTAATTATTTGTAAAATAAAACAAATTTTGATTTTTATTGAATAATGTGGTCGTTTATGTTAATGCAAAATATTTCAAAAACGGGGTGTCGAATCGAAAAAAATACTAAGTATGATTTTATTTGCAGAATTAAATGTTGAATCTATAAAAAAAATATTTCTTCAAAAAAACCAGGGGCGTGCGTTTTTTTTACTTAAACTGATTAACTTAAAATATTCTACACCACTGGATGGAGTCTGTTGACTCAAACTCACCTGATTAATTGTATTTAATTAGACATTTAGATGTACCAAATCTCGGTGTAATATCATTTGTAGTTTTTGAGGAATCTTAAAAAAACCTTAAAAAAGTATTTTTTAATCAACCTGTATCTCGGTTAGGAAGCATTTTCGGAAAAGCGTTTATGATCATTTTTGTCTTATTTTGAATCGTAGAATCTCCAGTTTTCGTTTGTCGGTGATTTTATAATACACCCTATATACTATATATGTGTGTGTATGTATATATATATATATATATATATATATATATATATATATATATATATATATATGTTGCTTGTAATGTTAGTAATGGGAACGAACTTCATTGTTGTGAAAGTTTAGATATCTTCGAAAATAAACAAATTGTAATGAATAATGACGATCAAGGACTTTTAGGCAGGCTACTCAGAACTCATTAAACTTTCACAACTGTCACTTTCACTTTCATATGGTATATGTATATTAGAAATTTCTTTAGTTCATCCCAGTCGACTGATGATGATAGCTTAACTATTAAAACGCGTTCGGTGTTTTTCATTTTTAAGTGGTTGGTGGTTGCTTGTTGTACTTTACTCTGTTAAGCTACATCGTACCTACCTTGCAATAATTGTAATAGTAGCCTAAAATAAATATTTGGTATAGCTTTGTTTAATTTAATTTCAACTTCTGTATTTTGCTCATTCCTTGTCGTTCTGTATTTTTGCATCAGACATTGTATTTTGTTTTAACTTTTATAAACCTTTATGCAGATTTCATTAGCTGTGCTGACACTATCCGAGGGCTGGGAGCATTAATAGAAGGCTAGGTTTATTTTTGTCTCTTGCAAATAAAAAATATTTCAGTCTACAAAAGAATAGAGTATGTTGAAAAATTAGAACTAAATGTACAACGTGATTAAGTTCTCATATGTAGCTATAATTTTAGTGAATTTTCATGTATTTTTTATAAAGAATAAATCGCGACAGAAAAAGCTAATGCACCGTAACAACTTTTCAGAAAACTTCTAAAACTACTTAAAATTAGAAAACAAAGTTACGAAGGGGCACTTTTGTTTTAAGCTCGTGAACGGGCAACTGTTTTTAATTTATTTACCTACTTACTTCCGTTTAAACTTTTCGCACGTAATACGCTTACTGGCGCTACTCCAGATACGTTTTATTTTATTTCACTGTTTATAGGACTTTTAGGTATTCTCCAGCTATTACAAAACGGAAACGCTAATAAATTGCTAACATACATAATAGTATGTAAAGAAACACACATATTTCAGAATACGTATGTATTCCAGATATCATGGGAACAATCTACACACCTGAGCGCACGCACAAGCTTCGAATTTGTCCTAAGGGAAATCATCTGATTGAAAAGCGACTAACACAAAGTAACATTCTGGAAACAATCGCTCCATTAATCTGACACTAAACGTTTAACAGGAACATGAACTACCAAAGATTACACATTAGAATGCCACCCCCACAGTTTTTCTTATCACAACACTAAAACCGGTCTAGAAGAAAGAAAGAAACCGCTATTAAAAGTACGACAAAAAAATATTCCATAAAATAAAAACCCTTTCACTTAAATAACTTTTGTGATTCGGTTCATTTTACACCCTATTAGATCCAGATAAGAAAATAATACCATATTTGTCTCGCTTTACTGAAACCGATAATAAAAAGTAATAACAGGATAAAACTGTGGTAGTTGTGTTCCATTCGTACGTGACTTCTAAAATAAAGTAGTGTTTAAGGTTAGTGATCGCAGGTTTCTTGGTGGTAACAAACGAGTACATGTGCTTGCTGAATCCTGCACGAACAATACACGCTTTTGCTTTTAGCCAGAAACAAACGAGTAGCTCTTAGGCCTTTTGGGAGGACCTAGTTAATCGAGAATTATGTCCTGAAAATACTACCTCCTAGGATTTGGAAGTCATTTTAAACAAAGTTGTTATATAGAAAGTTTGTTCTAAACTTTTTGTACATATTTTCTGATACATTAGCCCTTAAGGATATCATTTATATTCCATTAAAATTGTTTTGTTAGTGTAATTATAAAGTTTCCTAATTCAATTATTAGTAATTACATATTTTGAAATATGCCAATACAAATTATTTCTAATTATGCCTTTTCCACATTTTCCAATGCGTACTGCAGTGTTATATGATGATTATTACAATAGAAGTTGCAAGTGTGAATAAAACTAAAATAATTTTTTTAGCGTAATCCTCCTGGAATTCATACAAGTGTTGCAGTGATCTAATTCTACCAGAAAAAAAAATATTCAGTGTGGAACACCACACGACCTTCCAACTTACAAAATGGAAATTATAAGAAATGAAATAATTTTAAGGTAATTATGCAACCTGTTTTAAAATAAGTTCATTACAAAAATAATTATTTATGTCAAACAGACATTTATAGCTTTATGTCAGACAGAGTTTAATAGACAAGATGCTAGCTTAAAAAATTAAAAAAAATGAAATAATTTTAGTTATAATTTTTTTAGGATAACTATGCACTCTCTATTTTATACGTTCATAACGAAGACAGGCAACATTATAACAACAAAAACAATAAACTATGTCATAATGATTTCTAGAACTTCATGTCAGATACAGATTAATACACATAAATACAAAATGGAAATTATAAGAAATGAAATAATTTTAATAACATTTTCTTAAGGATAACAATGCAACATCTTTAGTTCTTTACAAAAATAGGCAACATTTTAAACGCAAAAACAACAATCTATGTCAAACAGACGTTTGAAACTTCATGACAGACAGAGGTTAATAGACATCTAGATGCTAACTTAAAAGAAATGAAATAATTTTTTTGTGCGATCGTTCATTTTTGTCAACTTACTGTCACTGTTTTGACAACAGTAGGTGGCATTTTCTGTTTAATGAGTCTAACTGAACGGTAAGTAATTTACTTACCGTTCAGCGAACAGTAAGTGAAATTCATAGTTTACTGAAACACCTGCCAGAGTTTTGGGTATAGTATTATTTATTAATATTAAAATTAAATGTACGATTGTTACAATTGGAAATGGTAATAACATCTAATAATAGCTATTAATAATAATAAATAATAATAATACGATAATAATAATCAACTAACTAATAATTAATACATAGGTGGATTTCGTTTAAAGTCGAACCAGACACGTCCACGTGGTTACTACCGTTCAGGTAACAGCTAACGCTGAAATCGCATAGTTTACGTGAAACTCCTGTCTCTATGGGTATAGTCTTGGTCCTATTATATTAAATTAAATCATTGTTCATTGGAAATGGTAAATAATACTACTAATAATCCATAATACATAAGGTAATATAATACCGTGACATAATATGATAATAATGTGAGTTAAGTCGATTACGAGCACCTCATCTGGCTGCCTCGTTAATGCTAACCTTGTCGCATCATGGCATCTATGGTTGCTGGTCGACGTTTATTTCTTCCCTCAGTCTTGGGAGATAATGACTTTCTATACAAATCCGAAATAAGGTGTTATGCGACCCTGCCGTTTAAAATGGCTGAGTATCGCGTTAAAAGTCCTGCAAATGGAAAAGGCTGGAAGATACTTCCCGGTTCCTCCTTGTAATTAAGTTAAACTTGCATCATGGAGACTGTTGCGAAAAGTCACTTTATTTTTAATACTAAAGTGTTAAATGGATATTGTGAGCAAAGTTTCATAAAATAATGAGGACCATCCTTATAAATGTAGGTAACTTACCGTCCAGAAAGAATGCTAAAAGTATGAGGCTTGAAAATGAAGATCTCACGGTTCCCCTGTAAACTAAATGTACTCTAGAGGTATCGTCAAAATTGTCATCCTGATTTTACAAATTGCTAAGTGTTAGAATGGATATTAGTGGAGCTACAAAACGAGAAAAGTGATAGAGGTACGGAATATAACCTAAAGAGACTGGTGAGGTTAACTAACCGCCAGAATAACTACATTATGACTTGCGCCTTACAAATCTAAATTGAGGATTACCCTCATTAACCTCTAAATTACCCTAGAGGTACTCGTAAATTGTTCAGATGTTTAAAATTGTGGAAGAATATTCCCCAGAAGTACTGCGAAAGAAGATAGGAATAGGGAAGAGTAACCACTAAAAGAATGGGAGGTTAATAAAGACAAATAACTACATTTGACATTTAAGCGCCACATTACATCTCGATCATTGGTGAATTATCCTTAATTATAAACTTACCTCTTAGAATTGTTTACAATGTTTAAATTTGAACCACAAAATGCAACTTAATATCGAATGCAAGTACGCACGAAGAAATTCGTAAAAACTCAAATCTTGAATTGTAAAGTACCTCATGCTCGATCACGTGATTGTCCTATTTATAAACCAAGAATTAGTTATAAGAATAGAACCACAATAAAAGCTAACTTATTCTGAAGCAAAGCATAAAGAAATCTTTACTGTAATAGCTAAAATCTTTTGCTCAAGCTACTGCCTCCCAACCTTGCCACTTAAGAAACCAAGAAATGATCTATGTGATATAATTGACCAGCAAAGTAAAGATATAGTAAAAAACTATTAAGATTTAACAAATGGTAAACCAAGATGCTCACCAAGCTGAGCTTGAGAAACCAAGCCACCATTGAATTTTGACGAAAGACTGGTGACTGTCTGAAGGACAACATTTAATAAATACATCAAATGAACAGTACACATCTTCGTCAAACAAACCCATTAGTAAATTTTGACGAAATGGAAGAAAAATGAAGCAAACTTCAATCAATTTCAGAGAATCCTGGCCTTTATTGATCCTAGAGAAAGAACGCATAGCAGAAAGAAAGGATGGCCTAAGGGGAAACCCAGAAAGCTATCAAACTAGTCATAAACGTTCTGTGATATACTCTTGTCATTATGTTACCTTATATAATATTAGCCTGAATTTTATTTATACTTATTTATTTATTTTATTTTATTTTCTTGTACATATTTTTTCTCTAGTCATATTTATTTATGTTATTGTTTGTTTATTAATCAATAGTCCGTTGTTTATTTTCTTTAATGTTATTTATTTATAATTTTAATTATTCTAACTATACAAAAATGGCTCCATTAGATAATAACGAATATATTCTACAATGGAATTGCAATGGACTACAAACACGCTATTTAGAGCTAAAAATGCTAATAGCTACCTATAGTCCTATTGTTATATGTATTCAAGAGACCCATTTAAAGAACAATAATAAATTTTTAATACGAGGGTACCAATGTATTAATAAAAATGATAACAAACATTAAAGAGCTAGTGGTGGAGTCGCGATATACGTCAGAAATGGAATACCATCAAGTGAGATCACGGTCTGCACTGAACACCAAATCATTACGACGCAAATACAATATCCTATAACCCTTACAATATGTAATGTATACTTTCCTGTATTTGATTGGAACCTGGATGACTTACAAAAAATAACCGATCAACTTCCACCACCGTACTTACTCTGGGGCGATTTCAACGCTCATTCTACCCTCTGGGGATCTACCCATAGAGATCCACGCGGCAGATTTGTTGAAAACTTACTCGAAACTGAAGGGATTGTCCTCCTAAATACGGGAGAACCAACACATCTCAACACCAAATCAAACAGTTTTACAGCAATAGATCTAACGTTAGCACACGACAGTATTGCACTGAACCTTACATGGAAGGCTCATGAGGAATATTACAATAGTGACCACTGCCCAATTCTTATATCCACAGGATTTCACAAACGAGAATACTCTATTCCAAGAAAGTGGAGAACAGACAATCAATTCGCCAAATGAAACAGGATTTAGAGGGTATAGAAGACGTTGACAAATGTGAGCAAGAATTTACCAAGAATATAATAAAAGCCGCAGAAAAAAGTATCCCTCGTACCTCTGGTAAATTTAAAAACCGATGTGTTCCGTGGTGGACCGAAGAGGTGAAACAATCTATAATCGTCAAGCGAAAATCGTTTAACACATTTAAACGAGCTCCATCAATGGAAAACTTAATTAATTACAAAAAAGCTAGAGCAAACATGCGAAAAATTATCTTAAACAGCAAAAGATCATCGTGGGAAAAATATGTTTCTTCCATAAACTCCAAAACACCTGCATCTGAGGTATGGAGAAAGGCCAAGAATATAATAAGAAAACCTACTGTTAGTATTTCGGAAATCATAATAATAGAAAACCAAGAGATAACAGACGTAGAAGAACAAACAGAAGCCTTGGCCACACATTTTGAAAATGTCAGTAGTTCTGAATGTTTGAACAAACCATTCCGAAAAATAAGAAAGGAAACAGAAACTGAGCTAGATTTTAAATGTGAGGAAGAAATAGAGTACAACAAACAATTTACTATGGAAGAGCTCAAACATGCTCTAACATTCAAAAGATAAAGCGCGGGGCGGATAACATTACGTACTCTATGCTGCAAAACCTTCCGGCAAACGCGCAGAATACTCTGCTCAGTATCTATAATAAAATTTTCGATAAAGCGTGTTTCCCCAAAAAATGGCAAGAATCCACCATAATTCCTATATTAAAACCTAATAAAAATATGACCAACCCAGGTAGCTACAGACCGATTTCCTTAACCAGCAATGTGAGTAAGGTATTGGAGACAATGGTGAACAAAAGGCTTATATCATACCTCGAAGCACATGAATTAATATCTTCACATCAAATTGCTTTTAGAAAGTATCATAGCACAATAGATTACCTTGCCTACATAGAAAATTATATCGTTGAAGGCTTCAGGGAAAGACAGCACACCGTAGCTGTATCGTTTGACCTAGAGAAAGCTTATGATACTATATGGCGCTTTAATATTATAAAACAATTACACGAATGGGATATACGTGGAAAATTGCCCAAACTTATCGTAAGCTTTCTGTCGAACCGACAATTTAAAGTTAGGATAGGCAGCACACTATCAAAGACACATGTGCTGGAAAACGGTATCCCCCAAGGTTCGGTCCTAAGCGTAACGCTATCCCTAATAGGAATTAACAAATTACTTTCTTTCATTAAGGAACCTATACAAAAATTTTTATACGCCGACGACCTAACAATAATCTTTCAAGAAAACTGCATTAAAAAAATCGAAGAAATGCTACAGCCTACAATAAACCAAGTAACTTAATATGCTGAGGAAAAAGGATTTACTTTTTCTAAAGAAAAAACAAAAGCTATACACTTCTGTCGTTTAAGAATACCGCACAATCACCCAAATCTACAGATTAACGGAGTGCAAATACCAATACTCCAAAATATAAAGGTGCTAGGAGTTACACTTGACAAAAAGATGTATTTTAAAGAACATATCAGGCTACTGGTAGTTTCATGCAATAAACGTCTAAATGTAATACGAAGTCTCTGCAATCGTAGTTGGGGTTCATCAAGAAAGCATCTACTAATGCTTTATAAAGCATTTATTCTATCTGTTATGGACTATAGCTGTATAATTTATTCTTCAGGAAGACCATCGACACTAAGAGCTCTGAATAGCATACATGGGTATGGAATAAGGATGGCGACAGGGGCATACCGAACCAGTCCACACGCAGCCATGTTTGTTGATGCAGGTATCCCTCCTCTACACATACGCTACCGGCAACTACTCCTTACCTACTATTCGAAAATCAATATCTTGGAAAAGCATGTAAATCATGAAATCATTACTAAGCAAACATATAAAAACTATGAAGAGAGGCCAACAATAATAAGACCAGCTCTGGTAAGAGCAGCAGAGGTAATTAAAAAACACAAATTAGAATCAGTTTTCACGGAAATCGACAATATGCAAGAAACACCGCAAATACTTCAAAAAATAAAAAAGCAGATTAAAAGTAACACACAGAATATGTGGCAAAAAGAATGGAATGAAACAAATACACAATTACAAAAAATTAAGAGAGGCGTACAACCCTGGAAAATAGTCAGCCACAATACAAAAACATCAGAAGTTACATTAACGAGAATTGAATAGGCCACACAAATCTGACTCACTCCACATATTAAATAGGAAAAGACAAAATATATGTGATATATGTAACCGTGATTTAACAATAAAACATGTTCTAACAGAATGCACAAAATATGAGGATGTCAAGAAGAAACTAGGATTCAGAGGTACTATGGAAGAGATATTTAGGGATGACGAAGAGCATGTAAATCTACTACTCCACTTTTTACAAGAATCTGGACTAATCACTAAAGTGTAAAATCAAAATCTGATTAAATGGCAAATGACCATAGTAGTTATGCCATAACAACAAAAAAAAAAAAAATAATAATAATAATAACAATAATAATAATAGTTTACTGATTAGCAGAATTTCTGACACAATTATTTTACAACTGTCACATTAACATTCAGATTACTAAGGAAACAATACATACGCTTGTGGCTCGGCTTGTGATCATCTTTTAAGCAATTTTGAGATAAAATAAAATGTGTTTTGCCTAGATTTTGCCATCAAGTGTATTGTTGATCGCACAAAAAAAAAAGCATAAGCATTTCGAACAGTAAGGAGTTTATCGATCTCCTCCAATATTGGCGACTTCGCTTCGCTCAGTCGCCAAACATTATCGTCCATCGGTAAACTGTCCTTACTGTTCTTAATACTTAATATACTATTTTGAGCGACTGGTTCTTTACTTCGTCTGTTTCCACGACTGTAAGTTTTGTTTACTAGTTGGTAAGAATAAGTACGACGGTAACTATTTTAGCGTTCTAGAACGGCAAGAAAATTTATTCAGTTCTAAATAATAACAATTTTTATAATTTACCTATTAACATAAATATTAAAAGTACAATTATTACAATTTCCATTTGTCACCAGAAGCTTATTTTGGAAAACAGATGCCGCTGAAAAAAATTCAGTACCATTTATTGGAACTTCGTGGGACTCTTGTGGATGAGTTTCCTTGTCGCTACAACTAAGTGACATGAATGAATTTGTAGTATTTTGTTTGAAGTAGTGTTAAAATTAGCATTATCCAAATCTTCAAAAATTAAATTTTCATTTCTTTTTTTACACGCTGAGGTTGCTGATTGAAAAACCTTTTTATTTTTGTCACTAAAGGGAATTTTTTTCTCAAATTTAATTTTGTTTCCAATACTATCTTCATTGTAAGCTTCAGCTGTACTTGAAAACTATCACCCTCCGTGCCTTTTCAGTCCAAGAATATCTTCACCTTTGTTGGCTAATGATGTAGCAGAACTCCGACTAAATAAGTGACCCGTGTAACCAGCAGGATTATTTAATTTTAAATATTCAGCAAGTTTATAAGGCCAAGTCCCAATTGTACCCTTTCCCATAACCTGATTAGTGCATTTACCATTTCGATAATTTAAAAAGAAATGAAATGATTTTGCATTTTGGGGCGGAGATTTTTATATTTGTAGTATGTCCAAATAGTTAACTTTATTATGTGCAATGTTAATAACAACAAATGATCACTGAATATTTGTCTTCGTTTGGGGTATTTTTACAGTGATTATCCCATCACGTTCCTCAAAGACCTATTTTTTAACGCTTTTATTCAACTCACTTTGTCTGTCCGGTTCAAATTTTTTAAGTGTATTTCAACAACTTTCTCATCTCCAATTGAGCTAAAATTTGGCATACGTGCGTATTCTTGATGGCAATATACGAATATGTGTTTTTTGCTTTGACGTTTGAGGCAAAATTTGACCAAATATGGTCGAAATTTTTGTTTATAAAGATAGGGCCTTGAAATTTTTGACTTAAGCTTTTCCCATACTACCATGCACAAAAATATGCGACAAGTTGAGTTTCAAGGTCAGGGGGCTGCATTGTGGCCAGATTTGGCCAAATATGGTAAAAAATTTTGTTTATAAAGCCAGGGCCTTGAAATTCCGGACTTAAGCTTTTAGCATAAGACCGTGCAAAAAAATATACAAGTTGAGTTCAAGATCAGGTGGCTGCGTCCGGGGGCTCAAAATATTGTATTCGGTCAAAAACAATCAACCATTTTCCGATCTACGCTTGAGCTGAATTTCGGCATACATGTGTACATTGGCCAAGCAAGTTCGAAATTTTTGTTTATAAAACTAGGGTCTTGAAAAGTTGAGTTTCTTTCTTTGTTGGAACTTCCACCCAAGTGACTAAACAGTAGAAAATAAAAATAACCAAAAAACAACATTTTAAAAACGCTTTTATTTCCAAATGTGCTAAAAAGAATAAAATAATTTTTTTATCTACCCAGTAACCTCAAAAATGTTCGTGATTAAAAATAAAATTGATATCTTATACTTATAACAAAGCCCATCAACACCTACATTCAAACAATGAAGTACAAGGCACTACAAAGAGCGCCCCACACTTTCATTTTTAGTAACAAAAATTTTTGATGTTACTGGGTATTTAGTACATTTGGAAAAAAATAGTTTTTTAAAAACTTTTTTTTTTACTTATTTTTATTATATTGTACAACTCTTCTCGTCTGCATGCACAAGCTATTCCTAATCTTATTCCTCCCTATAAAAATATAATAATTTACTAATGTATCTTTACTTTAATATGTAATCTACTACATTGTGCGCAAGAAATTTTTCGTTTGCAGCTTCAAGTAAAACTTAGTAACGTTTTCTTCAGTAAAAACACTGGCCTTTCTTGGTCGATGGCCTACATTATTTTTCTTTAAGAAAGCAATTAACGTAAAAAAACTTTGAAATATCAATGGAATGGTGAAGAAAAATAGTCGATTTTAACATGAGTATTCAGCCCACACTTTTCTGGAGTTGTAGTTTTTCATTTCTTCTGACAAAGTACGCCAAGAGAGATTTTTCACAAGTACTGATACTTTTCTGCGTGCACAAATCTTTCAAAATGTTGTATGTTTTTCGTAGCTTTCCTAGATTTTCAGGAATGACAGTAGTACGTCCAACCATCTTCAACTTCCTCAATTCATTTTCAATTCACTTAGAATATTCATTCTAGTTTTCAATGTTATTTTCACAAAAAAACTGTAATGGCTGCAATTATTTACAATTTGTTATAGCAACGAAATACAAATTGTACATTAACACAACTTGATATAACGAGACTAACACATACGTATATATGGTTATTTATTAGTACATATTTAAATCTTTTTAACAAATTTAGTCGCGCAAGAAACGCATACATCTTGAACATTAGGACTACCGATCTCAGACAATAATTGAAGTCATCGCTTCGCACCTCCAAACAAATGTCTTCGATTGGTAAAATGTCCTTACTGTTCTAGATACTTAATGTACTATAATTTCAATTTTTTAGGATAACTATGCAACCACTTTTTTATTCGTTCACAACCAAAACAGACAATATTGTAAAGACAAAAACAGTAATCTATGTCAGAACGACGTTTAAAACTGCATGTCAGATAGAGATTCATAGACATAAATACATGTTAACGTAAAAAAAATTCCAAAGCAGCTCGCTTCTAAAAAAATATCCATAATAAAGCATTTTCAATCATATTTATTTAATTCTTACATTTATTACGCTTTAAATTAAAAAACTTCGTAAAGAAAATTTATGTAAAATTAAATTTTCTTTAAAAAATATGTCTATAGTGGCGCCGGAGAAAGGTGTCTCATGGCGGACTCGAGACTGGGGATATAATTATTATTGTGAAATGCATCTGTTTCCCTTTATCTTAGTGCAAAGTCCCCACTTAAAGAAAGACGGGTTATAATTTATACGTCTGCTATATATTTTAAATGCAGGACTTAAACACGTATGTCGATTCTAAAGTCAGATGTCTTCTTGGCTATTTAACCTCAAATAATTCTTCGTATTTCGTTTCGTATAATCGCATCGTGTTTTGTAGTTATAATAATTTATCTTTCGCTTCGTAATTTATTAGTTTCCATTGCATTTGTAAACAACAATTTTTTCAAAACTATTATTATTAATATTCACTATTACGATGTAAGTTTATAATGCAAAATGTATTTCCAATTGATTGAATGCATTATATATTTTGCAGCAAATAATGATGTCATAAAAAGGCAAATCTTTGAAAAGCCAAACTCAAGTAATGTTAATGAATATATTGCATTATTTCGAGATGGAACGCGATAACGGGGGGCCAAGTTTACCTTTAACTTCCATGATCCGGTTACGCTAATTTTCACTATTTAAATTTATATTTATGTAATATTATGTTGCAGCGAACTGCTCTCGCATGGAGCATTTCCGAGAAAACCGTAACTCGGAGAAAGGCAAGAATGGCTCTCGTTTTAGAATCTGGGAAATCTGCGCCGGATTCATCGCAAAAACATAGGCTGCGTTTGAAGTCGAAGTCAGAGGATGTCGACGAATACGTAAAGACGTTTTGAAACGAAAATTTACACCATGCATGCAACTGGTAAATAATTCAGAAATTATTGTTGAAATGGAGTTAATCACTGTTTAATTTTAGGCTCACATATTACTATCGAAAAACTCCAAACTGAACTTAAAGAAGATAAAATATTTACCTTCAGTAAAACGAGTTTGAAACAATTGTTACACAAAATTGGTTTTGAATTCAAAGTTGATGATGGAAGAAGCGTTTAATGGAGCAGGTTTATATTGCTGGTGCTCGAGCAACATTTTTGCGAAAATATTTTGCTAATAAAAGTTGTGAAATTAGTTACGATCCTGTCTTTTTGGATGAGACGTGGATTTTTAGTCGAGGAAGCGTTCGAAAATCATGGCATGATAATGATTTGAAAAGCACAAAAAACAAACCGCTAGGAGAAGGGAAACGGTAATTAAAATAGTCCGATTTGTTAAAAATATTTTTAACCGAATAAATTTTAGTTTTATCGTACTGAGTGCTGGCAACAAGGATGGTTTTATACCTAATTCATCATTGGTATTTTCCAGTAAAAGTAAGACAGCAGACTACCACGATAATATGAACGCTGATTTATTTCAAAAATGGTTTCAAGAACAGCTTTTACCAAATTTAGAAAACCAAGTTTGATAATTCTTGACAATGCCAGTTATCATTCTACATTAGTAGAAAAATTACCTTCAAGTAGTTGGAAGAAAGAAGATCTTCAATTTTTAAGAAAACACAACATTCCTCATTCGAATGATATGCTGAAAGTGGAATTATTACAAATTGCCAAGGATTTACAAGTTCCAAAATATATGCAATTGATGAAATCGCTCATCAATGGGGACATCAAATTTTACGTTTACCTCCGTATCACTGCCAATTCAACCCTATCGAGTTAATATGGGCAAATTGTAAACAGTATTACAACAAAAACGTTGGAAGACAGGGCTTCAGGGACGAGAATGTTTTATCGCTATGGAAGGATTCATTAAACCAAGTAACTGGAGAACTGTGGCAAAAGTGTATTTTACATGCTGAAAAGGAAATGAGCCAGTGGTGGGACGTTCAAAAAGAGCTGAGGAAATGGTAAAACCTCTAGTAATCAATGTCGGAGAGTCGAGTGAAGATGATAGTGAAAGTGAAGGTGATGACTTTTAATTATAAGATGTCCAATATTTGAATTCAAAGCAAAATTAGAATTAGTTACTTTATAACATTGTAAAGAATTATTATATTTAACATATACCTCTGTAGCTGTACTAGGTTTACTGTTATATATATATATATATATATATATATATATATATATATATATATATATATATATATATATATATATATATATATATGTATGTATATAGACAAACTAAACTGAAATTTTTAAAATCAGTTATATTATTAACTAATAATAAATCTCATTTTAAACGATCCTCCTCAATTAAACAAACTTTTCGCACTTCATTCGGGCACTGCCTACTGCTAGCTAATTCGTTTCTTATTGAAAATTATTGATATAATTAATTTGTAAAACAGATCCAAACGAAATTTTGATAACCCGGTCTCGGTTCTGATAATCGTTTACAGTTGTACAATATATTTTATCATTTGACTACCCACACTGGTGGACTTTACACGCCAGAATAAGTGTGAACAGACCTTAAACGAAATTCGACTTTATTTATACGAGTGGATGGGGATTTTAAGACCTTTAGGATGCTAAATCCGAGATATTCGAACAATAATTTTATTTAAATTTGATAGGCGGCTTAAATTTGAAAAACACCTTGAAACATTGACGATGTTTTGTTGGTATCAAAATTACTAACTATATGAACCAATAACGACATACGTTTTAAAATCTTAAACCATGCTTTACTAAAAGATGAGTCATAAGACACCCTTCGCCCGACTATACACCTTGCCTTATAAAATTAACTGTTATTCAGATATTGAAAAACACTTAAAATCTACCTTAGGAATTTTTGGTAAATTATGCGTCACATCAAAAAATTACATAGAATATAATTAGTCCATATGTTTAAGATGTATGTCTGGGTATTTTATATCTTTGAAGTATGCAGATGTTTTAGAAATATTTGATAAAAACCAAAACTGCCCTTAATAAATCCTCTCCGCCACTGGACCTGTCCCAAAATCTAATCAGCTCAAAGCAAAATAAAAAAAGATTAGACACAAAATTTTAAGTACGTATGTGTTTTAGTTCCGGAGTTATCGTGGATAGTAATTGTATCCAATACACAGGAACACATCCGAACATCATAGCCGATCTTGGAAACTTGGTCAAAAGTTGTAAAATTAGCTAATAAGTCGATTTAGCGATAGTGAAAAAAAGTCGATTACGTAACCCTTTATACCTACATATGTATATGTGGGTTGGAAGGTAAAATGTTCTAAATAGGCATTTGAAAGTCCTTTGAAATGGTTTTTCCGTTGTGTGAATAGAAAACGGCCATACATTGACTGTGAAGCAGACGGTCTTGCTCAAAGTGATCATACTTGCAAGGATGATGAATTTTACTGATTTATCTTGAAGAAGGAGCATTTTTTAAATGTTGTAAGTAAAGCATGTGAAGAGGTAGAGATACACAAATAAATTTTTATTATGTTGACATTAGCTGCCAATTATGCGCTATTTTGCACTGTGAAAATAAAATTTTGTCCCTCCATAGAAATAAGCTATTGTAAAAAATACATCAACGCGGTTATCTTCGAATCGGTAAACCAGCATAAATTAACCCTTTTATGCAGTATTTAGCAAATTTACGCCAGGTAAATAAAATTTTGCTTACCTGTGACAAAAATTTAATGCAAAAATGACATCCACAGACGCAAACTTACGTACAAAATTAGCCTATCCATATGAGTTTATTACACGCTACTTACGGGTCATTTTGCTCAATAGAGTGCATTATTGATGTCTAATCACTACATTTTAGTGGATAAACAACTTTATAAATTTAAAACATAAGTGAGTAACATTAAAATGAAATAAGAAATTAATTATCACAAATATTTCATATATAATTTATAACGACAATTATACTTAAAGAAGAACACGCCAGATGGAATCCAGGAAAAGTGGATTTTATTAATTATACAATAAAATAAGACAAACACACGTTAAACAAATAAATAATCAACAAATTTAAATAAATCCATTACGGCATAACATAAACGTGATTTACGTAAACGTTCAATAATCGTTGAAGTTAGTCAGGTCGATGCAATTTTCATTTTTATTTCCTATAGTGGCGCAAAATTTAATACTTAACTAGGCATAACGGACGCCTAATTATCGTGCAAGAAAAATTAATTTGTTCATAAGTTGACAGTTGTAAAGTTGGCCTTGTCGATCTAATCTTTGCAATAACATTTTTATGGAAGCGCAACATTTTACTTCAACGGCGCAAATACGCATAATTACCACATTAGAAAAATCTTATTTATACAGACGGTAAACGTTTTGTGAAGTTAGTCGTGTCGATATAACCGGATGGATGCAATTTTGAAATAACTTATTTCCTACGAAAGTGCAGAATTTAATTTTATCGAAGCAAAATGGCACATAATTAGCACTTAATCACTACACAGAGAAAAATTGGTTTACTGATGCGTAGTTAGCTGTCTCGATATAGCTTTTACAATAATTTGTTTCTTATAGGGCACACACTTTAACTGCATGAGCGCAAAACTGTGGATAGTATGTGTCTAATTTTTGTGCAACGAAATATTAACCTGTTCGTGAGGTTTTCCTTATCCATGTAATTTCTTCAATAAATTATTTCCTATAGGAGCACAAAATTTATTTTTAGCTGCGCAAGAAGCGCAAAGCTGGTGTTTAATAAATACAAAATAAAAATTGGTTTATGCAGAAGTCACAGTTGTGAAGTTAATGGAGTCCATATAATGTTATAATGATTCTTTTCTATTAGGGCGCAAAATTTAATTTTAACTGCAAAATTTATGAATAAGAAAAAATATTTATCCGTCAAATTAGTCGTGTTTATAGAATTTTTGCTACAACTTGTTCCCTGTTGGGCGCGAATTTTAATTTCATTGGCACAAAATGGCTTATAATTAGCGTCTAATTATAGACATGTTTAGATCACATTTTTGAAAAATTCAAAAATGACCTAGCTACCCTTACACACCTTTTAATGAACATCTTTTTGTATCGCTTACGCTACGTGTGTAAATCTATTGCAAATTGATTTGTAAACATAAGGAATCTAATGTGTTAAAAGCATTATTTGTATTTGTAATTGTAATAAACATGTTTGTACTGGTCTTTGTTACTTTTGCAAAACTTGTAAATCTAATGTAACTTTCTTTGTGGTGCATAAATGCACAACTTGTTTTCTCTGAAATGTGCCAGGAACAAACATGAAAAATAACGGGTTTGAAATGCCCAAAAGGTATACTTCTTTGTCTACATACTCACACATGGTAGTGGGGAAACTAGAACCTATTTTAATCCCAAAAACCGTTTCTACCTCTTTGATCCATGACATTTTACAATTTTTCCCAAAAAATTTAAACTGAAGCATAACATATATTTTAGCGCAATCAAAAGAGAAAAAAGGCTAAATACTAAAAAAATTAGCGAAGTTAAATCCCTACCTTTTTCTAAGCCAGCGATATTAACAAGAATATTAACAAAATTTTCATAATTGAAAACACTAATTGAGAGTGGATCCAGGACGTTTCGCCACGGCCGGCTCGCCGCCGGCAGCAGGACCAGTTTACCCCCAGAACAATTTTAATATTTGGAATAAAATATACAACCACTACGAAGTTTTCTCTGTGCGTATGAAAGAGCAGCATGTCTATTGCTTCTTACATCAATTTTTAATCCTTTTATAAAAATATTTTTTAACTCTTATATTGTTCTATTAGAAAATTAACATGGTAACGGTTATTTTTTATATCACTACGTATTTGCGTAGGCGATAAGATATAATATCTTAAGTTTCCCTCTAATTTAATACAAAAACTCCAAGAATCCATTAACCTATGTTGATGTATTGTTTACTAAAAGATGTTAGAAAACGGATTTAATGTAACTAATTTAACTATAATTACCTAGACAACTAGGAACTTACATAGGCCATAATGGATAATTGATTTGATGATCATATTCAACCTCCTCAGAAACTGAAGAAATTTAGCTTGGCTGACGAAAGAATTTTAAGAATTGTGAGGGATGTACATAACACAACAACCTTGGAGTATTTGCTTTCTATGCCCCACAATTACCAATTTGGTCAATAAATAGTGTATATGTTATTCCAAATATTAAAATTGTTCTGGCGGAGAACCAACCCGGTGGCGAAACGGTTGTCGGTGAAACAGCCAGCGGCGAACCGGCCGCGGCCAAACGGGCGCATCGAAACGTCCCATGCTGTTGAGAGTATATCTAATACGGATTGAATGATATAATAGGTAAATCACAAAAATTGTTGAACTTTAGTTAGTTAATTGAAAAGTTTTATCGCAATGTTTATTTTACTTTTAATTAGTACCTACCGCGTTTATAATTTTCTTTATCTCATAACACGATTTGCCTTTTATTTATGCAAAAGTCAACGGACGCGTTCTTACCTGCTACCTACTTAGCTTACCTTTTCGTAGAATTATGAATATTTATCCTACGTTCTTAGTTATAATGACAGCTCCATACCTGTGGCCATGATTTACTCAGAATGACTAATACAGTATTTCGATGACAACTTCGTCTGGTAAAAACGGTTCTTGGTTCTCTACTTTCTCCAACACAAATTACAATTACAAACTAAGGTTTTATAATGCCGATTGGAATGCGTTCAAGGAACACATCACTAACAACCTTCCAGACCTACCATTAAACACTACAGACGCCACGAACTGTACAAAGCTTGACCCATTTTATTTCACAAGCAGGTCAACTTTGAAATCCTTACAAAAACAGTTGAGATTATCGAGAAACCAATTCGTCCTCGCATTCTTCTCTGTATTAAGGAAAAACTTCGGGTATATCACGGATTTCGAAAAACCAGGGACCCCATACTCAAAAACGAGTATAACAGATGCAATGCAATTATTCACACATTCACTTAAGAAAATTAGATTAAAGAGGTAACCAAATTTGATTACCAAGGAGGTCCAAAATTCTGGTATAATTTCAAACCTAAAAAAACCATACAAACATCTTATCCAACCAACCCTCAAGGTAGCCTTGTCATTTGAGATCAGGCGAAAGCCGACCTGTTCGTCCTTCATCTGCAGTCCGTATTGACGCCCAAGACCTATAAATTAGGATTACCAAAGTAGCGAAAGTAGTAATCACACAATAAAGTAAAATATTTTCTACACGCGGGTAAATCCCGGATCTCTTCTAGTACTGCTAAATTATAGTTACAAACATTAATCAAGGAGAGCTTTACAATATTTTTTTATACTGAAACCACTTAAACTAGTTAAAGGTTAAATTAAAATAATGCTCATGTATGAATGTACACAAAATTCTTTATACCTAAGTATTATGAATGTGGTATATTTCACTAATAACTGGTACCGTAAAATAATAAAATTCAGTTCTTGTTGATGAATCTAAAGGGTATGCACTTTCCCTACCAAATCTGGTATATCATTAATAATTTTTGGTATCATTGCTCCAAAACAGCGGTCAACGCCATATAACCATTAGTTTTCTCTTGACCAAACATGCATTTGGCTTGATTTCCAACCAAATTGGTGCATAAATACAATGCTTGGCCGTCGTTGTCACCAAATGGAGATCAACAGCGTAAAACGATAACGTTTAGTTCTTACCCATTTTGTCAATGTGAGAGCGTTTTCCCAACAAAACTGGTGCATAAACGAAGCTTTCGGGCGTCTTTGGCGGTGTGTAATAAAGTTCTTGGGCGTATTGGTAGCGAAATGAAGACCAGTGTCCTAAATCCACGAAAATTTTGGTGATTCAATCTTTTCACCGTTTGGAAAATTTGGTGTATTTGGCCCAAAATAATAACTAACTCTAAGACCGTAAAACTTTATTCTTTCTCACCGAGGAAATACGTTTGGTCGTCTCCTCAAGGAATTTTGCGTATTAATAAAGATTTTGGGCATCTGTAACTAAATCCCCAAATCCATAAAATTTTATTCTTGCTCACCAAAATCATTCGTTTGGTTGTTTTCCTAACGAATCTGTTGAATTAATAAAGCTTTTGGGCATTTGTCCCAAAATAATTGGAAACGTCGTAAAACCACCTGATTTTTGTTTATCTAATTTTTGTACACGATAATGTTTGATCATGAAGGTTTTTGGATTAATCTGTAACGATATGAACAGTTTGAACCAAATTTATTGAGAAATCTTCACATTTTAATAGGATCCAAAACTCATAACCTTTGATTTGGGCTCCCGTTTGAATTATATGCAATAGTGATCAAGTGTAATGTATATGGCCTCAGTCTATAATATTTGGACTAAAAAAAGTGAACCTATCTAGGAGATCTATTTGCATGAACTAAATTCCAAAATTTGTACTTTAGCAACTAACTTACACACCGGCGATACCAACTTACCGTTCATTCACGCAAATCAAAAGGATCAAAACTTTATTAGGACTACAATAAATATCCGTATATTAGCTACTACATAACACAGATACTTAAGTTCACCAAGCAAAGTGTAAAAGCCGCAGACAATGTAATTCAGAAATATTTCTAAAGATTTGTAAGTGTCTAAGTAGGCGCAGCAAGGATGTGTGTTTGAATGTAATCTATCTATCGTCAAAAAGTCGCTGAAGATACTTGTCAGTACAAAAAACGAATAATTAGACAGGTTAAGGGCGACCTAATACGGCATTCATGTACGGCAGAGGATACACATCCCTTTCGGTGTCCGAATTGACTTGACGAAAGTCTGTGCAGAAGTGATATTTATTGCTATTCTACTCAGCAGTACCGGACGGGACCACAAAGTGACAAAGGGTTCTTGGACTACCCCTAGGGCAAACATGTAATCAAGCACTAACCACTCGCTGTATCGCACGATGCAGAGAGTAATAACGATTCTATTAGTGTGGAAGTAATGGAAATTGCTTTTCCACCAAAGCACAGAAAGTTTCAGAGAAGCAGCGATCTCAATATAACTATAAGGCACCTTGAGTTATCTAGAAAGGAGGAAAGGAGATTAAATAGGACATTGAGGCAGATTCCAGGAAGCTAAGCGTAACGAAAATCAGAAATAAATCTTTGTAAACATCGATATCCACTATTAATTGTTGATGATAAGTAGGTCATCGAGAAAAATGGTCTTTGTTCCGATATCTAGAGGTACAATTATTCAGCGGTCACCTTTGTCCAAAGTACAGAAAAAAAAGTATTATTCGAGCTGAGGTCCACATATCGCGGTACTTCGTAAACCTAAACTCCCAAGTGCGGTACGCGAAGCACCAGGGTCCAGAAACCCTTTAACCTTTCTATTTTGTTTGGATCAATATGTACAAATCGCGTTCTTTTAATCTGCATAATTCGTTAATTTATTTAAATATTTCGTTGCCACTGCATAACTTTTATTTCATTACTCTAATAACGCTGTACCTAGATTGTATTTGAAAATTATAGTTAGTTTCTCTTTAATGCATTTGTCACACTCACTGTGTTTGGGTCTATATGACCCGGTGATTTGGGTGGTTCAAATTAGAAAAACGAAAAGTAGATTGTTATCATAGACGAATGTAATTTATTAGTTTTTTTGTATTTTCACAAATATAAATGACTTACATAATATTACCACATTATTACACATATTCCATGCGTTATTTGCATACCGGTAAACAAGTATATTCCTGTTGAGACTTGTCTGTAGCTCCGCGTATAAATGCAGCCAGTGAGCATTTGTGTGTTAGTTTCGTAGTGAATATCAAACTGTATGCTGTACTCTAATAAGAAATACCTAACAATTGATATTTATTATTGAAAATGTGTAGTGGAGAGTGCTTATGGACAGTGAACTTGAGAAACTTTTGTGTGTGTCTGATAGTGATTCTAATGCTTCTGAAGAAGAAGAAGACCATTTGTTCGAAACCGAGATATATAATAGCGGATGATGAAGTGGAACCTACGATTTCAAATGGAGCTGATACGGATATTCACGTAACTCCGAAAGATGGCAGTATAGTATGGAATGAAAAGACACATCAATCGGGAAGGTTATCAGCAGCAAATATTATTCGTTGATTCCTGGGCTAGCAAGGTATGCTGCGTCGCGAATAATTACTATAAAATCCGTGTGCTTCTTATATTTCACACCCAAAAATGTAAACCTAATTTTGAAAATGTCAAATTTATAAGGCAAAAGACTTTGTGCCGATACGTTTCAAGAGCTAACATTAGTTGAACTAGAAGCATATCTTGGCCTACTGTTTGTAGGTAGAAAGTACAAATCTCATAGAGAGGCAACAGTCGGTCTGTGGGTTGGAAATGTAAGTCATCCTATACTCAGAGCAACGATTCCCTACCACGATATCATGTAATTACTCGTATAATTCGCTTTTACGATAAAAAAACTCGACCAGAACCACGCCAAACTGATAAATTAGCTCCCACACGGGATTTGTGAGGTGAATGGGTTGCAATTCTATCTAAGCTCTGTAACGAAAATATCACAATAGATGAGCCACTAGTATCTTTTAGCGGCCGTTGTTCTTGTAGACAGTACATCGCGAATAACCCTACTAAATACGCAGTCAAGATTTGGACTTTATGCGATTCTGTAACTGGTTATGCATATAACATGCAAGTTTACCTCGGGAGAAAGAGGGCGAACCTCCAGAGAGAGGTCAAGGTAAAAGAGTTGTGCTAGATGTTACTTATGGTATAAAAGGTCACAACGTAACGTGTGATACATTTTTTACCTTGTATGATCTAGAGCAGATGCTATTGAAAAGAAAAACGCTTGGCACTATTCGCAAAAATAAGTCAGCCGCATTGGTTTGCAAAACAGGAAAGAAGTTCGTTCGTCAAAATCTTACTTTACCAAGGACACGTCGATAGCTTCCTATATTCCGAAACGGAACAAAAATGTTACGCACATGAGCACCATGCACCACGATAACAGAGTGTGTAATCAAGATCATAAAAAGCCGTTTATGATTTTTGATTACAACAAAGCTAAAGGTGCTGTAGACACGTTAGACAAGTTAATAATAACATACAGACGGCAAACTAAAAGATGGCCAATGATTATATTTTTATAATATCATAGACGTTTCAGCTTTCAACGCTTATGTTCTGTGGTGCGAAGTAACTCTAACGAGGAATGCTGGGAAACTTACAAAACGGCGTCTATTTCTTGAACTGGGTAATTCATTGATCACTCCATTACTGCAAGAAAGAAAACGTCTCCCTCAAGGTATTCATGCAGCTGAAATAATTATAAAGCTACGTTCTTTAACCAGTAATGTAAGTTTACCTCGGGAAAAATAAGGTGAACCTCCAGAGAGAGGTCAAGGTAAAAGAGTTGTGCTAGGTCATACTTATGGTCTAAAAGGTCATAAGGTAACGATAAATTTTTTTCCTCGTACGATATGGAGCAGATGCTATTGAAAAGAAAAATGCTTTGCACTATTCGCAAAAATAAGTCTGAATTGCCAGCCGCATTGGTCTGTAACAGGAAAGAAGTTCGTTATTCAAAATTTTACTTTACGAAGTACACGTTGATAATTTCCTATATTCCGAAACGGAACAAAAATGTTACGCTCATGAGCACCATGCACCACGATAACGGAGTGTGTAATCAAGATCATAAAAAGCCGTTTATGATTTTTGATTACAACAAAGCTAAAGGTGCTGTAAACACGTTAGACAAGTTAATAATAACATACAGACGGCAAACTAAAAGATGGCCAATGCTTATTTTTTTACATTATCATAGACGTTTCAACTTTCAACGCTTATGTTCTGTGGTGCGAGGTAACTCCAACCTGGAATGCTGGAAAACTCACAAAAAGGCGACTATTTCTTGAACTGAGTAATTTCTTGATCACTCCATTATTACAAGAAAGAAAACATCTCCCTCGAAGTATTTCTGCTGCTGCAATGGTTATAAAGTTACGTTCTTTAACCAGTAATGCCGAAGTAACGGAACAGTCATTCACAACCAATCGTAAAAGATCTAACTTTTGTCCCTCTTAAAATGATAATGAAACTAAATGGTATGTTGTAATTGCTCAAAATACCTATGTAAAGCTCATGCATATTGTTACTATTAAGACTGTAACGAATAAATGTGTATATCTATCTAGATTGTAGGTAGCGGACCGCGAAAATTTTATTATTGTAATAAACGTTTGTTAAATGCCATTGTTACCGCGATAGGAAGGATAATTAGTGGATTTTTAATATCTTGATAATACGTCGTAATTTGCTAATGTTTTCAAAATATTTTATTTATATATTTTTATTTAAGAAATGTGAGAATGTATGTAACTGATATTTGGCTAGGGTTGAGAAACACATAAGGTTTGAGTAGCAGGTGTACGCTTAAAACTGCTTTACTGAAGGGGTGTAACGAATCATTAGAAATTCTTATGCGTGGATTCTTAATGTAAAAATGTCACTAGTCAGTAATTAATTACTAACGGTACAGACCGCGATTAAAAATATATTTGTTTGTTACTTGGAAACTCGAGACCTAAACCTAGGGTTTGTTACGGACGAATGCATATTTTTAAAACTGAGATGTCGTGCAATAATTAATATGAAACTGTTCCAACGTAAATTAATGTTTCTTGTTGTTTTTTTTACTTTTGAAAAATAGAGGTTGATTGCGGGAGTAAAGATAGTTTGGTTTGAAATCGGGGGAAAGTTAGGGAGACTTAGAGTTGGAGTGTCGCCGGAGCCAGATCGAGAGGGTTAATTAAATACCTTCATTGTAAACAGTTTGTCTTTGAAATAATTCTTGCTTGTACGTTTTCTTTTGGACTGGCCTGCGATAACTTGTCTCTTCTTTCGCGTGCTAGTTTTAATATGTTTTTGAAATATTAATCTATAAATAAAATTCACTCTTTTTGAAGTTAAATCGCGTATGTTAACTATTTTTGTCTGTGATCAATTAAAGGAATACATATTCAAGTTTAGTAGGTATTGTTATATAAATTAAGGCAGACGCAAATGATTCTACAGCTATTAACCTATTAAAATCGAGCATTGCCTGCAAAGTATCTTATTCGCACTCGAGCTCTTAAGCTAAAAGCTGCTAAAATAAAAGACAGCACATGTGAATTAGCATTGTTGTTTTGTTTATATTTATATTTGTGTAAGAGTGGGCAGGTGTACAGGTATAGGATACGCTTTGGGTATTAATTGCAAAGCAATTACCAAGTTACATTAGATCAGATAACCATTAAACACCTCAATTTTGTTTTATTGATTTATTATGTTGTATAGATGAATGTAACCTGAGAAGGATATTTTTCAAACGCATTTAAATTTATATATCGGTACGAAATTGTGATTAGATTATACTTACCCTTTATTTTGCTTTAATGAGTTTTGTCAGTTGTTAGGTAGAATTGTTTGTCTGCAACTAATTTCTTATTATATTTGCAATTTTTCATATGTATTTTGTGCTTTAGTGGTCACTAAACAATTGTGTATGTGAAATTCTGTCTATTTCGTCCTTGTTACCTTATTATCACTGCAATTTTACTGTTGTTGTATTTATATGTACCGTAATTTGCTTTATTGTTATGTGCTTATTTGCTTAAAGAGCGATATGATTGGTTATAGGACATGTTTGGTATTATGATTTGTATGTTGAACTATTGAAATATTGAACCTAATAATAAAGAAATCTCCGTTTAAATAGGTTGGCATCTTATAATTAAAGTCATAATGATACGTCTTAATTTTGATTTTAATTTAGACTTTTGGTATGTCTTGGTTTTGCTGTGTTTTCCTAGATCTTGAAGCAAATGATTTCCAATTATAAATTGTCATCACAGTACTATAATTTAACATAAGTAGTTGAAATTAAGATTAAAATAAAAATTACCAAAAAACGTTGTGCATTATGCTTTTCATTTAATAACACTTACTATGACAAAGATATCTCCTTGTTAGATTTAACATTATTTATGATGTCATGTTTATATTTACGAATGCTTCTATCATTTTGAAATTTAAGTTTCACAACTTCACTACATCATAATTGATAAATCTTGTTAAATGTGTTTTTGGCTGACATTTTCATTTTAGCGAGGTTAGAAATGTTCTGATTTTTCATCTTTAAGACAGTTTAATAATATTTAATTTTAATGACCCAGTTATTCTTTACTAAAATTTAATTCTATAGTTGGCTTTATATGTTTCTCAAACTGTTATATTAATGGCAGGCTGATGTATATGTTTTAATTTTTCAACTATGACAAAATTGTTCACAACATCTTTAACAATTTTAATAGATATTACTACTGACGAAGATAACTGTAAGTTTATCGAAACGTTTAGATTGATAATTTAAAATATATCATTAAAACACCAAAAACATAAGTATTTTATTATCGATGTGTAAATTTACGAGCCACAAATACGGAAGGAGTGTATGTATCGGTATGACTCCGTATACCTGAAATTACAGGAAACTTTTAATTCAAACGTAAGTAATAGTTACGTAATATAATAATAATGGACAATAGTGCTCACTACTTTTTGTGAACCATTCCAATACAATGTAAATTAGAGTTGTATAATTTTGAAGTTAAATACAGATGGATTAGTAATACCGATTCAAAATATTTGTTAAAATTCTTGGATAAGTGCTTGCCCACGTCAAGCTCACATCACTTCCACAAGACGTTTGAAGTGGCATGATATTCACCATCACGAACACGTTACTCTTGGTTTAATTAAACTTCCACCCTCTATTTTACAAGTAATTATGCGTTGAAGTCTCGTGTACTTTAAACACGTTATAGCAAATTGAAATCAAAAAATTCACTATACACAAAGCACCATGTTTAAGATAACTACATACATAATTGTTAAGGTGGTCAGAGCAATAAATAAAATTTTACGTAAAACATTTTTCATGACTGAAACATATTCTCTTAAAAAATATGTTTTCAGATTAATGGTTCTCTTTAGAGCTGTCAAGAATAGATGAATAATCACTAAAATTTTGTTATAGCTGCTCTGAACAGGAAACTAACTAGAAAATTGCCTGTCAACCTATCAGCGAAATAAAATTTATTTTTATTTAAGATTTATAAATTTATTTATTATTGCTAATCGAATTGCTTGTACAATAAATTATGTTACACTCAAATTGAATTTAAGTAATTCCAATAAAAACAAACTTCAGCGTTGATATTCTGGTACAACATGTAAAGTTACTAATTTAATATAGTTTTACAGATTTATGTTTACATAATTTAGATGTAACTAAAAATACCACTTGGCAAACGATATTACATGTAAACACGACTCTGATCATATTAATGTGGACTAAAATTAATTTATATTATGGAGCTAAAAAATTGTGAGAATGTACAATACCCTAATATCCGAATCACAACGAGCAGTAAATTGGAGTAATAAGGAATTTCTGCATACAGAGCGTCTCAAATGGTCTTCTCAGGGTAATACTTATGCTTCTAGGACCACAATAAGCTAATTTAGCTAACCTTATTAAGTGTTTCCTTAGTTTGAGCGGGATTCAGTCTTAAATTTAACTTTTGAAATTTTTTTGTGTGATTAATTTAAAGCACTCTGGACCGGGTTTATTTCTCAATTACGCCATTATGGCAAAAATTGCCAATCACACTTCTTAATCGAGGGAATAAGGTTACCTTAACCCAACATTGTGCAAGCAGCTACTTATGCAATCTTACTATTACCATTGTAATCTACTGAATTAGCAGGAGCACAAAATCATATTATCTTAGCCTTAAGAGGTGGTGGGTAGTTGTAAGCGGTAGTGGTTAGTTATATTAGGTGATCATAAACGCTTTTCCGAAAATGCTACCTAACCGAGATACAGGTTGATTACAAAATACTTTTTTAAGGTTTTTAAGATTCCTCAAAACTACAAAAGATATTACACTGAGATTTGGTACACCTAAATGTCTATATAGCTGTACATAACGCATGGCAAATACACAGGAAAACTGGTGGTGTGTTAGACCAACTGAAATTTAGAAGAAGAATTGCTGTTGCCTTATTACAACAACACAAAAAGGAAAACAGGGCAACAGGACATTGTTCACGCAACAAAGGAATAGATATTCGCTTTGATCGAACGGACCATTTTGTAATACCTCAAGAAAAACAAACAAAATGTGCTTTTGTCATTCAAAAACAACTACAAGATGTAGAAAGTGTAACAAAGGTTTACATGTAAAATGTTTTGAGAGTTATCATTCACCATCCAAAGATTTGTGAATACGTAGTTTATGTGTCACATATTTGCCCAACGTCCTACATGTAGGAAGACATTTTTTTGTATTTTGAAAAATAAATTTTAAGTTTATTGGTCCTAGAAGTCTTTTTTATATTTAAAATAAAAAGTTTATTCAAAAATTATCAAAAAAGAAATGACACAACTTCAATGGGCATATCTGGGTTAAAGGAATATATATTCAAGTGTTAGTAGGTATTGTTGTTTATATTTATATTTGTGTAGAGGTGGGCAGGTGCACGGGTATAGGATACCGCTTTGGGTATTAATTGTAAAAGGCAATTACCAAGTGGGTACACACTCTCGAGATCAGATAACCATTAAACACCTCGGATTTAATTTTTATTGCTTTTATTTGTTGTATCTAGATGAATGTGTAACCTGAGAAAGGAGCGCCGTATTTTTCTAACGCATCCAAATTTATATATCGGTCACGACGTTATGATCTATTATAACTTACCCTTGTACGGTTTTGATTTAATGAGTTTTTTTTGGTGTCAGTTATTAGGTAGAATTGTTTGCCTGCGAACTAATTTCTTTTTATATGTAATTTTTCATATGTATTTTGTGCTATAGTGGTCACTAAACAATTGTGTATGTATAAATTCCTTGTCTATTTCGTCCTTGCCTTTACCTTATTATCGCCTGTGCAATTTTACTGTTGTTGTATTTTATATGTACCGTAATTTTCTGTATTCTTTTATGTGCTTACTTACTTAAAGAGCGATATGATTGGTTTTAAGGGGCCACATGTTTGGTATTACGATTTGTATGTTGAACTATTGAAATATATAAACTCCCTAATAAAAGAAGAAAATCTCCGTTTAAATAGGTTTTGGCATCTTATAATTAAAAACAGGCGTAATGATACGTCTTAATTTTGATTTTAATTTAGACTTTTGGTATGTCTTGGTTTTTTGCTGTGTTTTTCCTAGACATTGAAGCAAATGCTTTACCAATTATATGTTAAATCATCACCGCACTATAATTTAACATAAGTAGTTGAAATTAAGATTAAAATTAAAAAATTACAAAAAACGTTGTGCATTATGCTTTTCATTGTTAATAACACTTACACTTATTGACAAAGGTATCTCCTTGTTAGATTTAACTGAATTATTTTATTTGATGTCATGTTTATATTTGCGAATGCTTCTATCATTTTGAAATTGAAGTTTTTCACAACTTCACCCTTACATCATAACTTGATTAAATCTTGTTAAATGTGTTTTTTGGCTGACATTTTTCATTGGTAGCTTTCGAGGTTAGAGAGTGTGCTGATTTTTCATCTTTAAGACAGTTTAATAATATTTAATTTTTAATGACCGAGTTATTCTTTACTAAAATTTAATTGTATAGTTGGCTGTATATGTTTCTCAAACTGTTATATTAATGGCAGGCTGATGTATATGTTTTAATTTTTCAACTATGACAAAATTGTTCACTAACAATTTTAATAGATATTACTACTGACGAAGATAACTGTAAGTATTATCGAAACGTTTAGATTGAATAATTTAAAATATACCATTAAAAACACCAAAAAACATAAGTATTTTATTATCGATGTGTAAATTTACGAGCCACAAATACGGAAGGAGTGTATGTATCGGTATGACTCCGTATACCTGCAATTATAGGAAACTTTTAATTCAAACGTGAGTAATAGTTACGTAATATAATAATAATGGACAATAGTGCTCACTACTTTTTGTGAACCATTCCAATACAATGTAAATTAGAGTTGTATAATTTTAAAGTTAAATACAGATGGATTAGTAATACACCGATTCAAAATATTTGTTAAAATTCTTGGATAAGTGCTTGCCCACGTCAAGCTCACATCACTTCCACAAGACGTTTGAAGTGGCATGATATTCACCATCACGAACACGTTACTCTTGGTTTAATTAAACTTCCACCCTCTATTTTACAAGTAATTATGCGTTGAAGTCTCGTGTACTTTAAACACGTTATAGCAAATTGAAATCAAAAAAATTCACCTATACACAAAGCACCATGTTTAAGATAACTACATACATAATTGTTAAGGTGGTCAGAGCAATAAATAAAATTTTACGTAAAACATTTTTCATGACTGAAACATATTCTCTTAAAAAAATATGTTTTCAGATTAATGGTTCTCTTTAGAGCTGTCAAGAATAGATGAATAATCACTAAAATTTTGTTATAGCTGCTCTGAACAGGAAACTAACTTAGAAAATTGCCTGTCAACCTATCAGCGAAATAAAATTTATTTTTATTTAAGATTTATAAATTTATTTATTATTGCTAATCGAATTGCTTGTACAATAAATTATGTTACACTCAAATTGAATTTAAGTAATTCCAATAAAAACAAACTTCAGCGTTGATATTCTGGTACAACATGTAAAGTTACTAATTTAATATAGTTTTACAGATTTATGTTTACATAATTTAGATGTAACTAAAAATACCACTTGGCAAACGATATTACATGTAAACACGACTCTGATCATATTAATGTGGACTAAAATTAATTTATATTATGGAGCTAAAAAATTGTGAGAATGTACAATACCCTAATATCCGAATCACAACGAGCAGTAAATTGGAGTAATAAGGAATTTCTGCATACAGAGCGTCTCAAATGGTCTTCTCAGGGTAATACTCTATGCTTCTAGGACCACAATAAGCTAATTTAGCTAACCTTATTAAGTGTTTCCTTAGTTTGAGCGGGATTCAGTCTTAAATTTAACTTTTGAAATTTTTTTGTGTGATTAATTTAAAGCACTCTGGACCGGGTTTATTTCTCAATTACGCCATTATGGCAAAAATTGCCAATCACACTTCTTAATCGAGGGAATAAGGTTACCTTAACCCAACATTGTGCAAGCAGCTACTTATGCAATCTTACTATTACCATTGTAATCTACTGAATTAGCAGGAGCACAAAATCATATTATCTTAGCCTTAAGAGGTGGTGGGTAGTTGTAAGCGGTAGTGGTTAGTTATATTAGGTGATCATAAACGCTTTTCCGAAAATGCTACCTAACCGAGATACAGGTTGATTACAAAATACTTTTTTTAAGGTTTTTTTAAGATTCCTCAAAAACTACAAAAGATATTACACTGAGATTTGGTACACCTAAATGTCTAATTCAATACAATTAATCAGGTGAGTTTGAGTCAACTGCACTTCATACAGTGGCGTAGAATATTTTAAGTTAATCAGTTTAAGTAAAACAAACACACGCCCCTGGTTTTTTGAAGAAATATTTTTTTGATAGATTCAACATTTAATTCTGCAAATAAAATCATACTTATTTTTTACTTATTTTTTCGATTCAGCACCCCGTTTTTGAAATATTTTGCATTAACATACACGACCACATTATTCAATAAAAATCAAAATTTGTTTTCTTTACAAAAAAATAACGCAGTTAACTATTAGGTACATTATTAAAGAGATATTGAAGGAATCAAAAACAAATAATAATTTTATACATATTGTTCAAAATGTCCTCCTTCCTTTTGAATGCAAGCTTGTATTTTTCTTAGCAAATGAAACCTAACACACTGAAAAATTTGTGGCATATTCCTAATCTCATCGCATGTCATCTGTATGCGATTCCAAAGTTGCTCTCGATTATCAATTTGAACAGAATAGATACGAGTTTCCAGATACCCCCACACAAAAAAATCCAATGGGTTTAAATCTGGTGATCGTGCCGGACACGGTACTTTACTTCCTCGTCCAATCCAGCGTCCAGGAAACCATGAATTTAAAAATTCTCTGATTTCGTGTAGAATGTGGTGGTGCACCATCATGCATGAAATACATGTTCATTCTAACAACCAAGGGTAAGTCTTTGAGGAAAACGGTTAGGTACAATTAGGTGATCGTATAGTATACCTATCCAAATATTTTCGCTAAATCTATGTTGGTGAGCTGTAACTACAGTTGGATGCTGATTTTCATCTAACCATTGTGGTAATTATGCAAGTTTATTATTCCATTTCGGGAAAAATACATTCATCAGTGGTCACAAGTTTCTAAGAAATTGTACATCTTCAGCATTTTTATTTAAAACCATTCGCAACAATTCATTCGACGAGGATGGTCAGCAGGCAATAATGCATGCATTTTTGTAGGAAAGGGATGTAAATTTTGTTCTCGTAAAACTTTTCAAGACTTACTATGCGACACACAAAATTCTAAACCTAACTCACGCGTACTTATTGAAATTAAGATTAAAATAAAAATTACAAAAACGTTGTGCATTATGCTTTTCATTGTTAATAACACTTACACTTATTGACAAAGGTATCTCCTTGTTAGATTTAACTGAATTATTTTATTTGATGTCATGTTTATATTTGCGAATGCTTCTATCATTTTGAAATTGAAGTTTTCACAACTTCACCCTTACATCATAACTTGATTAAATCTTGTTAAATGTGTTTTTTGGCTGACATTTTTCATTGGTAGCTTTCGAGGTTAGAGAGTGTGCTGATTTTTCATCTTTAAGACAGTTTAATAATATTTAATTTTTAATGACCAGTTATTCTTTACTAAAATTTAATTGTATAGTTGGCTTATATGTTTCTCAAACTGTTATATTAATGGCAGGCTGATGTATATGTTTTAATTTTTCAACTATGACAAAATTGTTCACTAACAATTTTAATAGATATTACTACTGACGAAGATAACTGTAAGTATTATCGAAACGTTTAGATTGAATAATTTAAAATATACCATTAAAAACACCAAAAAACATAAGTATTTTATTATCGATGTGTAAATTTACGAGCCACAAATACGGAAGGAGTGTATGTATCGGTATGACTCCGTATACCTGCAATTATAGGAAACTTTTAATTCAAACGTGAGTAATAGTTACGTAATATAATAATAATGGACAATAGTGCTCACTACTTTTTGTGAACCATTCCAATACAATGTAAATTAGAGTTGTATAATTTTAAAGTTAAATACAGATGGATTAGTAATACACCGATTCAAAATATTTGTTAAAATTCTTGGATAAGTGCTTGCCCACGTCAAGCTCACATCACTTCCACAAGACGTTTGAAGTGGCATGATATTCACCATCACGAACACGTTACTCTTGGTTTAATTAAACTTCCACCCTCTATTTTACAAGTAATTATGCGTTGAAGTCTCGTGTACTTTAAACACGTTATAGCAAATTGAAATCAAAAAAATTCACCTATACACAAAGCACCATGTTTAAGATAACTACATACATAATTGTTAAGGTGGTCAGAGCAATAAATAAAATTTTACGTAAAACATTTTTCATGACTGAAACATATTCTCTTAAAAAAATATGTTTTCAGATTAATGGTTCTCTTTAGAGCTGTCAAGAATAGATGAATAATCACTAAAATTTTGTTATAGCTGCTCTGAACAGGAAACTAACTTGAGAAAATTGCCTGTCAACCTATCAGCGAAATAAAATTTATTTTTTATTTAAGATTTATAAATTTATTTATTATTGCTAATCGAATTGCTTGTACAATAAATTATGTTACACTCAAATTGAATTTAAGTAATTCCAATAAAAAACAAACTTCAGCGTTGATATTCTGGTACAACATGTAAAGTTACTAATTTAATATAGTTTTACAGATTTATGTTTACATAATTTAGATGTAACTAAAAATACCACTTGGCAAACGATATTACATGTAAACACGTCTCTCTGATCATATTAATGTGGACTAAAATTAATTTATATTATGGAGCTAAAAAAATTGTGAGAATGTGCAATACCCTAATATCCGAATCACAACGAGCAGTAAATTGGAGTAATAAGGAATTTCTGCATACAGAGCGTCTCAAATGGTCTTCTCAGGGTAATACTCTATGCTTCTAGGACCACAATAAGCTAATTTAGCTAACCTTATTACGTGTTTCCTTAGTTTGAGCGGGATTCAGTCCTAAACTTATAACTTTTTGAAATTATTTTGTGTGATTAATTTAAAGCACTCTGGACCGGGTTTATTTCTCAATTACGCCATTATGTCAAAAAATTGCCAATCACACTTCTTAATCGAGGGAGTAAGGTTACCTTAACCCAACATTGTGCAAGCAGCTACTTATGCAATCTTACTATTACTATTGTAATCTACTCAATTAGCAGGAGCACAAAATCATATTATCTTAGCCTTAAGAGGTGGTGGGTAGTTGTAAGCGGTAGTGGTTAGTTATATTAGGTGATCATAAACGCTTTTCCGAAAATGCTACCTAACCGAGATACAGGTTGATTACAAAATACTTTTTTTAAGGTTTTTTTAAGATTCCTCAAAAACTACAAAAGATATTACACTGAGATTTGGTACACCTAAATGTCTAATTCAATACAATTAATCAGGTGAGTTTGAGTCAACTGCACTTCATACAGTGGCGTAGAATATTTTAAGTTAATCAGTTTAAGTAAAACAAACACACGCCCCTGGTTTTTTGAAGAAATATTTTTTTGATAGATTCAACATTTAATTCTGCAAATAAAATCATACTTATTTTTTACTTATTTTTTCGATTCAGCACCCCGTTTTTGAAATATTTTGCATTAACATACACGACCACATTATTCAATAAAAATCAAAATTTGTTTTCTTTACAAAAAAATAACGCAGTTAACTATTAGGTACATTATTAAAGAGATATTGAAGGAATCAAAAACAAAGTAATAATTTTTATACATATTGTTCAAAATGTCCTCCTTCCTTTTGAATGCAAGCTTGTATTTTTCTTAGCAAATGAAACCTAACACACTGAAAAATTTGTGGCATATTCCTAATCTCATCGCATGTCATCTGTATGCGATTCCAAAGTTGCTCTCGATTATCAATTTGAACAGAATAGATACGAGTTTCCAGATACCCCCACACAAAAAAATCCAATGGGTTTAAATCTGGTGATCGTGCCGGACACGGTACTTTACTTCCTCGTCCAATCCAGCGTCCAGGAAACCATGAATTTAAAAATTCTCTGATTTCGTGTAGAATGTGGTGGTGCACCATCATGCATGAAATACATGTTCATTCTAACAACCAAGGGTAAGTCTTTGAGGAAAACGGTTAGGTACAATTAGGTGATCGTATAGTATACCTATCCAAATATTTTCGCTAAATCTATGTTGGTGAGCTGTAACTACAGTTGGATGCTGATTTTCATCTAACCATTCGTGGTAATTATGCAAGTTTATTATTCCATTTCGGGAAAAAATACATTCATCAGTGGTCCACAAGTTTCTAAGAAATTGTACATCTTCAGCATTTTTATTTAAAAACCATTCGCAACAATTCATTCGACGAGGATGGTCAGCAGGCAATAATGCATGCATTTTTTGTAGGCGAAAGGGATGTAAATTTTGTTCTCGTAAAACTTTTCAAGACTTACTATGCGACACACAAAATTCTAAACCTAACTCACGCGTACTTATTGATGAATTTTCATAAACTCTATCTAAAATTTGTTCCTCAATTTCAACTGGTACACTAGCACTTCGTCCGGTATTTTTCTTTCCTTTTAAACTTCCATACTCTAACAAGTTACGATGAATGATTCTAAACGTAGTATGATGTGGATGTTTTCTATTTGGAAAAGTCGAGCAGCTGCACGAGCATTGCAATTAGTATTACCATAACATAAATGCATATGGACCAGTTCTCGTTTGGAATAATTCATTTTTTCACAGTAATTAGACACAAACAATGAATTACAAAACACGCGTAAATGCAACTATTTTAGCAAACATAAGATACGTAACTGTCAAATGCAAACCAATCTCTGATTTATTTAATTTAGTTATTACTGAATAATGTAGTCGTTTATGTTAATGCAAAATATTTCAAAAACGGGTGCCGAATCGAAAAAATACTAAGTATGATTTTATTTGCAGAATTAAATGTTGAATTTAACAAAAAAATATTTCTTCAAAAAAAGCAGGGACGTGCGTTTTTTTTTACTTAAAGTGATTAACTTAACATATTCTACGCCACTGGATAGAGCCAGTTGACTCAAACTCACCTGATTAATTGTACTTAATTAGACATTTAGGTGTACCATATCTCAGTGTAATATCTTTTGTAGTTTTTGAGAAATCTTAAAAAAATCTTAAAAACACTATTTTTTAATCAACCTGTATCTCGGTTAGGAAGCATTTTCGGAAAAGCGTTTATGATAATTACTGTCTTATTTTGAATCATAGAGTCTTCAGTTTTCGTTTGTCGGTGATTTTAAAATACACCCTGTGCATATATATATATATATATATATATATATATATATATATATATATATATATATATATATATATATATATATATGTTATTACCTAAGTTTCCACAAGTAGTATTATTCAATAAAGACATTATTCGGAACAACTTGTGGTTATTAACGTGAAAATATATAATATTCAACGTTTCGGGGACTTACTATATCCCCTTTGTCAAGAATGACATTTAGTATATGAAATATGAAACAAGCTAACTAATTAATTATAATAATTTTGATGAACGAGTTCTGCTTCGATTTGCAGATTCAAGATATGACGTTGAATTTGGAATTGTATTAGATGCCGGAATGTTAACAGAATCTTGAGTATCAGGATTTAGAGGTGATGTAGATGTAATATTGGCCGAGATGTTGGGAAGGTTTTCAGTTATTGGTAATTTTGAATTTTGTTTAATAAGGTTCTTCCAAATATGCGGTATCCTAGAACTATCATCACGTTTGTTAAGGGCATTAGATATACTTATAACAAGACTTGATAATGGCAAATTTTTACATATTGTTTACTGGAAACCTACCCATACAAACAGATACCTAAATTCTCTTTCACATCATCACCCCAGTCATTTACATGGCGTTATGAAGTCTTTAATATTCCATTCTTATCATCTATCAGATCAGAATTCTAGAAATGACGAAATGAATGCTATTCATAATATTTTAATTCAAAATAATTACAGCCAGAACCAAAAAATAATCAAAATTGTCAATAAAATCAGAAAACCTAAAAACCATTCCAACTCATTAGATACCGAACATAAAATTCCAGTAATTTTACCATATATAAAAGGAATCACTGATAAAATCGCTAAAAAATTTCCCAAACATGAATTTAGACCCGTTTTTAAACCTTACCTTACCTTACACCAACTTTTGAAGAATCCGAAAGACAAAATTTGTAATGAAAATCAAGGAGTATACGAGATACCTTGCAACGGCTGCACAAGAAGTTATATTGGACAAACAAATCGAAAATTGCATGTGAGAGCTAATGAACACAAACTGGCCATCAAACAACAAAATCCTTCGTCATCTTTTGCTAATCATTATTTAGATACTGGACACGAAATTAACACAAACAATATTCGATTACTTGCTCCTTTATATAATTTACACCAGCGGATTACTACAGGAACCATTGAAATTGAGAAGAGGCCTAATGCCCTTAACAAACGTGATGATAGTTCTAGGACACCGCATATTTGGAAGAACCTTATTAAACAAAATTCAAAATTACCAATAACTCAAAACCTTCCCAACATCTCGGCCAATATTACATCTACATCACCTCTAAATCCTGATACTCAAGATTCTGTTAACATTCCGGCATCTAATACAATTCCAAATTCAACGTCATATCTTGGATCTGCAAATCGAAGCAGAACTCGTTCATCAAAATTATTATAATTAATTAGTTAGCTTGCTTCATATTTCATATACTGAATATCATTCTTGACAAAGGGGACATAGTAAGTCCCCGAAACGTTGAATACTATATATTTTCACGTTAATAAACACAAGTTGTTCCGAATAATGTCTTTATTGAATATATATATATATATATATATATATATATATATATATATATATATATATATATATATATATATATATATATATATATATCAAGTCTGCAGATATATCCTGTAACTGAGTGGCTTCATAGGCATATATTGTTTGGGCGACGACCTTCCTTTCAACGAAATCATAGATTTGTCTACTGAAAAAGGCGATGAGTGTTGATATGCAGATAAAATTGTCTGAATTAGTTTATCAACTAAAGGCCGTACTTTATGCAGCTTACCATAATTTGGAAAAGTTTGTAGTGTTGTCATTTACATGAATATCTTCGATAATTTTTTTGTACCTCTTTGATGGCATTACTTTGACTACTGCAGCAACATTCAAAATTGGACCACTAGACCAAGAGCTTTATAACCGCGGTACACGATGTATTCTCATCATTATCAAAATTCCAATTAGTGCCTTCATTTCTTCTTCAGTTGTATCAGTCCAGTTTTGAGATGGTCCTGGGTCAACGTGTTTGTTCGATCTTCTAGGTAAATACTGCGGAGCATATAGATTTGTTTGTTGAACAATTTTTTGTATTGTCTTGCGCTTGGAATGGAAACTTCTAAATTATGCTGATCTGTTTTAGGGAAATCACTCAGAAGGGTTAGGTCGTTACTCCAAATATCCATACCATCTTCCCCGTTTGCGAGGGAAGATGGTGGAAGTAGATCAAGCACTACTACTTTGTTATTGTTGAGATCCATATTATTTGCATCTGCTGTAAGATATCCTACAAAATTATCATTATATAAGATGGCTGAACGATTAGATGTTGCACTACTGCTTCTCCCAATATCTAGTCCAACTAATTCTCCCTCGGTGCCATAATCGGATTCTTGTTTTGAATCTATCTCGTTTTCGGGAAGACTGCATAGGAACTCAACGGCAACGTTAGCATATCTAGGATTGCTAAGATCCCAGCTTTCTGAAGATAAATGTATTCATAAGTGTCATTCATTCTCAAATATTTAAGGGAGATAATCATTTTTACATGCCAATTGTTATCATTATGGGTACTGGGAAATATACTTTCCACCTATTCTTAATTTTACAACCTCGGTAGTGAGCAGTGGGAAGTATTTAAAGTGTATTTTTATATTACTAAAGAAAAAAAATCACTGTTCTACGGGACATAACATTATAATTTATAATGTTTCCAAAGAGATTTTGGCATATAAAGGCTTAGTACTTACACATTGTATATAACTAAGCACTAATTTTAGAACAAATGCTGAAATTTTAGGAATAATTTTAAAATAAGTCGCTACATTCTACACCAGATCAAACGAACAGTTAAAATCGACATGTGCGGGTTAATGTACGTGTGTTTCTTGATAAACTCGAATGTTAGTACTGTGGGAATATTGTATCCCACTGCCCAAACATCGAGTTTCATTAAGCAAAAAATACGGAGTGCGACAACGGAGAATATCTCCTTACACAATAGGGATAGAAAAAAAGTTTAAATACAAAAGTTTTTCAGTAATCAAATCCACATTTAAAGAAAATATTTTCGTTTATACAGAGTGTCTCATATAAACTGGAGAGCATGCAACTTTATTATCAATAGTGTTTGAGATAGTTAATGTTTTTTTAAAAAAATCACGATTTTCACATGTCATTGACAAACAGCATGTTTTTCTTATTTGATATCCTTAAAGGAAAATATTTTGCAGGTTACTAGTGAATAGACACACTTACTTTGTGTTTCTATAAAAATTTGAAAATATTTGTACAAGGTGTTGCCAAAACTATTCACAAGACCATAATCTTCAAAACACAAAATCTCATTTTTTTAAATGGAATGTTTTTTTACGGAAAAATGTTGATTAAGTAATAAGCTACCTTTATAAAACATATCCTATACCTATCTTTCATACTTATTGAGTTATTTTAGTTTTTAAAATATATTTCAATTTCAAAAATTTATATTAGTTGGCCATGGTTGTCATGGAAACATTAATAAGCAAATGTTTGTTTGACACTGACATTTTAAAAATTCAATTTAAGCAATATTGAAAAATGTGGAAAATAGTTTTATTGGCGTAAAACTTCTTAACTCTATCTAATAATACTAATAACAAGTAAACAAAAGATGCAAAAAACAATTTAAGTTAGATAGTTTTAAAACAATATAACTAAAAATCATAAAATAACTAAAAATATTGTTCTATGTGTCTGCCCTAATGTTCCTCGCACAAACGAAGTCTTTCAACAAAAGAATTGTTTACTGTTTGAAGCACTTCTCTATTTATACCTTGAAAAACACTTCTTATTCAGCCTTTCATGTTTTTCCGTTGTTGTGGGAGGTATTTGGTAAACTTGATTTTTTACAAATCCCCACAAAAATGGCCAAGAAATTGTCCCTGTCCTGCCAATACATTTAAAAATGTTTCACCATTAACTGTTTGATCAAAAAAATAGGACCCCAAAATTCTTGTTCCAATAATACCGGCCCATACGTTGTGTCATCTATGTTGATGATCTAATGGCATCACATATCTTGGATGACTGTAATAATGGAAATTATGACGATTTACAAATCCATTTTTGTGGAATTATTTTATTTGTCGCTGATTTTTCGATATTGTTGTTCGTGCGATTTGCTTGCAAGAAGCTTGAGGATTTTACACGAAAGGCTTGCATGACATGTAACTGACTTTCTTCGTTTGATGTAATGGTTGATCGTTCACCATTTGATTCATAATTGATGTTTCCATTCCTTTCAAACCTCTCCTCCAGCCTTTCAAATGTCAAGCGATTTGGATGTCTTTCTGTATTTGGAAGTTTTGAGCGTAAATTCTACTCGCTAATAAACAATTTCCGTCGGATGCGCCAATACAATAAATCATTTGTATTAATTCTTCCTTTAAAAAATTCATTTTAGTATTTAAATATTGTTTAAATAGAATGTTTAAACTGTCAGTGTAAAAACAAACATTTGTTTATTAATGTTTCCATGACAACCATGGCCAACTAATATAAATTTTTGAAATTGAGGTATGTATTTTAAAAAATCGGAACTGTGGTTACCTAGACTTTCTCGTATACTAACGCATTTATAGTAGAGTGAAATAAAAATAGGTGTCTGTTAAAACACTTTTAAATAAGGGAAAATGAAAATCAAGTCGCCTGTGTTCAAAACCAATAGAATATTTTGCAAGATCTGTTTGCGTGACACAAATCGGTTAATGTAAAGTACCACGTCCGGTACACTAATTTTGTTTAAACATCATATTTAAGGATGTCACCTAATATAACTTACCCGTGCCAAATTCGAAATAGATGTTCACATCTTAGAGTAGTTCATTTCAAGCGTGACACAAATGTGTTAGGGTAAAGTGCCACTTCCAGTACCCGGATCTATCCCAAAATTTGACAGAATTCTAACATTTTGAAATAAGGCGTTCGTGCCGAATTTGAATTGTCTAGCTCAAAGAGTACGAGCGCTATCGTGTTTACATACAGACCCGCTCACACACCGACATTTTTCCAAAAATGCCTTTCCGGACTCGGGGACCTCCAAATCGTCCAGAACCATCAAAATCTCGAGGTCGATTTTTTTCACGATTACAATACCTTCTCTATACTACGTATAAGGGAAAGTAAAAACTAAAATAACTCAATAACTATGAAAGATAGGTATAGGACATGTTTTATAAAAAAGCTAGCTTATTATTTAATCAACATTTTTCCGTAACAAAACATTAGTCATTCCATTAAAAAAAATTGAGATTTTGTCTTTTAAACATTATCATCTTGTGAATAGTTTTGGAAACACCTTGTATAATATCTTCAAATTTTTATAGGAACACAAAGTAGTGTGTCTATGCACTAGTAACCTGCAAAATATATTCCTTTAAGGATATCAAATAAAAAGAATATGCCCTTTGTCAATGACACGTGAAAATCTTGATTTTTTTAAAAAAACATTAAAAACTATTAATTTTAGATGATAATAGACCTTAATAAAACCGATTCAGAATTTATAGAAAATCAGAAAATGTAATAAAATAAGGGGTGTCCTATTTAAAAAAATGAAGTTACATGCTTTCCAGTTAATATGACACACCGTGTATAAACGAAAATATTTTCTTTAAATGCGGATTTGATTACTGAAAAACTTTTGTATTTAAACTTTTTTTCTATCCCTATTGTGTAAGGAGATATCCTCCGTTGTCGCACTCGGACACCCTGATATATATATATATATATATATATATATATATATATATATATATATATATATATGTATATATATACATATTTTTTTATTAACTGTGTATTAGAAAATATTGAAGATCTCACAATTGCGAACACCTGGTTTAAGCTACCTCCAAGAAGACTATACGTGGCAATCCCCACAACACACTACTGAAAACATTGAGATTAACTTCTTATTAATCAATAAGACGTACAGGAGTGGACTACATGGCGTACGAACGTACCCAGGCACAGACATCGGGTCCAATTGTAACCTGGTAATGGGAAATCTGAATGTAAAACTCAAGAAGCTACGACGACCCCTAAAGAGAAGAATCTGGCAACGGATTTATTAAGTAGCAATATAATTTAGTATATCATTACAGTTTCAAAGGTCACCGGTATCACAAACGTGATCAAAACTCAAAATTTTTGAACGTGCATTGCTACGCCAGCGCGGTAAGGAAGCCATTCTCCTCATAATGTAGGGTTTACATAAAATTCTAGAGTAACAATACAATATATACAAATATATATATATATATATATATATATATATATATATATATATATATATATATATATATATATATATATATATATACAAATATGTATTTAGCTGCGCTCTAGTGATGACCAATTATTACGCAATGAGGTCAAGCTGCAGTAGTTGAAACGATCTATTCAGTTTTGTATATGTCATTTATTATAACCAAGTAACGACAAATGTTGGGTGGTCAATTACTACCAGTTATGAAAACTATTTTTTTAATTAGATTTTGTCCGATGTAGAAGGTATCTTGAAAAATGTCAACTGTTGTAATAAATTGATTCAACATTTATCCTTAATAGTTTTTAATTTACATTGTCCTTAAAACATGTTACACTTCGTTTTAATTATTAAATGCTATCGTGCACATGTTTAAATTTATTTCCAACTTTCAGTATATTTGTTTCACAATGTTGAATAATTTTTTATGTTTGAATAATTTCAAAAGGGGTAATTTATTTCTCTAATTGTATTTCTGAAATGAGAAGTTTGATTTGGCAGGCGATTTGTTTGAGTTTAAAAAAAATGTCTCGTGAATGAAAGATGAAAGCTTTGAATTTTCTTATCTTTATAAACTGCATCACTCACTCTGAGATTCCTCAAAGCTTAACTTATTGATGCATGTTGCTTTATACGTTTTGACGAATATAATTTTTATTCACGTTGACCAGCTTGCCATCAGTAGGGAAACTTATCTAATAACTGGGGATCACTTATAAGTGGTACAGCGGTTTCGAAAGCCAATATTTTTAAATGTATTTCGTCCAGTACGGTAACTGATTTCTATACTTTTTTATGTGCATGTTAATAATCCATTCATACTATTCTCTTTTTGTATAACCTGATGAAATCAGTACCATCAAGGGGGTATATATCTATTGATATTGCGGTACCAACTTAGTGTTGAATGATGCAGTGAAGCCGATATTCTTTGCTAAATATTCACTTATCTATGTAATTCATTTAAGGTAAATGTGTTAACATTTTTTTGTTTAAACATAATTAAGAGCTATATTATAAAGAGGTCGTAATTACCTTACACCTACATTGTTTGCGATATATTGAAGATTTCAGTGTGTTTCTGCTACGCTTAGAATTTCCTTAAATATTTAATCATAAAAACATATGTATGATAAAATGGCGATCACTGTTTTACCAGCACGATTTTAGTGTTTTGTTTAACAAAAATTAAGACGCATGTTACTGACAAATGAATCAGCGCATCTAATATGTAAACGATTGTATCCATCCAGTCTATAAGGTGTGTGGACGACCGCTACGAGTTGAACTCAATTATTTTATTGACATTCAGTTATATTTTTGTAGTTTGCAAATTTCTATGGAAGTTTTTCTTGTTTACTGATGTAAATAATTAACTATTTACCTTACGTTGATGTAATTCATTTTAAAAATTAGTAATTCCGACATTTTGCTCTTCAGCTGCTAAACCTCCTGTTTATACTTACACTTTAAATTTATATTCATATACATTGTTCAATTTAACTATTAAGTAAATACTTGAATTTGTTTTCCATTATAATAATGTCAACAATAAGGCTATATGAGCGTATGTTGGGGTGAGCCATTTAAGGAAGATTCTGTTTACTTTCTTTTTTTCTGTTGTCCTTTAATGGACCAGAAACTATTAATTTGGTTTTTCTTTTGGTAAAGTTTTGGTGATAATAAACAAAACTATTCGGTGGAGGACCAGCATTATATTCTACTTCATTCTACAGATTGGAAAAATTTAACCGAGCAATTAAAAAATTAAAAGCAGTTTTTCTACCAGTAGACTACGAATATCGCCTTTGGGATGAAATTCACAGTCTAACTCAGGGTCTTGCCGAAAAGGTAATTTCTTATATCGCATCTGTGGAAGACCTATTTAATTCATTACCTAAAAAGCCAACAGAATCAACCAGATTGGAATTAATGAAACGAAATTTTTACCAACTTACCAACACTTACAGCGTCACATTCAGTTTTCTCAATTGCTGAGTAGACCAAACTTTGTCGAAGCATCGAAGATGTTAATGAACGGACCAAACGTTATTGTCCGCCAACTCCCACAAACATTTTAGACCCAACATTAGCATATCATATGCAATGTACCTCTAGCAAAGCCCATGCCATTCAAAGCGTAGCTCAAGTAGACGCTTTACGGACCAGTAACATTGTTCCGTGCTGGAACTGTCGCTAAGTCGGCCATATGGCCCAAAACTGTAAGCAACCGCAAACCATACACTGTTACAAATGTGGACAACCGCATGTCACAAAAGCTCAATGTCCCAAGTGTTCCGGAAAAGGTCGCCCAGACATTCGTTAAGTTGTAGCTTGGATCTGGCAGCAACTAATACGGCAACAACTATTCAATGCGACCATTTAAACCCGATATTGACATACCTTTTGGCAAATTGCGAAAACGACAACCGCCCTTTTCTAAATGTAAATATATTTGGCATAAGCGTAGAAGCATTATTAGGTTCTGGATCTAACTTTACCGTATTCGGAAGACGTGGCTTACCATTAGTGAGGCAACTTGGCTTGCAAGTGACGAAAGGCGACAGTAACCATTGTAGCGTCGCTAAGAACCAACAATGTGCCATTAACGGCGTGGTAAACGTGCCCTTCCAACTGGAAGACAAAATAAAAATTATACCATTACACATAATCCCTGAATCAACTCACACTCTTATATTGGGAATGGACTTCTAGTTAAAGATGGAAATTATTCCGCACTTCCGTAGTAAGTCTTGGAGTTTTACTCATCTAGACTCCGCAAACGAAGAAATTTTGGTCCTCCAATCTGAACCGTAAATTAACTCCGAACAACGGGAGAAATTAGACCAATTAGTTTTATTATAAACAATTCATGGGCAACAAAATCGGCTGTAAAAACCTGGTCAAACAAAATCATCTTGACAAACGATGTGCCTATTAGGCAAAGATCTTATAGAATTTCTCCACCAATATAGAAATGCTTAGAAGAATATAGACCATCTTCTGAAGGAAAACATTATCGAACCATCCGAATCACCTTGAAGAAGTCTAGCCATGAAAGTGAAAAAATCTCTTTTTATTTATTATATGTATGGAGAATGTACAAACATCTTTTTAATTTTAATCTGTTTTTGACAAATTATTTTGTGAGTGTACAAGATGTATATACGGGGTGTCCAGAAACTCTACGGACAAACTTTGCGTAGTAATTCTAGACCCAAAAATAAGAAAAAAAGTTCATATAAACCCAGGTCCGGAAACGCTTCGTTTAGGACCTACAGGGTGTGAAAGAATTTTATTTTCCTCGGTTTTATGGCGATACTTTGCGAACAAATTTGAATATGGTCCCGAAATTTGGAGCACGGGGGTTTTTGTGGTCGAGAAACTTAAATATTTTATTGATTTTGATGCTGCCTGTAGAGGGCGCCATCTACAGTGGTATGCTAAAAGTTAATTGGCCTTAACTTTTTTACACCCGTATTGACATTCCGTTTGAATTAGTTTGTTCCCTTTTCAGTTCTAAGCAAAAAAGGTATACTTGGTCGATGCCTCTCAGATCAACCGTTTTCGAGATATTGGTTAATGAACAGTTCAATTTAATTCCCTATAATCCTTAGCTAATTGGAATTAAAAATCAAAGTAACGTATGTTTGCATTTTTATTTTAACTTTGAATTTAAGAACGAATATGAATAAATAAATATTTTTTATTTCTGAAGGTATCGCAGGCATCTTGGATTCTGTTCAAAAGCTGTTCCCTTGTTTCAATTGGTGCTGCGTATACTAGGGATTTTAAGTATTTCCAAATACAGTAATCACAAGGATTGAGATTAGGAGACCTGAGAGGCCAGGCAATTGGACCACCTCTTCCAATTCATTGACCACCAAACGTATTGTTGAGATATTTTTGAACGTTGACGCCAAAACGGGCGGGACAACCATTGTGCATATACCAAAGATTTTGACAAATATTTAACGGCACTTCATCCAATAAACCAGGTAAGGTATTTTGCAAAAATTGTAAATACTCGTTTGCGTTTAAACGAGCAGGCAACTCCACAGGTCCTAGTAAGTTATTGCCTACTATACCTATCCAAACATTTATGCTGAATCGTTGCTGATGGTGAGTTTCTTTAATAATATGTGCTGCCTTGGCCAAGGTTGACGTTCAATATTTTGTTGTAGTGGGCGTATATTTCATTGATGAGATTCACTGCTATTTGATATGAGTTCAGAATGTGCAGGTTTATCTGGTTTTCATCTATTGTCTTGTACCATTTTTCAATCTTGGTAATCGCTTCCTGCCCCAAGTTTAATTTTTTCATGAAGCTCTCCGGTTGTCTAATTTCGGTGTTATTAAATGTTGATAATGCTGATAGCATAAATTTGGTCTGACGATCTGCTATCTTTATTAATTTTTGCTGTTTCTTAGTTAACGTGTTGATGTCCTTATACGCTTCATCATTTACTCCAAATATTGATGTCATGATATCCCCTAACACTCCCCTTTTCTTTCTCGGGTGGATGATTGAATGTATTCCTTCTTGTAACCATTTTAACTGATTCCTTAACTCACTCTTGTGATGAGTTAGCACCTTGCAATGTATTTCTTCTGATATTTTTGTAGCTTGACGGCACAACTTGTCGAACCATTGTGTGGTGTTTATTGCTTGCATGATGTCCTCTTGAACGCTAACTGTATTCTATTGTAAGTGGATCCGCAATGTACGCCTTCCGATTCGCGCATTACCTAAATGCTCGACATATAGCCTGGATCTGGGTGTATAATCGTGAAATTCGCTCTTGCAGCTGTTAACAATGTTAGGAATCCAAGTGCTACTTGTAGAACGTGAGTTTGTTTTGGTTTTTTCCTTGCCGGGTTGTCTTCGTGTTCGAGTTGTATTTTGGTCGGCGAGTGTACGGGTATCAAGTTTCGAATGTGCCTTTCGGTGGTTTTACCATCTGGGTTGCGGGTTGTTACGAAGCGAACCTTGCCATCTGCTGTTGTATGGACTTCTGTTATTCTTTCCAATGGCCACTTAGCGGGGTGCAGATTATCTTCCTTTACTAGTACTATGTCATCTACTGTCACGTTGTCCTCGATTTGCTTCCATTTGTACCTTTGTTGGAGGCTGCTCAAATACTCCGATAACCAAGTCTCCAAAAATCTGCCTTTAGCTTCTGAACTAGTTTCCATCTAGTACTTAGATTCTCTTCGATGTTGTTCGGTGTGTATTTTAATGGACGTGCCAGTGCTTCTCCAATTAAGAAGTGGCCAGGTGTTAGTATCATGTCTCCTGGTTCCTTGGTGATTGGTATTGATGGTCTTGAATTTAAACATGCTTCTATTTGGTGTATTGGTGCAGTTAGTTCCTCGTATGTCAACATTGTTTTTCCAATGACTCGTCTCATATTATCTTTGACTGACTTTACCCCAGCTTCCCAGAGGCCACCAACATGTGGTGTGGACGGTGACATGGAGTGCCATTTTATCCCAACTGTTGATTCTTGGGTTCCCACTTCTTCTATTATTGCCTGAACTTCAGTTTGAAGCAAGTTATTGGCTGCTACCAAATTGGTATCATTGTCATTGTAGATATGTGCACAATGACCTCTCCTGGATATAAGTCTTCTCATGGCTGCTAGGAACGTTTCTGTAGTCATGTCACTTACTACTTCCAGATGTATTGCCCTGGTTGTTAAGCAGACGAATATCGCAATGTATCATTTATATACTTTGTGTCCTCTGCCTTTCCATGATCTTATTTGAATTGGACCGACGTAATCTATTTCCGTGTGTGTGAATGGTGAATTTGGAGTTACACTAACCGCGGGTAGTTCTCCCATAAGTTGATGTGTAGTCTGCTTCTTGTATCTGTTGTTATGTTGTGCATAAGTGGATGGTTGATTTTACGGATTTCTTGCCGTTTTTTATCCAGTACTTCCTGCGCAGGTCTGCAGGTTCCCCCATCCAGTGCTCTTGGTGAGCCTCTACTATCACTAGTTTTGTAAGTTGTTGCCCTGGTGGTAATATTATAGGGTGCTTGTCGTCGAGTGACAATTGTGAGTTGTGTAGTCTTCCTCCCACCCGAAGAATACCTTCTCCATCTATAAATGGGTAGAGTGTCGGTAGTTGGTTATTTTGTTGCTGTGCTTGTAGTGTTTCTACTTCCTTGCCGAAGTGCTGGTGCTGTCGTTATGATGACTTAAATGCATTGCTCTGACTAGTTCTTCCAATCCTAAGTATTTGTATTCACTTCACTGTCCTCTGCATACCTTGCTGAATCGGTTGCGGTGGGCGATCACCCGTTGCAGTTGTTGCAATGGCGAGAATCGGTTTACGATGCTGCTATTGTTTTCTATTTTTGTGGTTGTCAGCCATCTCTTCAAATCTAACTCCGTGGTTGTATATGGTGTATGGTATGCTTCCCATTTGTTTGTTTTCAGCCATTACGGTCCATTCCACCATATAGATTTGGTCTTTATTTTGGATGCTGGTTATCTACTTGACAAGATGTCTGCAGGGTTTTCTTCTGTGCAGATGTAATTCTATTGTTGATGTGGCACGAGTTTGTTGATTTCCATAACCCGATTGGCTACGAAAATTTTCCATCTGGCTGGATCCCCTTTGATCCATGCTATCGTTATCATGGAGTCGCTCCTTGCAAACACAGTTATGTTTGGAATTTTTAGTGCTTGTGCTGTTCTCCTTAATAGCTTTTCCAGTAATACTGCCGCGCATAATTCCAACTTGGGTATAGTCGCTTTTGTCTTGACGGGTGCAACTTTTGACTTTGCTGTGAGTAACGTTACTTACCCTTGACTGGTTCTCGCATATATTGCTGCCCCGTATGACTTCTCTGATGCATCGCAGAACCCGTGTAATTGTAATTCGTCTTGGGTTTGGTGGATCCATCTTGGTATCTGTAGTTCTTCTATGGCTTTTAATTCATCTCGGAACTTCACCCACTTGTCAGGTACTTGTTGATCCCATTTGATTGCGCTTACCCATAGGTCTTGAATTATTAGCTTGGCTGTCATTATTATTGGACTAACCCACCCTAGCGGTTCTGAAGATTTTTGCTGTTTCTGACAGTATGCTCCTTTTTGTTAATGTTTTGTGGCTGAGTGCTACCTTGAATTGAAAGCTGTATTGATCCGGTAGCCATATCACTCCTAGGGATTTTCTTGATTCGTCTTCCTTGATATCCATTGGATCAGACGTCTCTTTTCTTTCTTTCCATACTTCTTTATGATTTTCTGCCAATTTTCTTAACGTGAACCTTCCTTTACTTAATAATGTTATTAATTCATCATGTAAGGCCTTTGCGTCTCCTATCGTTCTAGTTCCAGTCAACAGGTCGTCCACGTAGTAATCTTTCAGTGTTAGTGCTACCGCTTGCGGGTAATTGTTTTCTTTATCTTGGGCTAGTTGTTACAATGTCCTTACTGCTAGATAAGGTGCGGAAGCTGTTGTATACGTTACGCTTGTAAGTTGATACTCTCTGATTGGTCCTTTGCTGTGGTTCTCCACAGTATGGTGTGGTACCTGTAATCTTCGACCAGTTTGATCAGACGGTACATCTTCTCTATGTCAGCCGTGAGCACGTAGCGATGCTTTCTCCATCTTACTAGAACGCCCCAAAGATCCTGTTGTAATCTTCACCCTATCCAAATTGGTGCCTTTCAAAAGGTTCTTCTCCAGTTGTAGTAACCTTGCGACTGCCAATGGTCTAGAATTCTCTAACGCACCTGGTTCTTTTTTGAATGGCATTCTTATTGTATAAGTTCAATCGGGATTCCTCACAGTGGTTTGTTGGTAGCATTCTTCACATTCTTCACCTTGTTGGGACATTTTCACTACCCTTGGAATTTCCTCGAGTTCTCAAAATGCTTCTGTGTTCTTTCTTCTTCTTGTGACACCATGCTGACTATCGTGACTTCTTCGTTTCTAGGAGTGTAGATCTTCCCTGACAAGATCCATCCTAGTTCTGAGTTTTGGCCTAATATGTCGCCTGCTCTATTCACTTCATCTAGTATTAGTTTTTCGTAATTTTTAGCTTCCAGGAGCATGTCTATGGGTCCTGGCTTATTGAGTGTGGGATCTGCCAATATTTGGTTTGTCCATTGGTTGTTGTGGAACTCAAAACTGTTTCATGGGGGGGGGTGACAGCTTTTAGCACTAGAACTTCTGTGGTTAGTGAAAAGGTACTTGGAAGTGGAGGTTTTAGTTGAATGTTCAATTTTTCGGTTGCCTTGGTCGGTGTCAACCCTCTTGGTCCACTGATTTCGACGTGTACCTTTTAATAATTGTGCGGACTCTTCCGTAATGAATGATGCCTGTCATCCTTGGTCGATTAATACTCGTAACATGTGAAGTTCACCGAAGACATCTTTTATTCTAACAACTGCTGTGGCTAATAGAACCTCTTTTTTTCCGGAGCCGCACTCTTCCCCAACTTCCTTGGTCGATGCGTGCACTGCCGATTGATGGTGCGTTAAAGGTTTTTTGTATTCCTGGTGCAGTAATGTGGTGCGGGTATTGACACGTTGTGCAGCGTCGAATTGACTGGCATTTGATGTTGGAACTGTGGTCCATGCAATTGAAGCATATATGCCTTTCTGTAACGAATGCGAGCCTGGCTTGTGTTGATAACCCTTTAAATCTGTTGCAGTCACCCAACTTGTGATGTTGGTTGCATTAGACGCATGTTTGCCGCTTGGCCTGCCATTGGGGATGCCGTTGGGGCTTCCCTCGTGCGAGAGAATAATTTGATTTCCTTTCCTGGGACATCGCTTCCATTGACTGGAATCTTAACTTGAGGAATTCCATTACCTCCTTCATCAATGGTATTTCATTTGGTGCTTTCACTGATTGTTCGAACAGTTTGTTTGTCTCTGCGTCCCATTTTCGCGCCACCATGTGGACTATAAGAGGACCCCATGAGGCTTTTTCTACTTCCAGGTTCTTAATTGCTTCCTCTTGGATCGTGGGAAAGTCTAACATTTTGTCTATTAAATTTTTTACCATTAATCGTTTGTTGTTGTATCTGCTATCAATTTTCGTAGCCACCACTAAATATGGGTAGCTTTATTTCCGGTATCTTGATGCTGCATGTCTTGTCTTCAGCCATTTTTATTTTATTTCCGAGTTCGATGCATATTTCGTCACTCTATTGTTCGGTTTTCTCGAACTCGTTGTCTGAAAAATAGATATCCTGAAATTTTGTTTCATGTACCTTGATGTGTTTATGCAGCTTTTCAATCGCAGTCCATTGGCGCTGAATGTTATCTTAAATTGGACCGTATTTTCTTCTTCTTTCAATCTTTCTTCTACTTGTTGTAATAGAGATCCCAATTGTTGTATCTTGACCTTCTGTCGTTTCAACCGCTGTTCTTGTTCTTTGTCGACTCCATCGTCTTCTTGAGAGGTGGTCGTTAGATTCTTTTATAGCTCTGTCAAATAGTTTTTAATGTGACTGTATAGCTTACCTAACTTTTCAAAATATTCTGATGTGTGGTAGTCATGATCATCTATCTGCAGTTCTGATATCTCATTTTGTATGCTGATCGCGTTTTCTCACCATGTATCCACTGAATTGCGACGCTCACTAATGTAGGCCTTATTCTTCCGTGCGCCGAACCTTTCTTCATATTTGTAAGCAGCTTTTCCATAGCCTTGCCAATTGTATTTTAATTGCTGGCCAATTTGTTGATCTTCTCCATTTTTCGATTTGTACCTTGTGCTGTTTATCTTTCCTTCACGTTCCGGGGCCCACAATGTTAATTTTTTTGACTTGTCGTAGTTCCTACTTCTGATGGCGGCGGGTTGTGGTGATGCGCCGTTGGTGGTGACTCGAAGGACCATGTGCTGATATCTTCAATAGACTCGAAGGACCATGTTCAATCTCCGGTTAAAGAGATTGAGTGTTTTTGGGTTTTGATGTGAGGGGTGCGCCGTCACTAGTACCAATTGTAGAGTATGCTTCAGAACCCCTTTGAGAAATTGAACAAAATGGTTTTCATTCAAAGACTGAATTATTTTACACTACTTACAAGTTTATATACAGTTCTTAATATTACGTAGTTTGCTTTTGTCCTACTTCTTAGGTCATGTTTATCTTACCTAAGCGCTTTTATGTCTACCTTGCAATTGCTTACTATAACTGAACTGCTCTAAATAACATACTTAATAATCATTTCCGATGTGCTAACTAATTTCAACATGTATCTCAATTATAATTATGTATCTAAATTTGGTGACCAGATAACTCTGTTTAATCCCTGCATGCTTAAACACGTATACTTGTACTTCTGTCAAATAATATCTTCACACGTTTTAGCAAATTATAGGTGGAAGTCTCATAATTTTTTTCAGCTATTTCTTTGCATTTGCAATGTAAAATAAAATATCACAAGTACTACAACAAACTTCCAACTATATCATTACCAAGTTTGATTCAAAACTATTACGTTTTAAGCAAACTGTGTTTTAGAAAGGAATATATACTTTAGTAGGAGGAAAGCCCAGCCTTAACTCCGCGATTAGAATAATTTTGCTTTAGTGCAACCGACTATTAACGTTTGAAATATTTTCATACATTTAAGATTTGTGATAAACATTGATGATGAAACAATCGCTCATTAGATATAATCGACGTCTTCCATATTTAAAAACCAAAATTACTTAGATATTTCAGCACATTGAGTCCATAACATACAATTGGCATTATCTGTTACACTAATCTTAAGATATACGCACACTGTGTTTAAAATATTTTGGTAATCTCATAAGCATTATCTATGTAAGTTTGCCAGTAGCTTAAATTTAAATTTAGTTAGTAAATAGTAACTTAGTTACCATAATTATAGTTTTCCGCTTCTTAGAAATAAGACTTCACATACGTTATCTAAAAGGTTTTAACATAATAGAAATTTCAGTAATAAATAATAACACACTATAATTTTCTACTATCTAAAATGTTAATGTAAATTGTATAATTTTAAACCATTCATTATTTACCGCTTGGAATTATTTACTGCGTAATTAAAATTGTAATTTTCATATCTTATATTACACGCAATTACTCCATTTTACTTAAAGTATTTATGTTTACAGTTTGCTCAATGACAAATAGAATGAATTTGTATGTATTGTATAGCATAATATCACTAGCACAAAAAAAGGCCCTTATTGTCAGTTTGTGTTATACCCGAACTGTGATTTTTTGTAATTTATTATTACATTAGTATAAGTTTTGTTATGAACGCATAAGTTCAAAGGTAAATATGTAATTAAAAATTATTATTAATTTTATTTAATACATAAATAAAAAGTTTACCTCGAGTAGGATTTGAACCTACGACCTGTACTTTGCTAGAGTACTGCGCTAATCAACTGCGCTATCGAGATTCAGGCCCCAATCTTTGAAAACTTTGTGTTTATGTATGTAGAACTGATGTATATTCTAAATATAATAAGATTACAATCAAATTACTTATATTAATGGAATGTGAGCCTGCAATATCGCAAGGATTCACACATACCAAAGTAACTTGACTAATGCTAAATTATTATAAGCTATTATAATTTTAATTTTATATTATATAAACAGCATGTGTCGTCATGCTGTACTTTAAAGAGCTAACGCTTTTGCAACATATTTTGATACAATTTCTAAATGGCTATTCAGCAAACAATTATATGTAATAGTTATTAGACACTGACCTAAAAGCAAATTTAGAACGTGAATAGCACAGTAATAATTATTAGTAAATTTGGAAAATATGTAAAACAGTAGATATACACTATAATAGTATACTCATATTTATTGTCTTCTGCTTCTGGTATAACAAAGGTAGACATGATTCTTGCTGAATCGGTACCTATAATATATCATAATATCGAAAGATTAACATTGTCCATCGACTCATGCTGTCCCATTGCCATCAGGTAGTCCTCAATTGCCGTTTTCAAAAATTTTCCAGTGCTTCTTTTCTTTTTCTACGTAGATTTCCTGTAACGCATAAGTTCAAAGATAAATGTGTAATTAAAAATTATTATTAATTTTATTAAATACATAAATAAAGTTTACCTCGAGTAGGATTTGAACCTACGACCTGTACTTTGCTAGAGTATTGCGCTAACCAACTGCGCTATCAAGATTCAAGCCCCAATCTATGCAAACTTTGTGTTTATGTATGTAGAACTGATGTAAGTTCTAAATATAATGAGATTACAATCAAATTACTCATATTAATGGAATGTCAGCCTGCAATATCGCAAATATTCACATATACCAAGGTAACTCGGCTAATGTTAAATTATTATATCGTCGCCTTAATAAGAAAATTGCCAAAGTCCATTTGTCTTTATTTTACAGGAGAGGGTAAAAACTACTTTTTAAGAAAAATAAGGGAAAATATTTTTTGTGTTTATACTTATAGTTTAGCATAAATACATTGAGAGGATTCACATTACGTGCTAGTAGCTATGTAAGTCGCATAGTAAAGTATTTCTTTAGTTGGTACGAAATGGTACATTTCATTAAATAATTTTAGATAAGAATGATTAATAAACATTGAGATGTTTGTAAAATTTAAATATTTCTTAATATAATTTTAATAATTTTTGTATAAGTAATCGGCAGCACAGTACATTGAAGTATAGGGTATGTTTGTTATCGTTATGATTTAATTCAAGTTTTATTTAGTTTAGTAAGTTTATTTAAAACAATATTCCCCGACGACATGTTCACAGAAATAATGTTAAAACTAGATTTAGGCTGGTATCAATGTCGCAATTCACATGTACGCAGCCAAGATTCTTGAAAACATTCGTATTAGTGCGTTAAACACATATCAGTGCAAAAATTATGAAAAAACAGATTAAGCACATTAGTGAGTAACTATAAAACATAAACCATGCAGCAGCTCTGGGAGTATTGTGTTTAATCAACATTTGATGACCTTAAACTAGTGAGTGACAACATTCCGACACTAGTCGTAGAAGAACCTACGAAAGTGGTAAAAATAAATTAATTGGTGACTTGAACATTAAGTGTAAACACTTATACTAACAGTTATTGTGGTTAAAAGTGTGAAATTTTACATTAAAATTATATAAACAATATGAGGTTATGTTATTTCCTCGCATAAAATTTTTGTAAAAAGTATTTTAAATTGAGACAATTTGTATAAAATAAATTAGTAGAGGCAAAAATAGTAAGGTAGCCTCAATTTCATGTTACAATTCATTATATTTATGTCCATTTTGTTAATTTTAGTTTTTAAGTGTATGGGTAGAATTTAAATAATTTTTCTCTCAAATTGACCGTAGGCATGTTTAAGATGAATATTTGGGTGTAGTAGCATCCCCTATTCATGTAGAGGTCACTTCCAGGCCTGTAAAATTCATAGAATTAGCGTAAATTCAATAAATAAGTGTAAAAATTAACTTAGTTATTAAGTGTAGGAATTAGTTCGTGTTTGGTGTCAAATTATAGAGAAAACTATGTAGATTGTGAAAATGTTATTAGTTTTAAGAAATGTTCAAGGGGGCGAAAGTTACGGGGTTTTAAAGAAAATATTGTAATGTAAAAATTACAGTAGCCAATCAGAATTTAGGAAATATTCTTGGTAACTATAGAAAACATTCGAAGATTTGGTCGTCAACCAAAATCATATAAATACAAGTGCTTTAGGTTTACGAACTCTCTTAATTTTCCTGTGTTTCAACAACTTGCCAAAGTAAGGTGTTGACAAATTTTTTTTGAAAATAATTTTTTAAAACAAATTAACGTCATTTCGGTAAAATAACAAAGTGCGATTTAGTATCGGAAGTGTTAACGAAACAAGTGATAGTCTTTTGTCGGGAAATAATTAAATTAAGGTTAGTTTACCTTTTTAAAATTTCAAATCGGAGGTTTTCGATAAGTTATAAAAATTTCGACATTGTTTGATTTTAAATTTATATTGTTTATATTGGTATGGATATTTAATTGTGTTGTCTTCGTGTTTTTATCATTATACACCTTGTTTATCGAAAGTGTGTTTAATTTATAACAACCTTCAACGATTTTTCAAAACTTATTTTGAAATTAATTTAAGAAGAAGTGATGACCCTAAAAATAAAGATTCGTCAATATTATAATAACAATAGTGGAACTTACCTAAGTGAATAATCTGTTTATATAAAAGAAAATTTGGATGTTCGAGGAGCAGAATTGCAGTTCGCAGGAGCTGTTGTCTACAAGCAACTTCAGTAGCAGTAACCCACAAAAGGAGGACATTTTATGTGAGTACTTTATTGTTGACATTGGTACTTTATTGTTATGTTCATAATTTCAATCCTTTGTAACAATCATGATGTGCAACAACATATGCATGTCCCAAGGGAATGTTATTTGTTCCAAAAATTTAAATGGTTTATATTAATATTGTTTTTGTTTATTCAAACGTAGCTATACTTACTTGTATGTCGAATTTCACTTTTAGTTGTAGTCAAATCACATGTTTGCGTATTCACAGCGCATGCTCACGTATACTTTTAGAAGAATTTTGTTATGCACAGGGTGTGACACAGGTATTAATGCGAATTATAATTTATAATTCAATTTACTTGATCAATTTAGATACGATAAAAATAATAGCACGTTAACTCAATGTGCTTTAATCATATAAACTATGATTATTGTATTCAAAAAAATCAATATAATTCAAATTAATAATCATTTATTTTATAATTTTAAAAGTAAATTTTCTTCTAAATTTTGATCCCTATCCCCTTTGATGAGTCTCATGTTCTACCGAAAACGTATTTTTTTTTATATTTAGAGTTGCAGCCTATTATAAAATAATAATTATATAATATTAATATTAAAATATAATTAAAGTAAAATTTAGAGGGGGAGTTTTAAATCAGTACAGTATTTTGATAAAATAAGACATATTGGCAGGGAAATTTCATAAAAAATGTTACAAATAATGGAGTTAGGCAATAATGTGATTTTAAAATATAAACTTTGGTGGACATAGGCAAGTTGCAAATTTAGAGACAAACTTTTTGTGATTGATCTACTTTGAATTGATAAAAAATTAAAACAATGAGTCAAAAGTCAAAAGATGGGAAACAATTTATTTTTCTTGCAAAATACAAAAATAAAAGAAATATCCTAAAAGTATAACTAAAATGTATTCAATCATGAGGTAAATTTAAATAAAAATCATGGTATTCTGTTTCCAATCCTTTCAGAAGACTTTTTAAGTGTTCATACTTCTCCTTCTTAATTTTTAAACGTGATTTGTGTAGTATTGGAAGATCTTTAAACTTAATATTTTCCGTAAAATCGTTACGTGCTCTTCTTGGAAGATCATTCCAGTCACTCTTAGAATGCCTCACTTTGTATTGTAAGCTGCCAGATTCATATTTTATGGCTTTGAGATCATTGACCGTTGGATCCCCTACAGATCTGCCAGGGCGAATGGAGCTATAATATTTGAACTGACCAAAGTTTTTAAAAAATGTATGACTCAAATATTTTACTTCGTAGGGAGATGGGTTTTTTCGGGCACTTTTCACTATTTCAACATAGTCTGCTGGTAAATTCACTTTTGTTTTCTGTACTACTCTCTTTATACAAGAATGCATTGCATCGACCTCCATTTGTGTGTGTCCCGTCTGCAAATATTTTTGAACAATTGTTATTTTATTCATGATTGAACAATGTAATAAGGCATTTGAGAGTATGTTATTCTTGTTCTGCCCAGTGCAGCCATCGCTATAAAAAACTATTTTTTTATCTGTATTTTTAATTTGAGGTAATACCTCAGTTTCTATAAAATATACAAGTATGCTTGCAAATTCGTTTGCAGTTAATCCTCCCTCAACTTCGTTCTATATGAAACAGTATCCTTCTTTAGTTTTCAAGTTAAAAAGTGTATAATTATGCACTATAAGTTTGGTTTTATAGTACATTTCTGATACGTTGGTCTTGGGACTAAGTAGGACTGATTGTAAATCAACAGTAAAAATCGGCAAGCTTATCAGTTTCTTTCGCAAATCTTGCCTCTTCTTCAAATTTTTGATGAAGAAGGTATACCTCTTCTGTTACATTTTTAGTACGATATCCGACACAGATATCACACTCGTCCTTATTTGGCATAAATAGGGACAGTTTCATATCTGACATAATTGAGTAGAAAGTATCATCAGAAACGGGAGTAACTTTATTATCCTCGCAGTATTTAGTTTTGTAAAACTGTGCTTTTGATGTCCATAGTGGCTCCAAATACAACATTTGACTGGATGATCTGCAATAATGACTTTCTACTTTAGGTAGCTTGTTAAAAAAATTCACTAGCGCTTGTAATCTTCTTTGCATTCCTTGTTTCCATCACTTGTAACTTCTTTGAAATAGAATTATCATCAGGATCTGAATTTTTATTATTATGCAACCAATTCACAATAGTACGAGGTTTTAAACCTAAAGTACCGATAAACATTTTTTGACACACTCTTATCTCATTTATTCCTTCCTTTAAAAAATACTTATAGGAAAATGTTCGCCGAGATGCATCATTGACCCCCCTCTTCCTTTGTGTGTGATTTACTTTGACCAAACCTTGTACGTAAATTCTTTTCTCTCCCCATGACATGTTAGACCAATAATTCTTGAATAACAATTTCCGAGTATCTAGTGATATTGCTTTGCACTGAATTTGTGATTTTGTTTTACTTAATGTACAATTACAGGGTTCCGAAATAAATCTGGATGGTTTTTGAATATCGTATTTCCATTTACTACCATCGACTTTTCTCTTCCCACTGTACTCTTGTCCATGCTCCCTTCTTTTTTTATTTACATTTTGAGACCACGCACTATTTTTGCCTTTATTATTACGAGCTCGTTTTCGCAAATTGATTGTTTCTAAATTTAAAGATTTTTCAACTAGTGCTGTATTTTCATCGGGATCATATGTTTCGTCATTTTCAAATTCCTCATGACTCATTACAACGGGGTCATTAGCGGTAGTTGGATGAGAATCATCTATTTGTTCATTTTTGAAGTTCTCATAGCTCATTACGACAGCCTCATCCACTGTGGTTTGATATGGATCATTTATATGTTCACTTTCAAGTCCCTCAATGCTTAATACGATAGCATTATCGGATATAGTTTGATCAGTTTGTTCGTTATTATAACTTATAACTTCAACGACATCACCGGCTGCCTTCGAAAGCAGGTCACCAAATAATACAGTATTTACACAATTATTGCTCTCATCATGTTTTGAAAGAGGCGGATTGGTGGCCTCTTGTTCAGTTCCTGGGGGATGCTGGTAAAGCTAGTGCCATAAGTAAACATTGGCGACCACGAGACATTTTCTGTAATAAATAATTATATTCAGCTCAAGATATTTACTGAATCATAAACATTAAGGAAATTCATATAAAATATTGAAAAGTATTTCAATTGAAAAGAAATACAAGCATCTAAAATAGCACAACTCCTTTCCCACATTAAGTAGCAAAATGCCTATCTCCAAATTAAAATTTTCTGAGTATAATATTGTTGTAATTACTTACATAAATCTTACACTAGGGCTTGTACTTACTTGCTTTGTTTCTTATATTGTCTCTGGAATTACAACAAATACTTTATAACTATAAATTATATCAAAAAGTTTAAAAGGCACACTAGAAACTACACACGTGCAATTCTAACCTTAAATAACGGAGTTTGGCAATTTTCTCAATTAGTAAGTTGATGTTCGAGATCGGCCATTTTATTTATTCAAATTATTAAATAGAATAAATCTATTAGGAGTTCCGCAATTTTCTACATTAATAGATACATATTTTTTGTATCAGATGGCGCCAAAATGGAAATTTAATTAAAAGGTGGAGTTAGGTAGTTTTCTTATTAAGGCGACTATTTTTTTTGTTATGAACGAATAAGTTCAAAGGTAAATATATAATTAAAAATTATTATTAATTTTATTAAACACATAAATAAAAAGTTTACCTCGAGTAGTCTAGTTTGTATTAATTTGTATTAATCTAGTAGCTATATAAGGTTAGTAAAAGTTCATGATAATCAAAGTGTGAATCTTCCGCAACCCAGTTATAAAGAGTTAAATATGGCATAGTCGTAATTACAGGAAATCTACGTAGAAAAAGAAAAGAAGCGCAGGAAAACTTTTGAAAACGGCATTTGAGGACTACCTGATGGCAACGGGACAGCATGAGTCGATGGGCAATGTTAAAGTTTCGATATTGCGATATATTATAGGTACCGATTCAGCAAGAATCATGTCTACCTTTATTATACCAGAAGCAGAAGACAATAAATATGAGTGTACTATTGTAGTGTATATCTACTGTTTTACATATTTTCCAAATTTACTAATAATCATTACTGTGCTATTCACGTTCTAAATTTGCTTTTAGGTTAGTGTTTAATAACTATCACATATAATTGTTTGCTGAATAGCCATTTAGAGATTGTATCGAAATAATATTGCACAAGCGTTAGCTCTTTAAAGTAGAGCATGACGACACATGCTATCTATATAATATAAAATTGAAATTATTGTGAGAAAACGTAAAAAAGTGACAGACCAACCCGAACCTATATGTCACCATTTATTGGGAAGATATTAGATGGCGACCCTGCCAATTCCTGCTATAGGCAGGGATTTTAATGCATAATTACGAAGTGAGTGAATAATTATCTTAAGATGGGCAGTGGATCGAGTAAAGAAGAAGTGTTCATCGACCAAGGGGGTAATAGTGGGGGTCAACCGAGTGCGGTTTCACAATCGACGTCGTCAACATTATTCATATATGCCGTTATAATAACCATTCTGTGCATCGTAGCTGTGAGATACATAGCTTATAGCAAGTGTAAACAAAGTATGCTGAATCAAGCGGACCAACGCATCCGGGGAGCCAGCGCAGATGCCCTTAGCATCGTTTAGCAGTCAACAGACCTCAGCACTAGCCCTACAAGTGAATGTGTAGTGCATGTGGGAAAACAGGAACACAAGCTTAGTAATAAAATTTATTTAATTCCTCAAATGCTTCAGAACTTTCAACAATTGCAAGTAGAAATTAAGTTATTTAAGACTAATTTAGTAAAGGACAATCACAACGTAGGGAAAATCACAATTTTATAACTAGTAAGCTTGCTAAATTAGAACGCATCAAAAATGACTATAATAGGGAAATAACTGCAATTAATCAAAAAGTAGATAGATCTGTTAGTATTTCCCAAACTGTTACAATGGGTACCGAAAGATTAGATTTAAAAACTGCAGCAGCGTTACTGCCTGCTATGGATGATACAGATACTTAATACTACTAAAAAGTTAATAAACGGCATCAAATTATATGCGGACCTTTTAACGGAAACCGATAAACCTTTATTAATCAAATATGTACTGACAACTCGGCTATCGCAAAGTTCACAGGCAAAGCTCCTCGATGCATAGTCAACAGATGATTTGATAAGCGATATGCAAAGTAAATTGTTCACGCCAAAATCCGTAACAATAATTTCCGCTGAATTGCATAATGCTAAGCAAAACGGGAGGAATTCGGTAAGGTTATTTGCCATCTCATGTCGGATTTGACTATTACTGAAGCCGCAGGCGACAATGGCAAACGCGCAACCCTTAAAGAAGTCAACGAAAAATTGGCTATTAGTGCTTTTACTAGGGGTCTACAAAGTAATGATTTACGGACAATTGTTCGAGCTCGTGATCAAAATAATTTAGCTGAGGTAATAACTACAGCAATAATAGAGAGCAAAGAATTGCCGCTTTCTTCGTCGCAAATCTTCCACGCGGGGGGACGTCCAAACTATCAACAACAACGCGGCCGGTTTCAAAATTCTCGCGGAGACAGTTTCAGAATGGACCCTCTCGGAGTTATCAACATCCTTATAACAATTTTGCTTCTCATAACCATTTCAATTCGTATAACTGGCCACAGCATTCTTTTGTTAACTCGCATAATTCGCAGGGTAACAGAAATAATAATACCGGTAATCGTCAAGGCTTTTCCGATTGGAGAGGACGCAGTCGGGGTAGTGGTAGTACGTTTGAACTAGACCGAGGGTTCATACCCCGTAATCCACCTAAAAATGATAATTATCAGAGAAAAAAACAACAACTGCAATTTCGCTAACAATCAGTTTTTTTCGAGTCAGAGAATTTTCAGCGTCGGAACTAAGTAGTTCCGACGCTGAAAATTTAAGTATGAATGGACTAAATTATGTACTAATGAAATTTCGAGAGAATGATTTACTTTTTCTTTTCGATACGGGGGCAACAATTAGCGTTTTTTCAAAAATTACGTTCATGGTGACGAATCCATAAATTTCAACCAAAATATCAAAATTAATGGTGTTGGAGGTACCATTACCGCTCATGGTTCCATAAATGTAGCCTTAACCATGCAAGAGTTTTGCTTACATCACGAATTTTATATATCAGATCAGTTTGCAGACCATATTCATGGGATCCTAGGACGAGATTTTTTCACAAAATTTTCTGCTCACTTAGATTACTAAAAAATTTTGCTTTCGCTTTACTTGCAGTCTCATCACATTGTTTTACCTATGCAATCTGGGCAAGAATGTTGCATTTTCGTACCCCCTCGTTGCCAAGTTATTAAGTATTTTTCTGTTCAATGGGCGAATGTTTGCGTTGTTATAAATGATGAAATGTGTGAAGGTGTGTATGTAGCGTCTATAATCGCTCGAGCAATAGATACTTTTATCCCGGTTAGAATACTCAACAAGAATGACAGAAAAATCAAAATAAAAAACTACAAACTAAGAATCGTGTCACTAGATAACTTTCATTTATGTACTTACCAACATAAACCTACGACGTTAACCAGTAGAGAGAGTTTTAAAATTATTGACTTCAAATCATTAAATGAAGAAGAGCACTCCGCTTTAGAGAAAATTTGTGCTAAATATGCCGGCGTATTTCAGTTAGATTACGACATACTTGGTACAACAAATATGTCAGCACAAAAGATTCAATTGCAAAAGGACGCGGTTCCAGTATATGTTAAGCCTTACCGCTTACCTCATGCTCAGAAAGACGAGATCAACAGACAAATAGACAAATTGCTTAAAGACGGAGTAACTGAAAAAACTAGATCGGATTGGTCATTTCCGTTACTAATCGTTCCTAAAAAATTAGATGGGTCAGGTGAGAAAAAATGGCGAATGGTCATAGACTATCGGTTATTAAATCGACGTATTGAAAACGATAAATTTCCCTTACCGTACATAGTCGAAATTTTAGATTCATTATCCGGTGCAGTTTATTTTTCACATTTGGATTTAGCGCAAGATTACCATTAAGCACCTTTGCATCCGGACAGTCGATCGTGCACAGCATTTACTACAGCTAGCGGTCAATATCAAATGACGAGGTTGCCAGTGGGATTAAAAGTTAGTCCTAGTGCATTTTCAAGAGTAATGACGGTTACTATGTTAGCATCAAACTGTGAGTCATGTCTTATTTATTTGGATGATATTGTCTTTGGTCGAAATCTATTGCATCCTAATCAAAATTTAGTAAAAGTATTACAACGCATACGCAATGTATATTTTAAGTTAATTCCTAGTAAGTGTATCTTTCTTCAAAAGGAACTTTTGTTTTTAGGCGATGTCATTTCATCTGCGGGTGTTCTACTTACATTAGAACAATATGACTTTACGGAATATTATGTTAAAGGAAAAGATAATGCTCCAGCTGATGCTCTTTCTCGAATTTGCCTTACTTCTCACTAACTTAAAGATCTTTCTCGTAATGTGGTTCACCATATCAACATTATGACGTGTGCGCAACTTAAGCAGCAACTCGCTTTAGCGAACGAAACTATCGAGTTTAGAGACAATAGGATTTATCACCCTGGCGTCGCAGAGTTGCTTAAACTCCCAACTAATTTTGTACTAGTACAACTCTTAAAAGACGACGACTTTAATATGCATAATCAAAATAATGATAATTTGTTTAAACATGTGGTGTATATACCCGGCACGCACATAATTTATATTCGCGACACTTCTCGATCGGCGTCTGCATACGTTGCAACGTTGAGGGATTTAGTCAAATGTTGTAAAACTAATGCCATGCCAATGATATAATGAAAAGAGATTTAAACTGCGCAGTTATTCAAGGCATAATTAAAGGTAAAGATGAAATCATAGCGACGGGTATACACATCTCGATAGTACCAAATTTAACCCGCATTACGGATCCGCAAAGTCAAAAGTTGATACTTAATGATTTTCACACGTTACTTACCCGAGGTCATGCTAGTATAAACCGCATAGTAATATCAAACGAACTTATTTTTAACCAAGACTTAGACAGATGAAGAAGCTTACGTTCGCCGTTGTGACGATTGTCAAGCATTCGATACCGTGTAAAGAATCTTTGACTATTACAACCACTGCTGCATCTGCATTTTGGAAGATATTTGTTGATTTGGTAGGTCCGTTTCCTCCAGATAATCAAAATAATAAATATATTTTAACCTTACAATGAGAATTATGAAAATTTGTTGAGGCGTATCCTATGCCAAACAAAGAGGTGCCTACGGTCGCTTCTGCCTTTGTTACCAATTACATACTTCGGTATGGTGTCCCTCACGAATTGGTCACTGACCAGGGCACTGAATTTATGGCGAGTACTTTTAAAGAAATTTGTAATTCATTGCACATTCGACAACTAAATTCAACCGCGTACCGCCATGCAACTTTAACCGCATTAGAAAATTCACATAAAACTTTGGGTGCTTACTTTCGCATCCAAATATCCAAGTATCCCGGCTTTTGGGGTACTCAACCACATCAAGGAAACCTTCGAAGACAGAAAAATATGTGCCTCAGTATTCCTGGACACTCAACATGCCTTAGATAAGGTGTGGCATAGCGGGCACTTATACAAAATCAAAAGAAAGCTGCCCCACCAGATCATCCTACACCTAAAATCCTACATGAGCTAAGACACTTTCAAGTTCGTTTGGAGATTTCACTATCAAGTTACCACGCTATCAAATTCGGCGTTCCTCAGGGAAGTATCCTTGGTCCATTCCTCTACCTGCTCTACACTGAACACATTCCCACCACAAACATACCTTAATTGCAACCTTTGCAGACGACACTGCTATAATGTCTTCTGGCTCCAATGCTGGTATTTCGTCTCAAAACTTTCAGTATCACCTAAATTTCTTAAAAAACTGGCTTGATCGCGGAGGATCAATGTAAACGGGACCAAATCAAGCCAAGTCACGTTCACTCTTAGATGCTCTACTTGCCCCCAAGTCACATCTACAAACAACTCATCCCAACATAAACTGAGGTCATCTTAACACCCGTCTTGTCCTACGGGATTGAACTGTGGTGTTGTAGCAAACCATCTAACACCAAAGTACTGCAGTACTTCCAATCGAAGATATTACGCATTCTAACTGACGCACCGTGGTATGTTAGCAATAAAACCCTCCACCATCACCTTAAAATCCCACTCTTCTCGGATGTTACCAAGATTGAAGAAACAATAGCCAGAAGATCTCCTTGAGTAAATCGTGGAGACCTGTCACTGGATGGTGCCTAACTCATGCCAAACCTTCTATATCAACACATTTACTTATTAGTTCTGTCAAAGAGTAGATTGTAAATTTACTGTAGTATAATAAAAAAAATATGTTATTATACAAAAACACAAATAAAACAACACTACAGAGTTATTAAACAAAGTCAAATAAATTAGGAAATGAACACAAAAGTTGTAATAATTGTAAATCATTTATTTATATTAATATGAAAAGTGCAATTTGAGGCACTTTGAAAATTAATTAAACCTGAAATGTTCTTTTTAGATTAATTATTAAGTTCACTTTGAACATCTACAACTGCAGATTTACTGGTTTCTTAAACTATGCTAGTATAGTTAGTAATGACTGCACTAGTGCAAGGTTGATCCAGTCCCAATATTTTTATGCAGTATCGTTTATATTTTCTAAGTAATCCTTAACGTAACCTTCTGCCATACTGCTAGATTTTCAACCACCATGTCTCATAAGACATGTGAGGTCACCGTCAGCTTCTACTAGAAACGTGGCAAAAGATCGGAATAGCAGTAGCTTGTAAATTCTTTCGGATTATTTAAATTTAAAAATTTAGCGACCTCTTGTGGAACAGTTATAATCTTATGAAGTCCTACTACTACCCGATGAGTTTCCATTTTGATATTTAAAAAAACGAGGTTCTGCAAAGTTTGTAGGGCGAAGGGTTACGTATTTTCTATAAATATTTAAGACCGATTGAAATTGTTCAACATCATTACTCTTCAAATGTCGCAGCGAGGGACTCCAACAACACCCAAATGTGTTATCGTTAAATACAAGATTTATAAAACTAAAACCCACCTTCATCATCAAGTATTGCTTATCACTAGCACAATTCAGGAATCGATTCACTTGTTATCACTAAGATCTCTCGATTCCTTTGGTGTATGGCCATTGTTCTCTTTTTCTAAAAAGGCACCCAGTTTTGAAAATTTCTCGATATTTATACCATTTTTTAAACATAGTGTTGCCTTCACCATAGAATATGGTGCCAAGAGGGCAGAAGCCTTAATTTTACTGGACAATTAGGAGAAGAATGTTAATAGTACGCTTTCTGTGTATAATTTTACATTTTTCTCGCTGCACCAATATAAAAATTTCTTATAGGCATATTCATATACGTTTTTAGGTTTAACAGGCACAAGATCTAATACTACTTCTGTATATTGTAAAATTTCTAATGATGTATCGATTTCATTACCACTCATTTCAAACATTTCCAATCAGAAATTCAATGGTTTGACGAAAAACAAAAATTCATGAATAGTTGATTGTATTTATTATTTTTAATCCGGTTCTTTCGGTCGCAGAAAAAGTAGTATGTATTATTCGGATTGAAAGTGACTTTTTGTGGCACAATTCTTTTCATTGGTGACGCGAAGCGCTAGCTTAGTTAGTCACAAAAACTGGCACTTTTAATCCTAGTAATACAATCTGCTATTATTTGTAACTTGACTAGCATAAAAATCTATAACCGGGACTATTAAGGGGATACATTATATAAATGTTGTAGCGCCCCCCAGGTACTCTATCTTGAAAAGCGTAATTTGAACTTATTTGCAATAATACAAATTCAAACACAAAACAATCGCTAAGTGATTTATCTTGACTTGACTGACAATAATGTTACTATTACTCAAATTAATTGCCTGCCTTACTTTGACTTCCCTCGAACTAACTAGAACATTAGAATTTATTTACAAGTCTGATATTTAATTACTCGCAAACCCCAAGTCAGATCAAACGAAATGGCCGTCTAGTGGTAGCTACATTGTGCTATCTGAATTAGATAGGCTGGATGAGGTACGTGTTGCATCATGAGGGGCAGGTAAAAAAATTAACTACTCAAATTAAAATTAACAAGCTTTGCGCAACGATGGCTCAGCCCGTGAATATACCATTGTGGGAAAGAAACACCAATAAAACCCACTTTACTCATAAATAAGTAATTGCACAAGTATATTATTAAATCAAATAACACAAAAAAAACAATGAAAGGGTTAAATATATAACAAAGCCACCATTAAATCAGGTTAAAGTGCGTACAAAATTATAACAATAAGAGAAACTGAATAAAAAGCAGTTTAGTTATACAGAAACACAATAATAAAAAAACACATGTAGTCACACGCTCAATTAAGTCATAAATTTTCAAAATAAAAATCATAATAAAAATCGTACTATCAAACATGTGGCCCTTTAAAACCAATCATGCCGGTCTTTAAGTAGATAAGCACATAAAACAATAAAGTAAATTACGGAACATATAAAATACAACAACCGAAAAATTGCACAGGTGATAATAAGGTAAAGGCAAAAGGTAAAAGGAAACCGGAAAGGAATTTACACGTACCCAATTGTTTAGTAACCACCAAAGCACAAAATACATAAGTCAGATTGCAATAAATCACATACAAAGAGAAATCAGCTCGCAGGCAAATAATTCTGCCTGACAACTGACACCAAAAAGATTAATTAACACAAATCCTTACAAGGGTAAGTTATAAATAGATCACAACATTGTGACCGATAAATTTGAGGACGTTAGAAAGATACAGTGCTTCCTTCTCAGGTTACCCATTCATCTACACTGTCTCTTGAATTTCTGGACATAGGGAATTCCCATGTTAAATAAACTGTTGTGAATATTGGATCCCCTAATTATTTTACAGTAAAATGTCAAATGTAAAACTTCTTAAGGAAAAAAGGCTGCTTCTTATGTTACAATTGCATTTACATTTGGTTCATCCGTTTTCGAGAAATTTAGGAAAAACTTAAGGGCTTTCTCGTAACTGGTCAAGGTTGCTTTGATTTAGACAGACAATGCTAACAATAATTATTAATTAAATTAAATTAAAAACAATTCATTCATCATTAAAACTTTATTTGGGACAGATTATTACTTTTTAAAGAAAACTTTGTTTATAAAAATTAATTATTACACCATTGAAGAAAAAGTAAAATTTATTGAATGGCATTACTCTGGCATATAAGAGATTTGTACTCGGCTAGTTATCAAAACCGGCAAATTCCAAGTGCAGAAACAATCTCAAAAATTATCAACTTATTCAAATCTACCGGTAACGTTAATAAGCCATGATCGACTTGGATATTGTTTAGCTGCAAACGGAGATTTATTTGAACACTTGATCAAATAGTAGAAATGATGATTTTTTGTTATTTTCCAATTTTCATAATTAATTTGTTTATTTTGAATACCAGCTTCTTGTTTATAACAGACTTATTTTATTTGTGCTCCTTATTGTATTTATCCTGACACTTACATGGCTTATTAACGTTACCGGTTACGAAAAAGCACTTAAGTTTTTCCTAATTTTCTCGAAAACGGATGAACCAAATGTAAATGCAATGGTAACATAAGAAGCAGCCTTTTTTCCTCAAGAAGTTTTACATTTGACATTTTACTGTAAAATAATTAGGGGAGCCAATATTTACAATAGTTTATTTTAACATGGGAATTCCCTATATCCAGAAATTCAAGAGACACAGTGTATACAGCAATGAAAATAAAATTCTATGTGTTTAATGGTCTGGCCTACGTTGGAACAGTTTCATATTATTATTACACGACATATTAACTTTAAAAATATGCATTCGTCCGTAACAACCCTACATGTAGCTCTCGAGTTTCCAAGTAACAAACAAAGATATCTTTTGATCATGGTCTGTACCGACACAATGACTTATTAAGCTAGTGACATTTTTACATAAAGAATCGGCGCATAAGAAATTCCAATGATTCGTTACGCCCTTTCAGTAAAGCATTCTTTTAAGCATACACCTGCTATTCAGACCTCAAAACACATGTTTTTCAACCCTCAGCCAAATATTAGTTACAAATAATCCCACATTCTTCACATAAAATATATAAATAAAATATTTTGAAAACATTAGCAAATTACGATGTATTATCAGGATATTAAAAAAATCCACTAATTATCTTTTCTATCGCGATAACAATGGCGATTTGACAAACGTTTATTGCAATAGTAAAATTTTCGCAGTCCGCTACCTAGAATGTCCCCAGGAGCCCAGTGAAGAAAAAATTATTAGAGCACTGTGATACGTAGAAATAATTTTTTTTTATTACATGAGAAGTAGATTTCAGCGATATAAAACTGGTTTTCTAAATGAGTGACACAATTTTTTTTAAGAAAATGCTTAAAAGTTTGAGAGAGAAGCTACAAAGAAATTTCCTTTTTGTGCCTTCGTTCTATAATAGGGCATATGCAGACCGCAAATGCGCCCGGAATCTATGCGTTTTCTGGCCTAAATTACAGTTGGTATTCGTTATAGTGACAGAATTCATAGAATATTCGACATAATCGACAATTGACATAACGCAAAGCCTAATCGCATTACCGTGTACGTATTATGTCCGTATTATATTAGAAACTACAAATTACATCTATAAATTATTATAAAGTCAACAACAGGTATGAAATTTTAAAAAATACAATTTTGTTTATTGCTTTTAATAACAATTGTTGACGTTGTTACAAAAAATCTTGTGTATGATTCTGCTATAAAATGGTTTGCGAGTATTAACAAATTTGCATCAAAGTTTACTCATACTCGCAAACACCCATTTTCTGACCTTGTAATACAAATAACTATAGGTCAAGTACAGATATAGACAAACGAAATGCAAGTCTCAAGAGAAACAAGGAAAATAGTTTATTTAAAACATTTACATAATATTTTTTCGAACGGAATAAATGATATTTTATACAGTTTGAAAAGGGTAATAAAACAACCTTTACAATGAATTAGTAAAGCTGGTCTACAGGCATACGCCAAACCATTACGATGTAAAAAGCTGCCAAACAGAATAATAAAATGCTCAATGTTCGGGGTATATTGGTATAACCTCAAGAATTAAAAATAAAATTCACACGCCAATGCCAGTATTATAAAATAAAGTAGAGCCATTTAAACACAAATTCAATGATACCTACTTATTTTACAATGCGGCAGGTACTGTTTAAAAGAGCACGCTAAGTCTAAAATCAATTAATAAATGTAATACCGTTACATAAAGGCAAAAGGTGGCGACATTCATTAAACAGTAATGCTAGTCAGAAAATACAATACGAGTATATTTCAGATTGTGTTCACTACAAGTAAATTTATATTTTGATCTTAATAGTTGTTGGGATAAACAATACACAACTTTACATATGCACGAGTCACAAATCGCAGACCTAAATTCTCGGCTGTCAAATGTTAACATGATAACCTAGCAAAACGTTAACATTTACCAGCAATCATTAAACAACTCAGGGACGAGTTAAGAATCAGAAAATATGAAACTCAATGGGATGATCTTGAGTTACATTGAAATTTTTTTCATATTAACTGAACGTAACCAATTAATTTTGGATAACCTGAAGAAATATTTTTCTCTCACCAAGTTAGATTTGGGATAAGTTTTTTTAAATTTGGTTCAACGCTACTTTCTGTATATGGACTTTTTTGCAGCCCCTGTAATATAAATAGTTTGAAAAGGATAATATAGCAACCTTTATGAATTAATTAGTATGTAAACAAAATCGAAAACCTGTCTCGAACAAGTTTATGAGTCTACTTTAAAAAAAAATATTGATGTAGTAACGAGATATCTGGATATAGTCCTTAGTAAAGCTAGTCTAAAAGCGTACCCTAAGCCTTCACTGTGGTAAAACACGGACAACTACCAAATATTATAATTAATTGCTTATACAGAACAACTAGATATGTTCGTCGTATACTGGTATTCGTTCAAGAGTTAAAAATAATATTCAGAAGTCAATTCCAGTATTTTAAAATAAATTGAAGCTATTTAAACAAAAATTTAATGACACCTACATACCGTGCAATGTGTAAAAATATTGCATTATAATGTGGCGGCAAGTACTGTTTAAAATCAATTAATAGGGTAACTCCGGGATAGTTGGCCATAGTTTTATAAATCATTTAAAATAAACTTGTACACAATTGCTTTTACAAGTATTTAATATTTAACTGAAAGTATAAGAACACTAGATAACATAGACAAGTCAATTCTAAGGTAAAAAACAAACGATAAACGTAACTAAATATTTCAAAAAAATGAGTAATATGGCCATCTCTCCCATGTCATCCGGGAGTGATGACCATAGAAAAATATTACTTATTTAAGAGTTTCTTTGACTTTTGGTCAAGTTTACCACACTTCTGGCAGAAGTCGCCGTATGTAGTACAGCTTTCGTGCAGCCACAGTAGACAATTAACACATTTAATCCAGTCAACCTTCAATTTTGTATGTCTGTAGTCTTCTCCGCAACCCACGCACAGATTTTCCTCAAAATCTTCATTTCCACTTTCATCACTCTCTAAAATGATATCTACTTCCTCTTCACTGCTTGAAGATTCAATTTTTCTTTTATTTCTTATGTTCAACATCTTTTTTTCCTTTTTAACGCTATTTTTATTTTGAATCTTTTGTTCACTTTTTTGTATTTTTTTCTCTTTTTCCTTTCGAATTTTCAAATGTTCCGGTGAAGTTAAAATAGTTGCTATTTGTTTGGCTCGTTTTCTAACTGTAGTTACAGCGTCTTCTGTAGTAGCCGATGGACCTGCTTCTAATCTATCAGTTAGTTGTTCTGCTACATTCTTCTGTTTTTGAGGTAGAGAGTGTGCTGTAATAGCTGAGGAGGTTTCTTCAGTGCTGAATGCATAATCTGGTATGATATAGCGATTGAAAGGCATGATTCCTGCTGCCCTAAAACCCGCCGAACCGTTTTGTATTGTAGCAGCTTTACCCCAGCTCCAACTCAGTAGCTCACCAAAATTGAATCTGGTAATGCGACGCCCAGCATGATTTCGAAGACACAAACGACATGATTCATAAAAGTGTACCTTCCATGACTTACAGAAACTTCTATCTAACGGTTGGAGATAATGAGTAGTGTGACTTGGCAGGCACAATATGGTAATACCTTTTGACTCTGCAAACTCTAACATTTCGACAGAATTAACATGAGATGCATGCCCATCTAGTGTTAACAATACTTTTCCTTGGGGTTTTCTAGGAACAAAATGTTCACGCATCCACTGTAGAAAAATAATCGCGTTAATGTATGCTGATTTTGTGCCATAAATAGAACAGATCCTGGTGGCAGGGCATCTTCCCACTCTTGTTTTTATTTTGCCTTTCATTATTACAGCAGGCGGTAAGAAGTTGACTTCTGCGTTGCAACATACTACCAACGTTATAGTTTCACTTTCTGTGGATGTTATCATGGAACAGCTTTTGATCCCTTTTTTGCAAGTACATCACCCGGTCTGCTATTTAACTGGAGACCTGTTTCATCGATGTTAAATATGTTTGCAGGTTTGGCAAATAAAGAGAGTTCTTCCATTGTTCGTTCTAGTAAACCAAAATAGTCCTCTACTTCCTTTCGATTCATTGCAGTTGCTCTAGCTACGGAAACACCTTCCGACTTACGAATACTAATTTCCGGATGTCTGCTTAAAAATAAACTAAGCCAGTCGTAACCAGCTTTTTCGGTCTCGCTATTGAACCTATGCTTTATTTTTAACTGTTGAGCGAAGTGATAAGCAATTGTTCTCAGATCGTCTCGTGTTAATGGAAAACCTCGACTTTGCATGTTTAGAATATGCCGAGATAGTCGATTTTCATGTTCGCTCTCAAAAACACAACTTGGTCCCATGTTTCCCTTTTTAGAGTTTCCGGTTTTAATTCGACGCTCCAACGTTTTACGAGGTATACTGAATTCAATAGAAGCTCGTCGAACAGACATATTACCATTAACAACATTTCTCATTGCATTAGTCAAATTTTGTTGTGACCAGTTACCACGCGTTACCATTTCCTTTCTTATGTATTTATTCGGCATCTGCAAATGAGATCGTATTTATGAGCTGGCAGCATTAAAACTAACATTTATTCAATCTAACATATCGCCATTATTAAAAACAAAAGGCCATCTCTACCGGACATGTGGCCATCTCTGATTGTCCGGTAGAGATGCATAGGGAATTTATTTCCACGTTTCGTTTAGAACCGCGAAACTAGGTTATGTTAACACCAACAACATCCTTCTAACAAATTGCACCCAAAATAACCGCAAAATACATCGCGAATTCGGAAATTAGAAATCAGATGCACTCACCTTAAAATATTCGTTGAAGTGAAATTTAATAAAATTAATTTAGTCACTTAATTTCCAATTTTTATCGCATAAACAACAGACACACACACGTGCTGAAGGTACACAGTCAACTGATGCGCCAAACAACGGCAACCAACGGTACAGCAAGAAACTGCTTGCTATGGCCGTCTCTACCGTATGGCCATCTATCCCGGAATTACCCTATATCTAATGCCGCTACATAAAAACAAAAGTTAGCGACATTCATTTAGCAGTAAAATTAGTCAGAAAATCCTGCGCTATAATATATACTGCAAGTAAATTTATATTTTGGTGTTAAAAGCTTGTTGGGATAAACAATATATAACGAGTATCATATTGCAGACCTTAATTCTCGGCTGTCAAATGTTAACATAATAATCTAGCAAACCGTAAACATTTACCAGCAATCATTAAAAAAATCAGGGCAAGTTATGAATCTGAAAATATACCGGATAAACTCCACTGGATTATCTTGGGTTGCATTGAAAACGTTCTTCATATTAATTAAACGTAACCAATCAGTTTTGGATACCTCAGATAGAGATTATAACCTGAAAAATTATTGTTCTCTCACCGAGTTAAATTTGAGAAATAAGTTATTGGAACCTTGGTTCAACGTTACTTTCAGTATATAGACTTTCTTGTAGGTAGCACCTGTAATATAAATAGTATCATCTTCCGCATTAATAGTTATGCATGGTGGACTGTCTTAACTTACCTCAATAAACTGCATTAAACCTAGAGAACTGTACGTTTGTAAAATTAAATTCCAGGGAATTCTATAAAACTATTTCTATTAAATTAACATATTGAATAAAGGAGTCCAACCAGGATTACAAAAATCACCAGTACTTAGTGATGCAAATAGCACTTGTTTTGCCAAAGCTTTAACTTATGCAAATAATTTTAGTTTCGCCCCTATACATTTTGAGCCATGATTGGGAATACGGGTGACCTCAAACCATTTACTTAACCACTTTAGCCAAAATAAACAACTACTTTTGTAAGCTATTACATCCTCAATTCAAGCCTTAAGCTTAAAAATCTGAAACTGTCTAAGCATTAGCTTTTGCGACATTTTAAATCAGTAAATTGATCCTTAATCAACCATTCACTTACGGCCTACTGCCGTTACTTTACTATAATTATTAGTTATACGATAGGTATTTAGTCGAAAGAATACTTTACCCGAGTTGAGGCTGCTACACTGTAAAACAGCTCACATAATATTGTTGTACTCTTACTAAGTTGATTACATATCGACCAACACTGACGCATAAAAAAACCTGTTACCTTCAAGTATGCACATCAATTAGCGTACAACTTTATAAAAAAAAATGAATACTTTGCATTTCGTGCAATTAAAAAGGCACAATACGTACAGTGAGGTAAAACAGAAATATTTCACTAGTAACACAAAATATTAAATTCTGTTAAAATCCGTTTCGTATCTGCACCACATTGGGTTCAATACAATCTATATCTGTACCGTATCTGCTTTTTCTCCAGAAGGGGATAAAATAATGGGGATTCTCTTACAGGCAGCTTTTGTACAATCGTCATTTTCTAAATTTTGTGAAACTTTAAGCACACTTAGAACTCAGTTACGCAGTGTGAAGCAGAGAGCAGATTGTTTTTGCAGATCGCCTTAACCGAAGTTTGAATTCCAACAATTCCTGATTGGCAACAGTATATGTAATCTGGACATTTAAAAACGAAATGACGTGTTTAGAGACCTATTAGTCTGGATAATGTTGAAGAATTTACTGAAAACTTAGATAACTGTATATTTGATAAACATTATATTCTGACGTATTATGAACCTGATTGGTTTTTGCGCTCATTTTGACTATTCTATTCATAATTAAAAAAACACATACTAGTGGTCCCCATCTCCTGCGTTTGTAGCCTTAAGAGGTGTACCCCGCATATCATCAAGTCACTAATAGGTCACATCCAGTTTATAAAAATAGCTCTCCGTACTGAAAGTGTTAAGTTATCGTGGGCGGTAGATACACACACACACACATGCGCGCGGACGCACGCACGCACACGTATATGCACCCACGCAGGCACACACCCACATATGTACACTGTTTGGCACTCATTTTTTGTTATCTGACAATGCGTTCAGACAAGTAAGTCGTGTTTTTGCGAGGTCTAGAAACCTTCCGTTCAATAAACCTATCCCGTTGGTGGAACCCTGCATGTTATGAACAATGTCGAAACTTAAAATATACGTTCGTGGGTTGGTGTTGGAAAAGATGGCCACTCCAGGTGTGGTGCTTACGGTAAAGCTTGGTTGAGTTTCTATCATGATTTGAGTATGTTTTTCAGACCGAGGAATGAGGGATTTCTTTCAAGTTGAAGGAATTCTGAAGAAAAAAAAAGGCTACAGATCAATACTGGAATAGCATTCCACACAATCCGCATTTAGGTTAAGTGGCCGAAAGTTTACTTTTCAACAAGGTGACGACCCAGAAATTTACATTACTTCATGAAAAAGTAAGAGGAAGGAGTATCCAGTTGATGAGCGTATCAGTTAACCCAAACGAGGGAGTTTGGCAAGTAAACGCTTATGACAAACTAGGTCAAATGAGTTTTAGATATCTAAAGAAACTACAAGTGTTTCACCTGATTGTTCTATTGAATTGTTCCAAGCTTGAGTGACATATGAAAGAAAATTACCTGATGAACGACTCTGTCTAAAACCATATTGGTCGTCACTAAGGAGCATGTCGAGTTGAAGGAAAGAGAGTAGCTGCTGAGTGATGGCTGTTTCCATGATTTTAGACAAAAGGGAGGTAAAGGCAATTGGCTGGTAAATGGAGGGAGCGGTCTTTTCGCCTTTTTCGTGAATAGGTTGAATATTTGCTAACTTCCATGATGAACGAAATTCCCCATAAAGCATAGAGGTCGAATAGAGCTTAGATAGGACTCTTATTAGTTCGGGGGAACATTTCTTTAAGACAACAACTACAATACCGTCTAAGCTAGTCGCCTTATTGGGACCAGGCCTTCTGATGATCTATTCCAGTAGCTTATATCGAAAATGAATTGGTAACATAGCGTACGAAGAACAGCTGACCAGAGGTACACTTTTCCGAATAATTGGGACAAGAGTTTGATGCAATTAAATCCACAAGAAGATTGTTTTTGCCTACATAATCAACAACCAGAGATCCATCAAAATTGTCGTAGGGCGAAATGAAGATGTACCAAAGCTTTTACTAGCGGCTTTAGCTAAAGACCAAAATTTACTACAGCCTAAAGGAGATGTAACTAGTTCATTATATTCTCGTCGTTCAAACAACTCTTTAGCTTTAGTCATAACACTTTTGTAGGAATTTCTAGCAACAACATAGACTGCATGGCTCTTAGCCGTTTTATTCGATTTTAATTTTGTATAAGATTCATTTTTCAAAAATATAGCATCAGCACAATTCCCAGAATTGGGAACGGGAATGGCCATTATTTTGTTTTTTGAGATGTACACCTCCATGGCCATGTGGATGAAATCACATACAGAAAGAGCAATGTCCGGAGACGAGGATGACTTAAACAATATTCACGCCATGAAAAGGTTGCAAAGAAATCCCATAAATCATTCCGTTTAGTTGACTTAGGATACCCCCAGAAGTTATTTCTATTAGACAATAGCTGAACTAGGTTTGGTGTAAGAAAAATGTCTAGAAGATGTGAAGTATGATTAGGGTTATCAGAGATTCTTATGGATTCAGAAATTATTTTTGAAGGATCACATGAAATAGCAAATGTTTCTGCACTATGACCAGATGGATATTGTAGGCAATTAGTGTTATGCATATTGCAATCTTCAAGAACTGAGATAACGCAGGATGGAAACTGAGACAGCGATAATTAACTCTGAAACTGAGAGAATCGAAGAAGTCTTAAAAGGTGCTATCATTGGGAAACCTATAAATCCGACAATAAGATTTCACAAGTTGAGGATCAGAATGTCCAAACTAAATAATGGTGAAATTTTTATTCTCCAAATAAGAAATCCTCTTGCAAGAGATGTTGTATTTGAGGTAGCCACACACTCCTCCTTTCTACCGAAAGTTCGTATTAGGGAAATTGCAAGTCGGTGAATCAGAGTTTTCAGAGGAGACTTGTATTTCAGATAGAAGCAAAATATCAGGTTGTAATTCTTCAAACTTTTGGCGAACAGTTTTAACAGTAGACTTGATATAGAGAATGCTACAGTAAATTATCAGTTATATTGATGAAAAGGAAGTTTAGTTCTGTAATACTGGGCACGATTTGGCCAGTAACCTGTCTGCTGACTATGGTATTACTCAAGAGAACAATCCAATGGTCACAGTTGAGACAGACAGCGTTGCTGACGACTGTGCAAGGAATGCATGGCGAGTAGGTACGTGGAATGTTAGAGGTATGCATGGTAAAGAATTTGAAATTATGAATGTAATGTACGAAAGGCAGCTTGATATTCTGCGTGTATCGGAGACAAAGCGCAAAGGAAAGGATGCTGTGGAGTTGGAGAATGGCAGCCTATCACTATGGTCAGGAGTTGAGGCTGAGGTGCATGGCGCAAAAGAAGTTGGGGTGAACGTAAGTGAAAGAGCGAAATGATGTGTTAAACAGTGCGAATTGGTATCTCCCCTGGTAATATGGGTTAGAATGAAAGTGGAGTTTCAAAAAATTTTTCTTATTGCTTGCTATGCACCGGTGAATGGAAAAAAAATCAGGAACGCGAGAACTTCTGGAATGAAGTAGAGAACGTGTTGAACGTATGTAAGCCAAACGAAACAGTGATGATAGTGAGGTATATGAACGGATGGGGTGTACAGAGAGAACATACTGAACGCGTTCTAGGAGCGTTCGGAGACCAAAGAGTCAATGAGAATGGTGAACTCCTGGTGAACATCTGTATGGAGAGAAGCCTGTTTGTACCCAATACGTGATGTAAATGTAAAAATGTGCATATTTATACATGGCAAAGAGGTGAATCTAAAAGTATGATAGACTTGATAGTGTATGATGAACCGCTTAGAAACCTGGTGAAAGACACAAAAGTAATACGCGAATCGGAATTTTTGATTATATCAATAGTGTGTTTAGAAAAATAACGGGTCTGGAGAAGGAAAGGAAACTCAGTACGAACGTCCAGAATTAAGGTAGATAAACTAGTAGATAATGGTGAGAGAATTAAATACGCAGATGCTGTGAGTAAAGGGTTGAATGTGAATGAAACAGTGTTGAACGACGTTGAAAGCGCAAGGATAAGCTTGAAAAACTGTGTTGTCAATTGTGCCGTGCGGATATGTGGAAGGGCGACTGTAGTAGACAGAAAAAATGTGCTTGGTGGAATGAGTCGGTAAAAAAGGCAGTATGTAAGAATAAATATGCTTACATGGCAATGATTGCTGCAAAAAGCGATTGTATGTGGTGTACATATTAAGAAACAAAGAAGCGAAGGAGGCAGTGAGAATAAGTAAAGAGGAAGTGATCGCTGTGAAAGAAGAGAAAATGCAGAACGATTTTGAGGGAAACAAAAAACTGGAAATAGGTCAAAAATACAAAACGTGGCCGAAAACATAACGATGCAGGAGTGATGAATACGAGCAACGAAATAGTATGGGACGATTGTGAAGTGAGAAAATCCTGGCAAGAATATTTCGTAAACTTGTACAGTAGTGTGGAAAATAAGACTGCAGGGTTAAACAAGGAGAATGTAGAGAATGGTGAATGCAACTGAGGATATTGGGATAAATGAAGTAGAGAAAATGGTAGGAAGGTTGGAAAACGGCAAGGGAGCAGGCTAAAGTATGGGGATGCAGAGCTTATACGAAGATTGTGTGAATTATTAAATGCATACCTTATAAAAGTGCCGAGGGATTGGAAGAGCGCGATCATTGTACCACTGTATAAAGGTAAAGAGAACAAGAGTGATTGCAAGAACTACAGAGAAATAAGTTTGCTCAGCGTGTCTGGTAAAGTGTTTGGAAGAATTCTGATTGATATGGTATGAGAAACTATACAAACTAAGATTTGGGATGTGCAGGGTGGCTTCATGCCAGGGAGAGGATGTGTCAATCAGATGGTTGCTCTCCAGTAGGTGATCGAAAAGTGTTTAAGGATAAAAAGGAAGCTGTACTGTGCGTTTGTATATCTGGAGAAAGCATATGACAGAGTGAATAGGGAGAAATTGTGGGAAATATTAAATGAATATGGCGTAAATAATGTGTAACAAATGGAATAAGGGCAGCAGACAACGGTAGCCAGGCATGTGTTAGGGTGAGAGGAGGTATGAGTGAATACTTTAATATTGAGCAAGGAGTGACGGTTGTTCAATGTATATACGGATAAATGTGTTAGACAAGCAGTACCGATACAAATGGTGTAATGGTCGTGACGTAGATGTACGACTTCTGGTGTATGCAGATGAACAGCCTCATTAAGTGACAGTGCAGATGAGTTACAAACCGCTCTGAGGAAGTGCTATACAGTCTGTGATAGCATGGACCTAAAGGTAAATGTGAACAAATCCAAGATTGTGGTGTTCAATCGGGAAAGTGGAAAGGAGAGTAGACTATTTACCCTGCAAAATGAAATTGTGGAGCAAGTGGACGAGCTGGTATATCTGGGTAGAGTGTATACTGCAGATGGTACAATGGAGGCCGAGATTGGACGAAGGATCAATGCTGGAACTAAAGTGATTGGAAGCTTATAGACGATAATGAGAAACGAAAGCATGAGCCTAGCAGCGAACGAGTAATCTATAATGGCGTGTTTGTCCCACCACTACTGTATGGAAGTGAGACGTAGGTATGTCAAAAAAAGCACGAAAAAAAAATAAATGCCGTGGGTGTGAAATTCCTGAGAAGCGCATTTGGTAAAACGAGAAGGTACAAGATAAAGAATGAATGCATAATGACGGAGTATGGCGAGGAAAAACGATGATGGATAGATATAAAAGTAGTACATTACGTTGATTTGGTCACATTGAGGGAATGAACAACGCAAGATTAACGAATATGTGGGTGAGGTTAGAGGAAAGGGCGGGTCTGGTATGCCGCGTAAAACTTGGATGAAAAATAAATAAGAGGCAGGGATTGTCTTGCTTACCCCTCAAGGGAATGGCGTGAAGGTTGTTGACTAATTTCACTTTCTTTCAGTAAATGCTTATAATATTATCATCTCGACAAAAGGGTAATTTCCTTATATGATTAGTATAACTTGATTTGAAGTTAGAAGATTCTTCTATAAATTGAACTAAATAATAATTGAAATTAGTATATGATTCCATTATAATACCATGGTAAGGGTGATTATTTCATCTAATATAAATTAATATCAATGATGATCTGAAAGTTATTATTACATCACAATCTTATTATTTACTGTAGAGGCGTCTTGTTCACGTATTTTACTTTGATATTTCACACCTATAATGTAACATATTTTAAGATGGATGATCCCTAGTAAATATAGTGGAATCGTACAACGGCTCTCGGGTAAAACTGGTATAATGCTGACCTGGTGGAGATAACCGGTGCAACACCAAAGCATGTCCTCGTTGGAATACTGTGTGCGTGACTGTTATGAAATATGTTACCCTTTGGTTCGCTCTAACATGTGATGTTTTTTATACTGCAGTTAGCTAACTGTATAATTTGGTGATCACCATTTATAAAATACAGACCTGCATTAAATTGTTACTGCATTGACTTATTAAGGTTAGAGTGGAGTGATAGCAATTTAATCTTGCAACAATAATAATATTTATTCGATCGTTAGACTCAAACGCGGTGTAGGTTAAGTCAAAACATATATATAAAATTAAATTTAAGTAAACTCATTAGTTAACATATTTGAAATATAAACAAACAGTGTACAATAAAATAAATATTAATACAATGTGTATAAAACGAAACATTACAAATAACGTGACAAATGGGACTGACTAGAAGTTATTGTTTTTGTAGCAGTGAAAGAAATTCTTCCACATTGTATATGCAATGGTGCCTTAAAAGTGATTTTAATTTACTTTTAAATTGCTTGATAGAGCCACATTGCTTTAAAGTTTGAGGCAAATAATTGTAAAGCTTAATACCAAACGAGAAAGGAGCTTAGAGAGGGTCTAAATACGTATTGGTCTGGGTATTTATAATTAATACTGATACCTTATTTATGTTGTTATTCTTTTGTAAAGGCGATAAGGTTTTTCTTTGTAATTCTTTTCCCCAATTCGCAGTGTGGATAGCAGAACTACATTGCACTTGCTTATAAATTTATATACTGTTTTGTTGTATTACCTTTATTTTATCCTCCTGGATACCGCAAAACATATGTCCCGTAACAATACTTTTGCACAGCGTAAGTGGTCATGCCTGGTATTCCACGTCGATCATTTGGCTTAGATAAGTTTGCGCATTAACTTTGTCCTTGCATTCGAGTTGTGCAGTCGTTGGCCTGGTCTGGGTACGTTACAGTATTTTTATTGTTTGTTTGAAAATTAATGTTGTCATTTTGGCTAAAATGTTAATGTTCCTTATATTTTATTTAAAAATACTATCTTTAAAGAAGCTTAAGTTTCCATAGTTTTCGCCTGGAGTGTACGAGGATGATTTGACAAAACGTGAAACTCAACCACTGCCCTCTAGTGGTTAAAATGAATGAACCAGTTCCGCCATCACTTTTATACTGACGGGTCAAATGAGAAATAATAAACGCTATTCGTGGTGCGACTTTTACTTTTAAGAACCTAAACAGAACTGAACACCGTAAACAATCAATCAAATGCATATTATGTTGAAGGATCGAAATAATAAAAACTGACAACCATAGGCATGTTAATTGAGCGCACACATCACACTTTTCACGTATAATTGGCCATGTCTAAGTAGTGGAATGCTGATCAAAAACAAAAAAGAGTGTGAACAAGAATCAGGTTAATTTTTTACACAGTTTTGTTACGATCCATAAAACTTGGGTTCATCACTTCATCCCCAAACCAAAACGTTAATAGCAACAGTGGAAACATCATGCCACTTTTCCGCTATAGTAGGGAGGTCCGCTGGGAATGGAATGGCTACGATGTTTTGGATCGAAAGTGGTACTTCCCATGGACCATCTCAGAAAGGGCCAAACCATCAACGTAGCACAATGTTATTACGATGTAATTCATTTGGTCATCATTTCGGTAAATGAAGATTATAGTTCCCAGAACGAGTACATTCTAATTTAATTCATGTCGTGGGTTAATCTATATATTCTTATGAATTTCCTTTTAACAAACAAATGACATTTGTGTACAACCGTGCTCAAAATTTGCACCCCACGCTGCGGTTAAAAATGCAATTTTGCGACAGTTATCATGGCCAGCCGTTCTGTCCGCTCCATTACTTTTAGCAGTGTGATAAATGTGATTCAGTGCTGTTATTTCAGAAATTTTGTTTACAAATAAATATAGGTAAATAACCTCAATCTTGTTTAATCGTTAACCATTTATTAACCTCAAACAGTTAACAGTAAAAAAAAACGGTTAGTACAATCAAATAAATTAGTGTAAACGTATTTAACATTCTCTTATTGTGTATTTATATTCAGTTATCGGTTGCACACAAAATTTTGCGTACGCAAAATGTCTTGACGGCCTTAAGATTGTCGCACGCGGATAACTTTTTTTGTGGCCGTCAAAGTAGCAGTTTGCGGCCTTGACATATAAATAACGGTTGTGAATTAAATAATTTTTATTTATTTACATAAGAAGTCTAAAATAGTATTGATTCAATTGCTTATGTATCAATATTTGTGTTCCTTTTCGTTAGTGAATAATTCGTAATGTTTGGCAAAATAAATAATCTCCATTACCATTGCGTTCCTTTATTCACTGAGAATTGGCCAGCGGTTCCACGTTACCTGCGTAACTACTACAGATAAGAGGGAACATGCATCCTTTGTTATGCCTTCAGAGTATATTTTTTACATTATTAGGGCAGGAGTGAAATACTTGGTACATTTTGATGCTATAGATATACTTGAAGGTGGTGTTTTGAATTTCCTGCTTGTTTATTAAGTACTATTACTAGTAACGTACATAAAATAATTTATACCATGATTTGATAAGGCATAAGCAAATGTAATAACGGTATGGTAGATTTAATATCTTTTCTTAAATACTTTCAATGACAAATCCTTCTTACATATATTTAGGGTTTATTTGTGACAAGGAAACATAAATAATTTTGCATAAACTTATAAAAGACAATTTTATATTGATCAATACATTGTATCCGCATTAGTGATTGATCGTGTAACTTATAAATATAGGATTACCATTGTATGGCATTATACTTAACAAATTGAAACTTAATTGAATGCAGAGCACCTGTTCAAATAAATAGTTAGGGTGACACACAATTAATTTTCGTATTTAATAAATTAGAATAAGAATGATAAATATTATATTCATACCACCTACGGTTATTAGAGCGCAACCCCATCGACACGCTGAAAAGGTCCTAAGCGTCATCTCGTACCCTTATAAATAAAAAACCCAAGGGATTGATCTCTAAAAGGCCGAAACCGTATAAAGGTCTGCCGGTTATTTAATTGTCTAATTTTAAAACGTAATAGTATAAATTTGAAAAATTATGAGTATCTATTCATTATCCTGTAAATACGAATAAAGATTGAATATAATGAATAAATTTCCATAGAAACGTTAGGTTTTTATAATTTTACGAAGATCATTAGTTCTGAGTCACTAATGAACTAGAAGAATCAAATAACACCAGTGGTAATTAATTTCTCTGAACCGAAAAATGCCGCTGTAACGAAAACCATTAATAAAATTTAAATTCCGAAGAGTATTAACTTTAGAAAACTTTTGCTTTTCGACATAAATTTCCCTAGAAAGGACATTAATTTAATTATTGAATTATTATGAGCATTATATATTAGTTACTACACGTAATTCAAACTAATTGATCCATCTATTTAAGATGACGTAAAATGTAAGTTATAAAGATAAGTAAAAGATTAAAATCCGATGGTTGTAATGTTTAAATTAAAGTGCTTGGTAAATTAGTATTAATATTAATTATAAAAGATATGTTTACTTTCTCATTTTAGTGATGCTGTAGTTTATGTAAACATTAACTGAAATTATTGGATTTTGTGATTTGAATACAGAATGTTAAACATACGGTGTTTCTGTTCCATTGTACATTACTGTATCCATTAATTATACACATCTGATGGAGGATATCCCATGACAGACCCCTATTATCGGATTAATTAATGCAGGTGCAGTACAGTAGATCAAGGTGCGTGCAGGTTTTCCCTTGCCAGTTTTTCATTCAACTATATAATGTTTCCCCTTCATTTCCAGATTATGAATACGTTTCAGATTTATTCAGAAATCTGTGGTTAAAACGTTGCTTTAAATTAAGAAAATAAATGCCAAACTAACAAAGTTTTACTCCCATAAGTCTTCAGAATTAATTTGTCATAATTCGGTGAACAGCAATATTAGCTTTACAAACACCTTATATAATACTACAGTTTCTATTGATATCAGTTTGTTTTCATTACATTAAGATATATCCGAGCCACAAATTGCCGCTGAGCGCAGTTGTAGGTTGAAGCAAAAAGCTTGATCATTGAAATACACATGGAACAGGCAGTGAAGCGAGGGGTTGCTGCTTATCGCGCTTTGGCGTCTCGAAGTCCAACCTTACTGTTTTCACCAGAAACAATGGGTAATATTCAACAAGCAGAGGGGTATCAGTTTCAATTGACATTCTGATAGTAACGTGGCTTCGTGCGTGCGCGCGAGCATGGGTGTATGTGCGTGTGAGTATAAGTGTACGTGCTAGTGTGCGTGTGAGTGCGCGTGCGTATGCGTATGCTTGGTGCGGTATGGTGGTGTGCGTGTGCCTTGGCGTGTGCGTGCCCATTAGTGTCTATGGTGAGGTCTCCGTGTGCGTGGCGTGTCCGTACGTGGCGTGGGTGCATGTGTGTTGGGCGTGTCTGTGGGTGTATGTGCTTGTGCGTGTGCGCGGGGAGATTTGTGATGGTGATTAGTGTCCATGTAAGGGTGTGTGTCGTGTGCTGTGTTCATTATTGTACAGTGAATAAATGTGTTATTCATACGTTACCATTTTTAATATATCGAGATGCTTTTGGTAGAAATTGCAAATGTTAAAATGCATTTTGGACGTCTTTCTTTCTATGTGTGTATATATATATATATATATATATATATATATATATATATATATATATATATATATATATATATATATATATATATATATATATATAAAAAAGGGTGTCCAGTTTAAGATGAAATGCATATTTGGAAACCGTTAGAGATACGAAGATGGTTAAATGGAGAAAAGTTGCGTCATTATATGAAGGTAACCATGGTTAAAGTCAAAAATCCTTCCATTTACTAGACACAGGGTGATAACTGAAAATATGCGTTTTTAAAATCGCTATATCTTGTTTCTTGCAAAACATCCACCTTTTTTGCGATGGGGTAACAGGTGGAATTTCAAAATGATTTTGAAAAAATCTAGGTACTAGATTTTGAGATAATGCCGCAACTTTCGATTTTCTTATGGAATATTGGATTTTTGCATTTTGAATTCTCAAAAAATGCTTTTCAACCATATATCATATGTTTATTTCTGCCAATGAGAAAGTGTCAAATTACACAATTAAATTTATATCAAAGCAACATTGACATATTATGTATTTTAATTAAATGAAAATTAATCTACAAATTAAACTAACTATTGAGAACAATATTATTGATTTTAACATAAATCATAATAAAAGTGACAAAAAACAACAAAAATAAAATTTAATATTATACTGAATTTTACTATTAATTAATCAAATGCTCGAATAAACCTTCATTCTCCTGCAAACACCATCTGCATCGAGTTAACTGCATCACAAGAGTTTTATCATCTCCGGGGTAATTTTATTAACAGCTTCGATAACTGCATCACGTAATCGTCCTCATTGTTATACGACTTTGAATTAACTTCGTTTTTAAATAGCCCTACAAAGAAATCAATGAGAGAGATCAGGTTGGCCGGCCATCTTATTGGTCCCTGGTTTCCTATCCATCCATTAGATATTATTTAGGAAATCTGTAATAATATGGGCACTATGTGCAGGAGCCCCATCCTGTTGGAAAATCATATTTCTTACTGTAGAGAGGAGCTCCATTATCCTTTCCGCTATTTGAGTTTGCAACAGGTTTAGATAGGTAGCAGAGGTCAAGTTCTCGTGATAAAAAAAGGGCCAATAATATGGGTACCAACAATACCTAACCAGACATTAAATACTTCACCTGTTGCCGCGTTTCACGGTATAAATGCGGATTTTGGTCCGACCAATAGTGGTATTTTTCCTATTAAATAGGCCACAATTTGTGAATCTGCTCATCAGACCACAAAATATTCTTGGTAAAGTCTGGATTTTCATTACATCGTTGGATAAACCATTGACTAAATTCCATCCTTCTTACATGATCCTCTCGCAGCCCTTGACCGGTCTTTCACGATGGTATTTATTACGTTTCAATATTACTCGCTGTTGATCGGGCAATCCTACGTTGCTTTCAATTTTACGTAAGGATGAGCGGGCATTTTCAACTACAGCTTGTAATACAAGATTTTCATTGTTTTCGTTACTATTTCTGTTTCTCTTTACCTTAATGAAACTACCATGATTTATTAAATTGTCACGTATGCGTAAACATGCTTCTTCCTGGTTGGCGTCTCTCAGGATAATTATGAAAATACATGCAGCTCTGTCACTATTTTCCTACAGAGAATGAAACATTCTAACATATCGTATTTTTCACTATTTGAAAACGAGTTCATTTTTAGCTTATAACAGAACGTCAAAATTAAATGACGTTTGTACAAACGTAACTAACTATGGTAATTCAATTGTTATAAACATGTCAAAGGTGTCAGCGCCTACTATTCTCTTGCAATAATTGAATAGATGGTTGATTGGCAAAGGCCTAGTTTGATATAAATTTAATTGTGTAATTTGACACTTTCTCATTGGCAGATTATAAACATCTGATATATGGTTGAAAAGCATTTTTATGAAGAATTCAAAAATGCGAGATGATAAGAACTCTTGTGATGCAGTGCTAACTCGATGCAGATGGTATTTGCAGGAGAATGAAGGTTTATTCGAGCATTTGATTAATTAATAGTAAAATTCAGTATAATATTAAATATTATTTTGTTGTTTTTGTCACTTTTATTATTATGATTTATGTTAATAATCAATAATATTGTTCTCAATAGTTAGTTTAATTTGTAGATTAATTTTCATTTAATTAAAATACATAATATGTCAAGGATGCTTTGATATAAATTTAATTGTGTAATTTGACACTTTCTCATTGGCAGATTATAAACATATGATATATGGTTGAAAAGCATTTTTATGAA
>JARFJB010000339.1:1722500-1782500 GCA_036346205.1 Vesta saturnalis
GTGCGCGTGCGTTCGTGTGCCTGTGCTGAGCGTGTTGTGCGTGGTGCGTGTGTGTGCGTGTGTGTGTGTGTGAGATGAGCGTTGTATGGTGTTCGTTCGCAGTGTCTGGTGCGTGTCCGTGATGTAGCGTGACTGTGCTGTGTCGTTTGCATGTGTATGGTATTTGTTGTTGCGTTTTTGTGCGTATTCGTAGCGTGTATGTGCGTGATGGCGTGTGCGTACGTCGTGCGTTTAGTTGCAGTGTTAGGCGTTGTAAAGTGCGTTGTTGTCGGTGCGTGTCGTCGTGCGTGCGTGTGCGTCGTGCGTGTGCTTGCTGTGCGTGTGTGTGCGTGTGCGTCGTGCGTTTTGCTTGTTCAGTGGTTGCGATACGTGCGTTTGCGTGCGTGATTCGTGTGCTGTGAGTGTACGTGTCTGCGTGTTGCGTGTGCTGTGTTGCTGTGCGTGTGGGTGCGTTTGCTGTGGTGTGTGGTGCGTCTGCGTAGTGTCGTGTCTGTGTGCGTTGTGCTGTGCTTGTGTATGCGTGTGTGTGTGCGTGGTCGTGTCGTTGTGTGCGATTGTGTTGTGCGTGTGGCTGTCGTCGTGCGTGTGTAGTGCAATGTGCTGTGTGTGTCGTGTAGTGCTGTCGTGTGCGTGTGTGTGTGCGATGTGTCGTGTGTGTGCGTTTGCGTGTCAGTTTGCGTGTGCTGTGTGTGCATCTGTGTATGCGTGTGTGTGTGTGCGTGCGTACGCGTGTTCGTGTGCCTGTGCGTGACGTGTTGTGTTGTGTGTGTGTCGTGTGCGTGTGTGTGTGTGTGTGTGTGAGTGAGCGTCTGTGTATGCGTGTTCGTGTGCGCGCGCGAGTGCGTGTGCGTGTCCGTGTGCCTGTGCGTGAGCGTGTGCGTGTGCGTGTGCGTTTGGGCATGTGTATGCGTTTGGGTGCGTGTGCGTGTCGTTGCGTGTGCGTGTGCGTGCGTGTGCGTGGGTGTGCGTGTGCGTGTGCGTGCTGCGTGCGTGCGTGTGCGTGCGTGCGTGTGCGTGCGTTGTGCGTGTGCGTGTGCGTGTGCGTGTGCGTGTGTGTGCGTGTGCGTGTGCGTGTGCGTGCGTGTGTTGTTGGTGCGTGTGCGTGCGTGTGCGTGGTGCTGTGCGTGTGTGTTGCGTGCGTTGCAGTGGTTCGTGCGTTGCGTGTGCGTGTTGCGTGTGCGTGTTCGTGTGCGTGTGCGGTGCGTGTACGTGTGCGCGTGCGCTTGTGCTGTGCATGTGCGTGTGTCTGTTTGCTGTGCGTGTGCGTGTGCAGTGTTGCGTGTGGTGTGGTGCGTCGTTGCGTATGCGTTGTGTGCGTGTGGCGTTGCGTGCGTAGTGTGCCTGGGCGTGTCGTGTCTGTGTGCGTGTGTGTGTGCGTGTGCGTGTGCGTAGCGTTATGCTGTGCAGTGCGAATACGCGTGCGTGTCTTGTGCTGTGCGTGTGAGTGCGTTAGTGTGCGTGTGTTTGCGTGCTGCGTGTGCGTTTTGTCAGTTTGCTGTGTCGTGTGTGTGCATCTGTGTATTGCGTGTGCGTGTGCGTGCTGTACGTGTTGTGTGCCATTAGTGTCTAGTGAGCGTGTTGTGCGATGTGTGTGTGCAGTGGCGTGTTGTGTAGTATGTAAGTTGTGTGGTAGTTCTTGTATGCGTGTTCGTGCGCGGCGATTGTGAGTGTTTTGTGTCGTGTAAGCCTGTTGTGAGCTGTGCGTGTGCGTGTGCTTTGCATGTTTTATGCGTTTTGTCGTAATGTCAGTATTTGCGTTACTTGTGTCGATTGGAAAATGTTGTCGTATGTCGTGTGCTGTTTGTGTCGTTGTGCTTAAGAGTGTTAACTGTGTGGCTTGTATTGTGGTTGTGCTGAGTGTGTGTGTGCGTGTGCGTTGTGCGTAGTGCGTTTTATGTGAATTGTGACTTGTTTAGACGTGTGTGTGTGTGCTGTGTGTGTCTGTTTGTTGTTGTTGTCTATGTTCGTGCGTTTGTGTGCGTATGTGTGTGCGTGTTGCAGTGCTGTGTAGTTGTTGGTCGTGTTGTGCTGTGATTTGTGAGCTGTGTGCTGTTGCGTGTTGTGTGTTCTGTTTGTGTGCTTGTTTCGTAGTTCTGCGTGTTGTGTGTTTGTGTGTTGCGTGTTCGTGTGCTGTGTTGTCGATGTGTGTGTGTGTTCAGTGTCTGTTGGTGTGTGTTGTGTGTTTGCGTATGTCGTGTGCGTGTTGTGCGTTGTCGAGTGTGTCTGTGTGCTGTGTTTTGCTGTGTTGTGTGTCTGTGTTAGGTCTGTGTGCTGTGTAGTCGTGTCTGTGCTTTTGCGTGTGCGTGTTGTCATTGTGTATGTGCGTATGTGTGTGTGCTTGTTCTGTGTGTGTGTAGCTGTGTTCTGTGTTTGCGTGTCGTGTGCGTGCATGTGCGTGTGTTGTGGTGTGTATCGTGTGTGTCATTGTGTGTGTCGTGTCAGTTGTGTGCTGTGCATTGCGTCTGCGTATGGTGCTTGTGTGTTGTGCGTGTCGCTGTCGTAGCGTGTTTATTGTGTTGTGCGTTGCGTTGTGTCTTGTCGTGTGCGTGTGTTGTGTCTATGTGAGCGTCTCCGTATGCGTTTGCGTGTCCGTGTACGTGTGCGTGTGCGCGTGCGTATGTGTGTTCGTGTGCGTGTGCGTGTGGGTGTGCATGTGCTTGTGCGTGTGCGTGTGGGTGAGATTGTGTGAATGCGTGTGCCATTAGTGTCCATGTAAGTGAGTGTGTTCGTGTGCGTGTGCGTGTGCTTGTGCGTGGGCGTGTGCTCGTCTTCATTATTGTACAGTAGAATAAATGTCAAATAGTTATTCATACGTGTACCATTTTTATAAGTATATCGAGATGCTTTTGGTAGAAATTAAAAGCAAATGTTAAAACTGCATTTTTGTATGTCTTTCTTTCTATGTATATATATATATATATATATATATATATATATATATATATATATATTTATATTTAAAATTGGAAAAAAATAGATTTATTGTAGCACTTAATGGCAATCGTTTAGTGCCATTGACAAGTTTACATTTAAAAATTATATTTTAATTTATTCTACATTTTCTCCACTTAATGGCGACCCTTAAGCTGCAGACGTATTTTTGTGTAGAAGATTTGACAATTTTTACGCATGGTTTTCGTACTATATGTGGGGACCGCTTTCCATTAGAAATATTTTGGATTTGTTTTGAACATTGTGAAGAGTCAAAAGCTCGATGTTGGTGTGTTTCCCTGTTTGTGTGTTTTTGTGTTTGTGTGTTTGTGTGCTTGTGTGTTTGTGTGTTTGTGTTTGTGTGTTTGTGTGATTGTGTGTGTTTGTGTGTTTGTGTGTTTGAGTTTGTGTTTGTGTGTTTGTGTGTTTGTTTGTGTGTTTGTGTGTTTGTGTGTTTGTGTGTTTGTGTGTTATGTTTGTGTGTTATGTTGTTTGTGTGTTTGTTATGTTTGTGTTGTTTGTGTGTTTTGTGTTTTTGTTTGTGTTTTGTGTCGTTTGTGTTTGTGTGTTGTGTGTTTTGTGTGTTTGTGTGTCTTGTGTGTTGTGTGTGTTTGTGTTGTGTGTTTGTGTGTTTGTGTGTTTGTGTGTTTTGTTGTGTTTGTGTGTTTGTGTTTTGTGTTGTTGTTTTGTGTGTTTTGTGTTGTTTGTTGTGTTTGTGTGTTGTGTTTGTGTGTTTGTGGTTTGTTTGTGTGTGTTTGTGTGTTTGTGTGTTGTGTGTTTAGTGTGTTGTGTTGTGTTTGTGTGTTGTGTGTGTTTGTGTGTTTGTGTGTAGTTTTGTGTGTTTGTGTATTGTGTGTTGTGTTGTGTGTTGTGTTTTTTGTTTGTGTGTTTGTGTTTGTTTGTTTGTGTTTGTGTGTTTGTGTTCTGTGTTTGTTTGTGTTTGTTTGTGATGTTATGTTGTTGTGTGTTTTTGTTTTGTGTGTTGTGTTTTGTTTTGTGTTGTTTGTGTGTTGTGTTTGTGTGTTGTGTGTGTTTGTATGTTTGTGTTGTGTGTATTGTGTGTTGTTGTGTTTGTGTGTTTGTGTGTGTGTTTGTGTGTTTGTGTGTGTGTGTGTGTTTGTGTGTTTGTGTGTTTGTGTGTTTGTGTGTTTGTGTTGTGTGTTTATGTGTTTGTGTGTTGTGTGTTTGTGTGTTGTGTTGTTTGTGTGTTTGTGTTTTGTGTGTTTGTGTGTGTTTGTTGTGTTTGTGTGTTTGTGTGTTTGTGTTCTGTGTGTTGTCAGATTTTGAACACCTGATACGTAGTATATTTTGTTTGTAGTTCTATGTACCAGTTAGATTCCGTATATACATTTTTTTTTTCTCGTTGTCAAATTGAGTTTTTTGATAAATTTGTGTTTAACGTGTGTAGTGACCTTTAGGGATGGTAGGTGTATGGTGAGCTTTAGATTCGTTGTTTGTGAATAATTTTTTTGTAATTTAAGTTTTTTCCTTATTATTTCCCGTTTATAGAAGTTTGATTAGCGCTTATTTGTAAATAGTTGTATTAAGTGTAAATAAGGTTCATTTCGTTTGATTTCCGTAAAATATAATAGAAAATTAAGTAATTTAAATAAATAGTGTGGATTTATCTGTGTATGATGTCATGTTAGCGACTTAAAGGCGTTTAAGTATAGTTGTTCAGTGTAATAGTGAATATGCTGGTTTTGAGTCATAGAGATTGCATGTGGGCCTTATTGTTCGTACTTTAAGGTAAACATAGAGAGGCTGTACACGTTACTTCTGCTGACGTTTGAACTTTTGGAAATTACCGAGTCCTTACGAACGAAAACGAATTTTTGTTTTTGGGGGTACTAAATCTTCCCCTTCCGTTTTTTTAATTGGTGGAATTAACTTAGATAAGATTTTTTATGAGTAGTGGGATTCAAAATTCAAAGATGGATTTTTGGTTGTAATTTGTTTGATTCTGAAACTGATCGTGCTTTCGAGTAGTATACTTTGCCGTTTATTGTTACGCTTTAAGGGGGTGGTTTAGAACGTTGAAATTTTGGACCTTGTGGTGTCTAACGAACGTACTTGTTGTGTAGTAAGGGTAGTTTAGCTACTCCTGAAGAATACCTGTAAAAGGGATTTTATTAATATTGTTCATCACCAAAGGATTATACCTAGTGCCGATTTCGGTTTTACGTAAAGTTACCTAGAGGACATCGTCGTGTTGTATAGTGCTTCAGTGACCTCTTTGGTTTATATCGCTTCTGCGGATTTTAAAATCATCGTTCTTGCAGTGCCACCTATTTATCGTACAAAGCGTGTTTAAAGATAAAGAAACTTTCGCAATATATCAAAATTAACGTTATTTTAAATCAAGTTATCAACATTTTGGATTATTAGTGGAAATAAAACCAATTAAAGCTAAAAGTTATCAAGTCATTTGAACGCTCATATTAATATTTTAAAAGAAGTTAGTAATTAATACAGTAACATTCTAACGAGTTTAGTCAAGAAATTGTTTGTGTATAATGGAACAATAGTCAACATTTTATTCATCATTTTGCCAGAGCAGGGAGATTTCATTTCCGTCATAGCCGTAACCGACCACCTGGTTATCTTCCACATATATTGTAACACAGAAGAGGTGTAATTCTAGATCGTAAGGTAATATAATATTGTGTTTTTTATTGAAAATTTTGAAGATTTTTGTGTTTCGATTTATTTTTTTTGTGTTTATGAAAGTTTGAAAGCGGGGTCAATATTTTTTTGTTAAAGTAAGTTGTTGTTTGAAATTGTTTAGCGTAATTAATTATAGTTTTGACGCTCCGACTTCACACTTTTTTTATTTTGGTATTAAAGGGCAATCGACCCTATTGTAGTGTGGGTATATTATCCACGAATTATATCTTTATAGGTTAAACGATTTAGACTGGCGTAAAACCAGTATTCTGATCAGACATCCTGTCCTCTTTTAAGCATTTATTTTTTTTGTTTATACGCATTATCGTATGTTTATATTTATCCTTTTATTATAGTTTTGTTAGGTTTTACAAATGTGTTTTGATTCTATGTGGAAACCCTTTTGTGTTACATAAGAGTTTTTTTTGCAAATTGCGAGTTAACCGGTAATTTAGTTTTAACGTAACAAGGTCAGTTTTGTTTTGTTTTGATTATTATTTAATGCCTTATTATTACACTGAGGTGTAGTAACGTAACGTTATTGAGTGTTTATCACGCTTTTATTTGACAAGCGTGTAGTGCTTTTGAAGCCCTTTTTCAGGTCGTTTGCTGAGTTGCTGTCCAGCACACCTGGGATTGATTGCGGATAGGTAAGCGTATGTTTTTTGTATGTTTGGACACGCTATGTACTCGTAATTTTGGCACGACGACCCTTATTTTGACTACTAAACATTCTGACGCCCAAACCGAACTGATTTTGTCTTCATCCCCTATTTTGACTTACGTACGATTTACTATTCTGGTTGTGCAAAATTTTTCAACATCTGACCTACACCCATACGTTGGCTAGTCGGGGCAAAAAGGCCAATTTTATCTGTAATCCCGTTCTACCACCCGTTTATACCGTTACAGTGTTTGTGTGTGTGTGTGAGGGGCATACGTTACAGCTTGCGAGCGTACGCGCGCGCGTGTCTGAGTAGGTATGTTAGCATCTACGACAAATCCATGAAGGGAAGACTTACTTATTTAGGGTTTCTTAGTTAAGCTTGCTTTTATATCTTCGTGAGCAGGTTAGATTTTAGAAGAAATCCGGTGGTGGATAGGGGGTCTATTAGCAGTTTTTGGTTTTCATCATATATTTCTAAAACAACTGGATATTTCAAATATATCGGATTACCAGATTATAGTAATTCCTAAAGAATAATCTAATATATCTAATAATGAACCTGTTCTATATCCGAATAACGCTCAATTTTGTAAGAATATGAGTATGTGTATTTTTTACAGTTAATTCAATTTTGTATAACTTTTCTTTATATCTTCCTAATACATAGCCAAATTAAGCTTTAAATGTTAAAAAATAGATTTTCAAAGGATTAAATTTTATGAGTGATATTTTATAGAAGGGCGTTTTTGGAATTATTTTTCGAATTAGTATATAGATGTCTATTAACGTCTATCTGACCTGAATTGGATTGATGTAAAGGCACCTTTAACACACATACACTGTCTGCATAAACCAATAATTGCCACGTTTAATGTTTACTACCACTTATCAGTATTGAATACAGTGTTTAAAGCAACTTCTAGAGGTTTATGAAATATTTTCGGAAAGTATAAAGATTTTGTATCAGTTCTGCATACTTAAAAACAATATTTACAACGATTGGGGCTTGTATCTCGATAATACAGTAGGTTAGCGCGGTACTCTAGCAAAGTACATGTCGTAGGTTCAAATACTACTCGAGGTAAACTTTTTATTTATGTATTTAATAAAATTAATACTATTTTTTATTACATACTTTTGAATTTATTCGTTCATAACAAAAATTTTTTTTTGTAAATTAATGCGCTAATGAACGATGCACTAGTAAACACATCTTGACTGGTAACAAACCTTAACATTTTTTCCATAAATAACAGCGCTCGATTTAGTGCTCCTGCTCGCGCCATAGACATAGGCTCAAATGTGTGTTACCACTCTAGATACGTTAATTACGATTAGAGTGTATCCAAAATGCACTAAAACGTATTGCAGAGGTTTGCCAATTGTTTTTTTTTGTTTAACTTTTGACGACAGCTTAAGTAATTATTAAAAACTTGTCACGCATACGTAGGTAAAGTTCTGATAACTAATTACATAAAATAAGTGAAGTTCTCTGAGGCAGAAATTTGTTAATTATTTAAAAAGCAGTTTAACACGCGTATTTCAATACAGTGTTGTACCGACTGGTATATGTCCTAAGGTTTACGATTAGGTTTCTTTCAAATGTCCTATGAAAAGTACTTGGAATAAATTTGTCAATCGTTTAAAATCTTGTAATTTATTACCAATTTCAAATTGTAAAATGGGTAAGTTGCACCCGAAGATACGTTGTAAAAATTATATTAACTTACGATTTTTACACCCGGAATGTTACCATTTAAATGGCGAAAATATTTATATACTTTTTAATAGTGTCATTAGCTGGTAGCCTATAATTAGATATAAAAAATATATTATTTCATTTCGTTTAATTTCACGTAGGGCGGAAGGTCGTTTTTTGTTTCATTTCCGATATTTAAATTAAACTCTAAACAGCGAATTAAAAATTTTCCAACACCAATAAGCCGTTAAAAATTCTAAAAGTCATTGGATAATGACCGAAAAACCAGGGCATTATGGGAAATCCCGGAAAAGTAACGAAAATTACCTAAAATTAGATTGAATGGCAACTATAAAACCACTATAAAAAATCTCCTTTCACTGATATTATACTGCTTTAAACGTATTAATAATAAACATTCGTTATAAAAACATTAATGCACTAATACTGTACAGGTTGTCCCATTTTCGAATGTTTTACGGAGTATCTCGCTTATTTTTTAGGTTAGAACCTTGCGGTTTCCGCGACACCGTGCTATTTTTTAATGAAACCAAAGATGTGCTAATCAAATTTGCCATAGCCATCTTAGTTTTTGTGCTACATGGTGATTTTGGAAAAACTGCATTTTCAGTCATCCCCTGTAACTCTGTTATTGTCAGACATATTAAAAAAGTAAAAACTGATATTTGTAGATTTTTTTACGTAGAGTCCAGTGGCGGTACTCAGATTTTCTTTAGAGGTCACAGTTTTTGAGATATTGACATAACCTACTTTTTTTTAATGGGACACCCTATATATTTTTTTTAAATCTTTTTCCACTTGCCAAGAGCTTCTCAAAAATATAGGATAGTCTACATTTATTTTTATAAATAACGTGACAAAATGATTTTTTTCTATAATTTACATTGATAAAAAACAAAATAATTAATTAATCACAAATATTGTTAAAATTGCAGACCTCTCCTACAAGTTTCACTTGTTGCAATTTTTAATTGTTGCATGTTGGAATATTGCCTTGAATAAATTTTATTTTTTAAATACCCCCACAAAAAAAAATCCAAAACCGAGAAATCCGGTGATCGTGGTGGCTATCGAGCAGGTCCATTTGTTCCAATCCATCTCCTGGGAAAACGTTCATTTAACCAGTTTTGTATTATTCTAGCATTGTGGGCTGGAGCCCCATCCTGCTGGAAGGGCCAGTGAAATATCTTCTAAAATGTTCATAGCTTTTTCTTGTAGAATTTGTAAGTACCCATTAGAGTTTAGGTTTTCTTCATAAATCTTGTAAACTACTTTTCGGTTAAAAATAAAGCAGGAGACATTAAATCCGAACCTGCCTTGACGCTCTCTAGGAAAAATCACGTGGGTGTTTTCTTGACTCCAATACCGCGAGTTGTGTCTATTAAGAATTCCCGAACTTGTGAAATGTGCCTCGTCTGACCAAATTATTTTTTTTTTTCAAAATTATTGTCCTGAGTTTTCATATTTATAAACCAATTGTAGAACTCCAATCTACGTTTGCATCACCAGGGTGCAGATGATGAACAAGTCTATACTTGTAGGGTTTGAATTTATGTTTTTTATAAAATCCTTTGCACTGTTGTTTTAGACACACCGGTCTCTTCATCTATTTTCCTGCACGAGGTTTCAGGAGTGGCTTGAACAACTGCTAAAACGTTGATCTCTGGTTCCTCGTTCTTTTTGTTGTAAACTCGGGGTCGAGGTTTGTCAAAACATCCAAGATTAAATTTTAATTCTTGTAATATTATTTTGTCGGGATGTCTTCTTTCGGGATATCTATATGACAAAATAGGTATATAAAATAAATACAAATTCTAAGGTAAATATTAACTGACCTGTTCAGATAGAGTTCTAAGGCCTGGTCTGCGTTTTCATTAGATAATATGAAGCAAGTATTCATATAATATTTCTCAAAGTTTTCAAATTTATGGTTTCGAGCCATATTAAAAAATAATTAAACAACAACAAGAACAAGAACGACAACAATAAACAAAAACAACGAATAACAATAAATATCAGCACTAAATTTGGGAAAATGTAACCAGGAATAATTTGAGAGAAGCAGAAACTTCAAAAATCAAATACCTAACTAATGACAGAACGTTAATTATTTTCTTTTTTGCGTTACCATGGTTACCCACTGCTATCCACTATTATCAATGTAAATTATAGAAGAAAATCATTTTGTTACGTTATTCATAAAAACAAATATAAACTATGCTATATTTTTGAAAAGCTCTTGGCAAGGGAAACGGATTTTAAAAAAATATATAGGGTGTCCCATAAAAAAACAGGTTATGTCAATATCTCAAAAACTGTGACCTCTAAAGAAAATCTGAGGACGCCACTGGATTCTACGTAAAAAAATCCACAAACATAAGTTTTTATTTCTTTAATATGTCTGACAATAACCGAGTTACAGGGGATGACTGAAAATGCAATTTTTCCGAAATCACCCTGTAGCACATAAACTAAAATGACTATGGCAAATTTGATTAGTGCATCTTTGGTTTCATTAAAAAATAGCACGGTGTCGCGAAAACCGCAAGGTTCTAACCTAAAGAATGAGCGAGATACCCCGTAAAACGTACGAAAATTGGACAACCTGTACATAGAGAGTTAGTATAAAGTATGGAACCCCCTAAGTATCTCCTAAACGGTTTATTATTTTTAACCCTTCGGAGTTAACGTGCGACCGTTGTACATAAAGGTTAACGTCGGTCCGTGAGACCATTTATAGAAGATATTAAAAATTTTGCTGTTTTTATTATTTTATTTGATTTTTGTATAATTATTAATATTTATTAAGGTTGTAAGTAACGTAATATCTTATTAAAACCAGAAAAGAAGATAAAATTTTGTAACATAATATATATAAAAAAAATATAGAGAATAAAACTAAATTCTTACAATGTACTTACCTAATAAATCAAATAACACATTTTATAAATAAACTACTATGTTAGATTATAACTAGACAAACACGCTTACATTTCATCCAAGCATTCTAAACACAAATATTTGCTACATTTTCTGCAACTATATTTAGTTTTCCTATTTTTCTTTGAGCTGCAAATAGCACACCTTCCATGAGAGTTTTTTCTTGGGGTAAGTTGGGGTTGAATATCTAAACCGCAAATTTCTGGCAATCGCATTCTGGTTAGCTTAGGTATTCTTTCACATTCCGCTCTTCATTTTAGGTGGCCTTCTAGTAGCTCAAAACTAAGTTTTTCCAAGAACATCCTTCTAGGTATTGATCGGTTTTTGTTATTATTTTTATAGATTATGTATGCATTGATAGCAGCCACGTTCATGGTACTGAAAAAAATTATCATTGGCCAACGCCGAGTTGCTTGAGCACAGTTGTATGAAGCACACAGTTTATCACCAGCATCAACTCCCCCTTTGGTTTTATTATACATCATAATCATTTCTGGTTTGCCTGTAGAAGCATCAATCTCGTCATCATGATGTATTGTTGACAGAAGGAGCACATTTTTTATTTTGTTTAGGTATATAGGATACAATTGTTGTCTTTTCTTGAAAAACAAACACGCTGCTTCCTACAGGTCGTTTTAGTGATGTGAATTCAATAGTCAATTGTGGCTTGTTTTTCGAATAGTGCCTGTAATGTTAGTTTATGTTCATAGAGAAGTTTTTCTGCAAGGTTCTTTGATGTAAAAAAGTTATCCGTAGTTACATTACGTCCAGATCCCAAAATTGGTTCGCAAAGACGCGGAACCAGTGACATATTACTGTTGTCAACTTGATATGGTCCCTCGGGCTGTTTTCCTACGTACATTTCCATATTTGCAGTGTAGAAAGATTTTGAGTCACATAAAGCATATATTTCTATTCCATAACAATTTGGTTTGCTTGGTATATATATACTCTAAATGAACATCTTCCTCTGAAAGCTTCCAATTTTTTGTAGCGTATTCAGAAATAGAGTAATATTCCTTACAATGTGAGTTAAATGCACAAAAAGAATCGCGTATAGCTGCTAATTTGTCTGTCTTTTGGCGATCAATTCTCGTCTCCTTGTCGTCAAAGCGTATATGCCTTAGTAAGAATTTGAACCTTGCAAGCGACATTGCAAGTCTATATATTTTTATTGAAGATCCATTTGTTCGAAATAAATCACTAACATTTAAATGATTGCTTTTATTTACTCCTGAAAGTTATAACAATCCCAACAATGCCTTTATTTCGAGTAAATCGGTTTCCCTTTCAATTCTGTTGGCAGAATTCTCGGTTTTCATTCTAATAAATGTGTTTGTATATTCTACTACTTTCTCTAACATTTCGTCAGTAAAATATAGTTCCCAAATGTCTTTTCCTAAGGAAAGTTGGCGTGCAATACCTTTTACTCCGGGCTTTTCGGTAATAATAGCAGTTCTAACATTTCTCGGCGGGACATGCTTTCTCCATATTGTTGTTATATCCTTGCCGATAAAAGTAGGTTCTTGACTTTTTGGAGTTGTCACATCCATCTGCTGCTCAGTCTTATCATCTTGTTCTTGTTCCGTATCAGTATTTTCTTCAAACACCTCAATATGATCCTCTTCGTCGCTATCTTCTTTATCATTGTCCTCCATTATTTCATCGTCTGAATCGGTCTGAACCTCATCAAAGAGTCGTTGTAGCCTTGCCATCTCTTTTTCATCACCCATTATTGAAAATCTGATAAATGTATAAATGGGAATAGAATTTTGTAAAAATTATAAAGTAAAACTTATCCTTATTATATAACGTAAAATATAACGTCGGTCTGACAGACCGTAAACGATAATAAATATAAAAGTAACTGTTCTAGCGACCAGCTGACACTGTACTACGAGTAAATAAGTTGGGACACGGAGGTACTAAAAGGCACACATGCGCAGTTTGTAACATAAATAATAAAAAAATGTTTTCAACATCGGTCCTTGAGACCGCACGTTAACTCTGAAGGGTTAAATAAAATTGGCCATCCCCTTCTAAAAAGATCCGAGGAATCCAAAAATGCAATCAGATTTAATGTATCATTTCCGGTTACACCGGAAATAAATATTAACTTTGTTATTTTAACAGGAACATCCTGCATATTTTTACATTTTTGAATTCCATGTGTAATGTTGGATACAATGAACCTCTACATTGTAGTGTTGTAAAATTATTTCGGTTAACGATGTTTTTGGGTGTTCAAAATTACGCCCTTCTGCTATCTGACAATATTCTAAACGGTCTTCAAATTCTTTCAAAGAATTATGCAAAAATTCGTTCGACATTTGTAGCAATAAGCAGGGCCGTATCTGAGGGGGGGTTTTGGGGGTTGAACCCCCCCCCCCGAAAATAAAATCTTATAATGCAATATACGAGAATTATTCATGTGAAGTGACCTCGTATATGGTTTTATGATTGTCTTTGCTAAGGTTAGCATGCGTCATGCGTGTTTGGACTACAAAGTCAAAATCATATAAGATTCCGTATGACTCATTCCGATATCACAGTTGATTATAACGTACATACGCACGCTTAACTGATTTTAACTTTATTATGCTATGCGCATACACCAATTTTTTTCAGAAAACATCAAACTTCCGACAGCGAGTGCAATTACTGTATAATCTTATACTGTGACTGTGGCTAAATGATTATTATTGAATATAGAATTCGGTTTTGACTTCAGATGACGACCGTCGTCGACGACGCACTGCATCAAGATATTCTACTGGTCTGCTAGTAAACGGTCGTGCACGTGCATCGATCAGCAGGCTGTTCCGCTCAGCCTCCGCGCGTTTGAAAATAGGAATTTTCCAGTTTCCCACAGTATCTTATGAATAGATTCGTCTATTTATTATTTTTTTACATGTAAACGTTAGCAAGTCACGGCAAGTAGCGCGTATAAAAATAGGTGTAGTGTAGTCAGTGTACTGTGTAGACTAGAGTGTTGTAACTTGTTGAATGTTGAATAATAGCGAATATTGACTAAAAATTAATAGACTAATTACTAATAATAATCTTCGTGTAAATAGACATTTGACATTGCAATTATTATAACTACAGTATAGGACAAAAAGTAATATAAATTTATCAAGAGTGAACGGCTAAAATATGAAACAAATTCATTTAAAAATCTAGCATAGATTTTGTAGGGCTTGGACCTTGGACCCGTCGTCGTCAATTATAGATTATTGTTCCGCATTTTTTGCACTAAAATGAAAATACACAGGTTGGGTCATTGTGTATTGTGTCAAAAATGTACCTGTTTTTTAAATTAAAACGTCGTTTTCTTTTCTCTAAAACAGTTCGGAATAAGTATAGATTATGCAATTTACAATTATGTGTAGAATTCGATGCAGAATTCAAAATTGATTAAAAAATTAGTGTTCCATTAAAAAAAATCAAGTTAAATATATTTTTTGACACAAGCACAACATATATATTCTTTTTTTATTGCCAAAAATTTGGAAGAATAATTCATAATTAACGTATCCGAGCATTAAAAAAAATTAATACTTAGTTAATTAGTTTACTGATTTTTAAATGAATTCGTTCGATATTTAGGCCGTTCACTGTAGACAGTATAGTCATCAGTTTTTATTAAATTTATCATTTTCTTGTAGAAATTAAATCGTAATGGCAAAACGAAGTTCACAAAGCTACTTAACTGATTTTTTGATTCAAAAGACTAAAGCTTCAACGTCAACCACCTCAACCGAATCAACGCAAGAAACTGTAAGTTGCAGCCAAACAGTAAATCCAGTGTTGCATACAGATGAAACAACAATATCTGAAAATACTATCCATGAGTTAGACATCGGTTGGTGTTTTGATCAAAAACTTAATGATGATTTTAAGTATAAACTGTTGACAACTGTATGGGTTCCAGATGAAAAATATAAGTTCCCTGTATCTAAAAAAAGAAACTTAAAATTTCAATTAGGGTGGCTAAAACGTTTTGAGTGGCTTGGGTATACCGCCAAAGGTGATCAAGGTGCGGTATGTAAGTATTGTGCAGTTTTTTCACGTGAATTTAGTGGGAAAGGAGATCATCAGAAGCTTCACGCATTAGTTGCAAAACCTTTTAACAAGTGGAAAGATGCTATTGAGGTATTTGTTCAACACAGTAAAACTGATTATCACAGAAATAATTCCGTTTTTGCGGATAATTTTATTGCAACTTTTAATAAATCTGCGCCAGATATCATGATGCTACTCGACTCCAGTCGTTCTAAGCAAATTAAAGAAAATAGAAGAAAGCTAGCACCTGTAATTGAGACAATTATCTTGTGTGGACGTCAAGAGCTAGCTCTACGAGGAACTTCCGAGTATGGGCCAATAACTTTAGACCAGCCCACCCATAATGATGGAAATTTCAGGGCGTTACTACGTATGCGCCTCTCATGCGGTGACAAAAATTTAATTGATCACATTCGAGGACAGTCGTTAAATGCAATGTACATAAGCCCAATAATTCAAAATAATATAATTAAAATTTGTGGCGAAATAATACAGCACGAAATTGTAGCTAAAATAAACAGAGCAAAGTTTTTCTCTATTCTGATGGATGAAACTACAGATATTTCCCGTACTGAGCAGTTATCCCTTTGTGTAAGATACATACATTTTGACAAAGAAAACGAAAACTCATCCTACACATTGCGAGAAGATTTTTTGAAATTTGTTGCTGTTCATAATACTACTGGTAAGAATTTAGCGACAGTAATGTTAGACAGTTTACAAGCACTTGGAGTAAATTGCACTTACATGGTTGGGCAGGGTTATGATGGGGCTGCTGCAATGAGTGGCTGTTTTAAAGGCGTACAAGCTATAATAAAAGAAAAATATCCAGCAGCAATATACGTGCACTGTAGTGCTCATTCTTTAAATTTAGCTCTTGCCCATTCCTGTAAGGTTCAAAGGATTAGAAATTGCATTGGAACAATAAAATCTATAGCAAGTTTTATAAAAATATCTGCTATGCGCACTCAGATATTAAAAAGTAAAATAAAAGAACATGTTCCAAATACTAAATGGACTAAGTTGACATCCATGTGTGAAACTCGGTGGGTGGAAAATCATGATGGGAAAATTAGGTTTACTGAAGTTTTTAAACCAATTGTTGAAACACTAGAAGAACTAAAGCAAGTAAAAGACATCGAAACTTCCTCAAAAGCTTTACAATTCCTTCGAGTGATTATGACTAGTGAGTTTATCATCAGTATGTTAACAGCGTCCACTTTATTTGCTTTTACTCTACCTTTATGCAGAATTCTACAAACTGTGGATTTTGACTATTTAGAGTTGTTGAGCATGTGAATACTGTTATAAGTCAGGTCAGGAATATGAGACTGAATATAGATCAGGAATTTAAAAATATTTTTGAAAAATCCGAAGCGCTTATAAGGTCTGTAGATGACCAAGAGTGCATAAGAATCCCTAGGATAGTTGGACATCAGCAGCATCGTTCTAATGTCATGGTAGCCACTGCAGAAGAATATTTTCGAATCACAGTTGCAATTCCTTTTCTTGATGATTTCATTGATCAACTATCTGAAAGATTTGCAAACCATAAAAAATCACTTTCATCATTATATTTTCTAGTGCCAACTATGTGCGTTACACACACGGTACAAATAGAAGACTTGTCTTTATACGAAGAATTTTTGGACCTCGATACGTTATCTGCAGAATTACAGTTATGGAAACAAAAATGGACTGAGTTGCCTCAAGCTGCTGGAAAACCAAAAAATGCTATTGACTCATTATCAGCATGTAATCGATCTATGTTTCCCAATATACATACTCTTCTACAAATTCTTGCTACATTACCTGTATCTACAGCCTCGTCGGAAAGATCATTTTCATCGCTGAGACGTTTAAAAGACTATTTGCGCAATTCAACTGGTCAAGAGCGGCTAACAGGTCTCGCCCTTTTAAGCGTGCATAGAAACATTAAAATTGATACCACAGAGGTCTTAAATCGTTTTGCGAGGGAAAAGCAAAGAAATATTCAATTATTATTATAATTATTATTTTTTAAATTTTAACGTTGTTAAATGTGTGTTTTACCTTTTTTTTTTTCGCATTAAAATCCATTTAGAAATTATAGTTCTCTTTTAGCCCTTGATTTTTTAAATTTCACTGGTCTAACCCCCAAATTTTAGTCCAGATACGGCCCTGGCAATAAGTTTCTTATGCGTAACTCTAACTCATTTAAATTTGTGGGTCTACTTCTGTATGCTTTATTTTTCAAATAACTCCACAGAAAAAATCGAAAGATGTTAGATCAATTTTATTTCAAAATAATAACGCGTTGAGGAGATACTCAGGGGGTTCCATACTTTACACTAACTCTGTATAAACGTTTGTGGTACTTACGGGAAGTATACATCTAGAATATTGCTCAATAAAAACCTAAACTAATAACCTTCTAGTAAATTATTTGAACTTAAACTTACATCCATAAAAATATACAAATATGGCGTACGTGAGAGCATCGTAATATGAAAGGAGGTAAAACTTAACTTTTAATGTCATTTTACAAGAATTAAGTTTGGAAAAACAGTTTACTCGTCGATCATTTACGCTAGGACTATTTCGGTGAAGAAAACATGAAATGTGGAAAATATGGAAATAGGGCAATTTTTTAATTTTGCAATTCAAGTGGAATAAAATTTATTATTGACGTAAGTTGCATTACTGGCGCCATTCCTACTTTAGAGAGAATAATTTTCGCACTTACAACTTACGTGAAACTCTATAAAACCAGTCTTACATTTTACAGTAGTTTATTATACGAATTCAAAGTGCCGATTCTTAATAATTTATGGCAAGTCTCACTTCCTTTAACTATGGCGTAAATTACGCTTGACTGTACAGATGAGCTTAAATTATGTACAGTGATGAGTTGAGTGGCATTTGCTGAATAATATAAAAATGTTAATATTGTTAAGTATCCAATTAAAACGGACACTAATGAGTAATCAACCTTTAAAAGGTTGTTTCTCTTCTTTCCTTCTGGCATGTTATCTGTTAACTTTGTGAGCAATGATTTTCAGCTGTTGATGTTCACGCCCGTCAGTCATGGACCACTGAAAAGATAGAAGAAACTTCCTTTCTTTGCTGTAACATGAATTCAAGTAAACGGCGCCTTTAAGATATCCTCATGTGGTAAACACGTTTGATGAATGATTAAGTAAACTTAACAGAAAGTAGTGTCATATTTTTATGTACGCTTGTCAACTCGTAATTATAAATCTCCTACAAGCCTCAACTTTTTTTCTTAAACCTACCGCAGTTTAAATTTATATTTCTATTATAAGACTGTTACAATCGCGTTACATAATTGTTCAACATCAATAGTGAGCTTCAGTAAAAAATAAAGTGCAATTATCCAATTGGCACACAATTTTTCAACCGACCAGAATACGTAATAAACTGATCAAAAATTAAACCCTTGTTAGCTTTTATATAGAATTAACACAAGATGTACCTAAAGGATAATGAAAAAAGTTTTTCGTACATTAATGAACTTTTTCTAACTTTCTTTATTAAAAAAAAAAGTGAAATTTTTACACACATTTACTAATTTATTTATAAAATTTGGTTAACGTGAATAATTAGATAGATTGTCATAGTGATTACACGTTTTAATCTTAATTTTAAGAAAAAGTGTTTTTTAATGTGAAAGTTTTTTATTATCACGTTTCAAGTGTCGTCTCAGCCGGGTTTTAATGTTGAATATAAAAACACCATTTACGTAATTTTGTTAATCTAGATAAGAGCTTTGTCATAAATTGTTTATGGAAGAAAATTCGCATTTTTAAAGATTTATGAACTCAAGTGTTGTATTAGGTGTACTCAGATTACATAACACCGCGAGTGTTCCGTTCAATTAGCACAGCAAGATGTGCATCCAACAGCGAAACGAATGACGTTACGGGGGTTGATCTAAGAAATAGTCTATGCTATAAAACTGATCTTTGAATTCTGTCAGGCGTATCAAATCAAATTAGTCTAGATATCAAATCTTTTATGGATAGTCCTACACAGCCTTTTAAAGTTTAATCACTGTTTTGATTGATATTAATGACCTCCATCTAACCACAATGGGATAGAAACTATACATTCTCTTAAATTGATTTTATTGCGGCGAAACTTATAAACTATAAAAAATGTAATTTAATTTGAATATGTATAGTACAGAGTGTTGTCTATAAAAGTGACGAAACATAAAATATATCACTTCTGCATAATCCTGTACCTTGACTCTAATTAACTTCAACGTCAAAGATTATTTTTAAAAAAACGTCTTTATGTACGGCGTTACTTTAATTTCTTTTTCCAGAATGAATATAATCTAACCTAATTCCAATTCAATCTAAGTATTGAGCCTCAGACATTTTTGCAAAATTTGCTAATTAAAATGGAGCGAAATCCGCTATAAAACAATTACTCTCATAAAAATAAATAAACCTATAGTACGTATGAATAGTATGTTGGAAGTTACATGCTTGTGAAAGTTTGGAATTCGGTACAGAATTATAGTTTGTATCCGCCATCTTGGCCGCCATATTGAAAAAAAGCTACCGACAATAATTAGCTAATATCTTCGCAACCCCTTGTCCAAATCTAACTTATGAGGGCTCAAAATACTCCGTATAATGTTCTCTACAAATTTTGTCATTGACCGGAAGTGGTTAACCTAACAGAATTTAAGATAGCTGTCATAAAGTGGAATTATGTAAATAAGATATGCACTTTTATGCCTGTATCTTAGAAACCACCTAACGAAATGTTACGTACCTGAGCCCAAAATACTCAGAATAATATTCCCCACAAATTTTCTCTGGGACCGGAAGTGGCTAAACCTAACCTGTTTGAAGATACTTGGCTTAAATAGAAATCGTGCATAAATAGTATACCGAGCGCCCAATAAAATGTCTACACTCTTTAAATGACTGTAACACTAACAATTATTATAATACAGAAAACTTTCAAAAATGAAATTAATGTTAACAAATGTAGAAACTAGTCAATTATCGAAAATGTTCAAATTGTTTGCCATTGTGACCCATGCCCAGCTGATAACGCTGATTGATTGAATCCAAAACGTTCCTAATCATTTCAATTGGTATTTCGGCACATTCTCTTTCAATAGCTGCTCTCAACTCATCGATTCTAGCTGGTTTTGTGGTGCAAACATTGTGCTTAACATGCCCCCACAGAAAAAAATCCATGGGAGTCAAACCGGTGAGCGTGGAGGGTACTCGATACTTCCTCTTCTGCCTACCCATCTGTTTGGCAGGTGGCCATCAAGATAGGCCCTTACGCCACGATGATAGTGGGGAGGTGCTCTATCGTGCTGGAAGTACCATTCTTCATTCCTGAACATCTCTTGGATGCGTGGCATAGCGGATTCTTGTAGCAAGTTGAGGTGATTTGCACCATTCACGGTACCATCAAAAAAGAAAGGTCCAATTAAACCAAATGTTGACAAACCACACCACACTGTAACCCCTGGTAAGTTCACATGGTGTTCCACTGTCACATGAGGATTGTCAGCTGCCTAGTAGGTGCAATTGTGACGATTTATTGAACCATTCAACTTGAACATAGCCTCATCACTCCAAAAGAACTTTTATGGGAATTGATTGTCCTCTGCACATTTTTCTTGGTACCACTCACAAAATTGGATTCTGCGGTCATAATCATCTTCATTGAGAGCGTGCACTAATCTAGGAATAAAACTTCTCCATTTGGCACGCTTCAAAATGAGATGGACGCTCGATTTCGAAACTCCTGCCTCACGAGCCGCTTGCCGGACAGATTTTCTAGGTGATTGCTGAAATCTGTGAATGACTTCTCCTTCTCTCGTGGGGCTGGTGGATGATCGTGGTCTTCCGGAATGGTTCTTATGGACATCCTTAACAGTTCCTTCTTCCTCAAACTTATCTCGCAAACGAGTAATTGTGCGTCTCGTTGGTGCATCTCGTTGAAACTCCATCCTAAACCGTCTTTGCACTTCACTTACGTTCTCAGTCTTCCAGTAGCACTTTAGAATGAATTTTCTTTCTTCAAAGTTTAGGCTGACTCCAGCCATTATTTTAAGCAGTCACAACTGAAAAAAAAAGTGTGGTTGTTATGAACTGTTAAAGTGTGTATACATTTTATTGGGACACTCGGTAGTTAAAATATTACTGGAAGAATATCATGAATTATTTTTCAGTAACTTTTATTAATCGTGTTCTATAATGATTTAGTATAAGGAAATTAATAAGAGACAGTAGTTTACAACATATTTCATTTTTAATTCTTCACACAGCTACACTTGCACAGAAGTGTACCGCTTGTCCCATTTTCGTATGTTTTACTGGGTATCTCGCTTATTTTTTAGGTTAGAACCTTGCGGTTTTCGCGACACCGTACTACTTCTTACTCAAACCAAAGATGCACTAATCAAATTTGCCATAGCCATCCTAGTTTTTGTGCTACAGAGTGATTTTGGAAAAATTGCATTTTCAGTCATCCCTGTAACTCTGTTATTGTCAGATATATTAAAAAAATAAAAACTGATATTTGTCGATTTTTTTACGTAGAATCCAGTGGAGTAATCAGATTTTCTTTAGAAGTCACAGTTTTTGAGATATTGACATAACCTACTCTTTTTTATGGGACACCCTATATATTTTTTTAAAATCTTTTTTCTCTTGACAAGAGCTTTTCAAGAATATAGCATAGTCTATATTTATTTTTATAAATAACGTGACAAAATGATTTTTTTTCTATAATTTACATTGATAAAAAACAAAATAATTAATTAATCACAAATATTGTTCAAATTGCAGATCATTATGTCTCCTACAAGTTTATAAATTTTTTTAATAGCATTTTCCAAAATAAATGATTGTCTTCGTAATTCTGGAAAAACATTTTCCGTTGCAACCTTTAATTGTTGCATGTTGGCATATTGCCTTGAATAACTTTTATTCTTTAAATACCCCCATACAAAAAAAACCAAAACCGAGTGGAACAGGTCCATTTGTTTCAATCCATCTCCTGGGAAAACGTTCATTTAGACAGTTTTGTATTATTCTAGTATTGTGGGCTGAAGCCCCATCCTGCTAGTAGAACATATCGTTCAGTTGAGCCAGTGCAATATCTTCTAAAATGTTCATAGTTTTTTCTTGTAGAATTTGTAAGTACCTATTAGGGTTTAGCTTTTCTTCATAAATCTTGAACACTATTTTTCGGTTGAAAATAAAGCAGGAGACATTAAATCCGAACCTGACTTGACGCTCTCTAGGAAAAATCACGTGGGTGTTTTCTTGACTCCAAAACCGCGAGTTGTGTGTATTAAAAATTCCCGAACTTGTGAAATGTGCCTCGTCTGACTAAATTACTTTTTTTTCAAAATTATTGTCCTGAGTTTTCATATTTATAAACCAATTGCAGAACTCCAATCTACGTTCAGCATCACCAGGGTGCAGATGATGAACAAGTTTATACTTGTAGGGTTTGAATTTATGTTTTTTTAAAAATACTTTGCACTTTTGTTTTAGACACTCCGGTCTCTTCATCTATTTTCCTGCACACAGCTCTTCGGACTTATGTGCGAAGGCCCAAATGCTGGCTTGGTACACAGTTCTCTTGCAGTGAAGTAATGCGTTTTCGGTAGGAGGCATCATTTGAGGGTTCTGATTTTTGAGGCAAAATATTTTTTTGCGTTGTTTGTTGATAGAGTCTGCTCCATCTCCGTACAGTTTAATGAAGAATATCTCCAAAGCAATAAATAATGTGGATTGCAAGTTAATTTCTGTGAATGGATTTTTCATTAACTGGACCATAGCCAGCGTTGCTGTATCTGTGCATTTCTTCCAAGCGGTAAATGTGGTTTTCTTAGGGTGACCTCTAATACAAGGTGTCGGGTCACAACTGGTGAGTGTTACCCACAAAGTAAGAGCAAGACTCCTATTTGGTCCAATCCGTTTGCAATTTGCTCTATATTTATTAATTTCATGTTCTTTCCAGAACCGAGCTTAACTACGATCACACAATCTTTTGATATTTCATTAAATTTGATAAAATGGTGAGTTAGAATACAAACAATATCGGAATCCACAGTTCCTACAAGAATCTTTGTTGCTCCTTCAGTCAGGGCATGGAAGACATGTAAAACAATTTTTGTGCCTGCCTCCTCGTGGTCAATCTTGTCTGACATTTCTTTCCAGGACCAACATGACTGACAAAATCTCCATTTGTAATATAGAAATCACAGTTTGTGAGTTGAAGTGTGGAAGTCCGAGAGAAACTTAAATAAATCAGTTTCATTTGTGGAACGGCGCAGAAAGGTTGACCAGTCTTTAGGCAGATTTACATTTGGGACAACTTTAACTCGATCACCGCTTCCTCGGTCTCTGTGAGTTTCTTCTTTGATAGAAAAGTTGCAGTATGAATCCCAAATGACATCTACTCTTGACATATTTCTAAATTCCATCTCAATAAATTTCAAGAAAATGTTATCGAGGTAGTTCTGGAAAGTTTTAACACTTGCTTGTGGAACCAAACAGCGAATAAGTGCTCCACCATCCTAGACAGCTACATCAAATTGAGGTAAATGGGTACATTCGACTGTGGCAATGTCATGTTCATTGTTATAAGCCTCGACTTCTTGCTGTAGACAGACAAGCACATTCGACTTGTTAGTATGGTATATTTTATCAACGTCTTCTGCGAATGATGGCGGAAATTGCATAACTTCGTGAAAAAAAAATTATCAATGTTACTCTTCCTAGACTGCATATCAATATACATTTTACCCAGTAGAGGTGCGTTATCTTTGAACATTCTCAATTTTTTTTTGTAGCTGCTTACGTTTTTTGGGTGCTTTGAACAACTGAAAGATATTTTTTGTAATAGGAGTGCCGAAAGACTTCTTTCCGTCAATTACGATATCTTTAACATATTTTTAGTACAGATCTGTTCCATTCTTCTGAAGTAGAAATACAGACTTATCGTCCTCACTGATATGACCGTCAAGACTGACTGACTAAAAGATCCTCTTGTCTCTTCACTCCTTCGCCATGATGAAAAAAGTCGCAATCTTCGCCTTCTTCAGCTTTCGATGCTATCTTGAATTCCTCGATTCGCTTGTTAACTTCAGGACCAGAGACAGACCAGCTCAAAAGAGATGAAGACTCTTCGGTTAAGCCAATAATACCACCGCTACCTTTCAGTACCTTTTTAAAGCGTTCATGTAAAAGTGGGGTTCGTACCTAACAGAAGTGACGTAAAAAAAATGGCTTTTGCTTTGGCCAAGAATTGCTTCTCGGACAACGATGAGTCAGCAGGAAAAGTTTGGCTAAATGTTTTTTTAAGAAGGAACACCAGTCTGTCTATTAGAAAATCTGAAGGTCTCTCACTAGCACGGGCGCAAGGAATGAACCGAAAGGATGTTGGTGATTACTTTGATCTCCTGCTTAAATTATTGACTGAAAACGAATTATTAGATAAGCCGTCCAAAATATTTAACATGGACGAAATAGGCATTCAAGTCAATAATAAAGGAGAACGTGGTGCTGCCACGAAGGGAAGTAAAGGTGTATATCCTCTTACGAGTGCAAAAAAGGGAGAAAACATTTCATTCATAGCATGCTGCAATGCTGAAGGGACATTTTTCCCACCAGTCCTAATAATGAAGGGCAAGTACAAAAAACCAGATTTTTTAGATGTACCCCTCCTGGGTCCAATGTTTATATGAACCAGAAGACCTCGTACATTAACAGCGATTTATTTATGAACTGGTTCCGTGAATACTTTATTCCAAGAAAAGGTACCGGTAACGCGTTACTGATATTGAATGGTCATGCCTCTCACTGAAATGCGGTGGAACTTTTGGACTTGGTTTCTGCAAACAATGTTGAACTTTTATGTTTGCCCAGCCATACGACTCAAGCATTGCAGCCTATCGACAAATCTTTTTTTAAACCACTTAAAAGCCATTTCACTCAAGAGACAAGATCCTGGATGTTTAACCACAAATACAGAAAGTTGAATAGACACAACGTTTCTGCATTGATAAGAAAGGATTGGGTTAAATCAGCTTCCGTTAGTAATGCAGTATATGACTTCAAGGCAACTGGTATTTAACCATATGATCCATCCGTTATCCCTGAACATTTTTTTAATATTTCTGATGCTGCACGTGCCGATGTACAGGTACCAAATCAAGAAGTTGGTCCTAAAGAAACTGCTACTGCTGAAATCTTAAATAATTGTGTAACACCGCCTCAGCCCGAATTGAAAAAAACTCCATCTAAAGAAGTTATTCCTGAAGAAGCTGCCGGTACTGTAATCCTAAATAATCCTGCAACAAATATTCAGCTCAAAGAAAAAGAAACTCCGTCTAAACTTTTGGGAGAGATTGCTCCTGTGCCAACTATTCCTGTTAATAATTCCAAAAGGAAGCAGTTCGCTATCATTCTAACATCTCCAGGGAATAGAGTCAAACGTCAGGTTCTATCTGATAAAAAGTCGGCTAAAACACTGCCCAAATGTCCCAGTACGCCTAGTACATCTAAAACCCTCTGCTTGAAAAAAGATAAAAGGAGAAAGAAACTGTCTACTTCGTCTCAGTTTATACATCTTCAGATGAGGCTTCAGACATTGACGATACCGACTGCATTGAGTGTGGAGAACATTATCAATCAACCAAATCCAGAGATGATTGGATTCAGTGTAGAGTTTGTGGAAAGCGGTTGCATGAAAGCTGTACGATGTACCTCAATATGTGCAACAGATGTGGACGTCAAAAGAAATGCATGGAGAATAGAAAATAGCTTATTACAGCTATTAGGATAAAATTTCCCCCCGGGGCGTATTAAAATCACATGGAGTGTAATACGCTCCAATTTGATATTTTTAGAAATCCAATTTTTTTTTTATTTAAAGTGGTGTTTGAAAAAAAATCTCTTGGTTTTCGAATAAGTTAGTGTTTTAGTTACGTCCTGTTCACTCATTTTTAAATAAATGCTTATAACAATTGTGTTCATAATTTTTTCCCAAATGTGGGCGTATTATACCACTTTACCCTAATTGTTTTTTTGCAGTTGCTTCCACAGCCCTCTAAAAAATTACAATTCGCCTAACAAGGTCTTCTTATCCCTAAACTGCAATAATTTAAAGAGTGTCAACTTTAAGTGTAGGAAACTCAGTACAAAATCGAAAGAGAATTTACTTCTCTATCTGAATCACTTACAAAACACAGGGTGTTATCTCCAATCGAAATATTAAGTTATTATACCATCTTAAACACCCTGTACAACCTAATATAACTTTTAATAGTTCGGATGATCTTGGTAAACGTTTCACAAAACGTTTTTGAATTAATCTGCCACAATGCAGTTGCTGCATATTTTATTCCTTGTGTTTGTATACATCATATTTTTCCTAAAAAGCTGAATAACTCTCTAACGGCTGATCCTAATTAAAAAAAACATTGCCAGATAAGCAATTGGTGGCAGTATAAGAATATTAAAAAAATATAGGGTGTTCAATTTATAAAATTTACACCCGGTACATGTACGTATATGTAAATGTTTGGTGAAAACACTCCAGAGTTTTAATATATAAAGGAATAAGTCTGTGGCTTGGTGCTAAAAGGGCCAATGTCAAAATCTTAACATTTCAGAAAACAGCAGTTCAAATTTTTATCAAAAATACTTTTAATTACAGTTTAAATGCCGTGCAAACTTTAATTATCAACTTTGGCTCAGTATATAATGTAGTTGAATAGAATATGATAGTGTTTTTAGTTGTTTGAAAAATTCAAATATTTTGAAAAAAAATGACTTTGGCCCTTCTTGTATAAACTTATAATTATTTTTATGTTTCTATTGTCAGATTGGCCGTCATAACAAGAGCAATAATAAACCGAATAACATTATTTTTTTAGTACTTTAGTATGTTGTTACAATTATATTGTAATCAAAAGTGATAGAAACTAAAGCTAGTACTAAAAAGCTAAAAACAGTGTCAAAAATACAGAAACAACACGATAGCAGTTGCGTTTTGAAAAAACTTCCATTTATTCTGATAAATCATCTTCCTCTTCCGGAGCTTCTTCTGGTAAGTAATCCACTATGTTGTCATTAGAAGTTATTTGTTCAATGAAATGATTATAGTATGTACGATTAGTACTGGTAATATATGGCAAACGTGCCTTTAAGTCAGTTAATTTTTCTGTACTCAAAGGAAGTGGTTCATTGTTAAGTGGTAGAAGGGTGGGAAGATTACCCTGTCGTGTTTTCGTGTGGATCCTGGTTATATCAAAAATTTTAAACTGGCTCTCGAACGAATGCTTATACAAAATATTTGGGGTGTCGGTTGAATACTGCATCCATTTAATTTGCAGCCACTGCATTAGTTCGTTTGAAGTGTTCTTTTTACGATGCACATAGTGGGTATCTAAACATGTTTTAAAGTTTAAAAACTCCTCTTGTTCCAACTCTATTACTTTTATAGGGGGTTTTCTTGGAACAAAACGTATCAAATTTGCCCAATCTCGAAGCAACTCAATATCAGCAATAGTGCGTTTTTTTGTTTTTTCTATTGCTGCATGAATGCTGTACGCCTCCATATGAGTATGACCAGTCTCAAGAAATTTGTGGTTAATAGTCAAATATTTACCATTAGCTTTCAATTCAGAAACAGTTTGCAATAACGTTGTGCAAAAAAATATATTGCGGTTTTGTCCTCCGCAGGAATCGCTGTACATAGTCACTGTATGTATGTCACTATTTTTTTCTGAAAGGTTGTGTAAATGCAGGAGCCGATTTCCTGCCCACCTCGGCCAGCCACTGTTTCATTCCATAGATAGCACAAAGCAGATGATTCTTTTCCTATGGTTTGGTAAATGGTAAGGTTGAAAGTCTACAATTGCCGTTTATAAAAACTCATTCCACTTCTAAGGTAGGGAGTGGGCAAGCATTTTTGCAAGTCGAAGGAAATTGTAACATAACCTGGATTGTTTTGACATTCCTCTTTATCTCTTCTTTTTGACTCGTATGCCGACTCAGCCAAATGTAAATGTATATTTTTTCTTCTTCGATTGATGTTCGTTCTATCTCGCTCTGACAACATTTCAACTGCATTGCAAACTTGTCGCATTTTGCACATGTATCGTTCTTCGGCTTATGGAATGATAAGTTGAATTCCTCAACAAATATTTTTCTATACAACGAAGCTTTTTGCGGTTGAATATTTCTGTTTTTGCAATAATCCACATACAGTCTGTGCATTTCAGTAATGGATAGATCGGGTGACAAGCACTTTTTTTGTGTATGGGAGTGCGAATAGTGACTCTGGTAAGCTGGAAATAGGTTTATGTGTTCTTTTATTAAGACTTTATCATTTTCTGAAACTTTAGGTTGATTTCCATGTTTTCCTCGCCTATCCTCCGAACATATTTTGCCTTCACTAGATCGTTTCTTTTCTACAATTACTCTCGCTTTTTTCAAACTTATATCAAATGTATTTAGAAACATGATTTGACACACTTGAATTTTCTTACCGCTGTTTTTTGTCAGAAAATACTCTCTAGTAAAGTTTCGCCTACTTTTCTTGCCATCATTACGTCTCAATCGTTGAACCTGCTTTACATCTTCTTCTATGGAATTTGCCACAAACTGGTTTTGTCCAGAGCTAAACAACTGATAAAAACTTGTAAAAAGAATTTGTCGCTCCTCCGGGCACTTTTTTTTGCATGTGCAGGCTGCCTTCGTGCCTACGTGATTTATTTATTTGACAGCAGGACCAACCAATTGTAAATTTTTATCTTCTTCAGGTAATAGGTCAATATTTTCAAATTGCTCTTCTTGGTCCTCGTCAGTGCCCGAAGATTCGTTTATCGGTACGTATTCATCACCACTATCTTCAAACGGTTCTACATCACTTTCTATTATTTCATCATCCCTGATTGAAGCTGATTCTGCAAAATAACGATACAAGGTCGTACAATAATAATTATTCAGTCTTAATCTTATTATAACAAACTACGTAAGAAAAAACTAACAGTATTCACATTATTCGACACAACAACCATATAAAGCATAACCTCAAAATAGATAACTTGTATTTTTATGTTTTAATGTATCACTTACCATTTCTGCAATCTTCATTGTTACACATTTGCGAAATCTTACGTGTTCTGTTCATAATCTTTATTCAAAAGACACTTTATCACTTTAAAAGTTAAAGCACTCGATTAATCTGCTAAAACTGGAATGACAATGCACAAATATTCAACGTGACAAATTCACAACTTATAATAATGGCCGATGTCGCTGGGTGACTAGAATATATCGTACAAGTTGGAAGTAGAAGGGCCAATGTAGACATTGGCCCACTGTTTGTTTCACAAAATAATAATATCAGTGATTGCTAAAACGGCCAAAGTCAACTTTTCTTGCCAGGAGCGGCTATTGGTTGAATTTGACATTGGCCGTTTTAGCATACGAAAGAAAAGAAATCGAATGCAATAGTTTACTCAAAATAGCACAATACTGACATTGGTCCTTTTAGCACCAAGCCACAGAAGTAATGAAATATATAAACTCTTTATTTAACTCAACAAACTTATTTTTCTAATTATATCTATGTAGTTACGTCCAGGTTTCGCACAACAAATCAATGCGTTTAATTGCTTCACTGAAATTATTCTTTAATAAGTATATTATATATTTTTTCACAAAAGGTATAAGTAATACAATTCACTACAATACAAGCAAGTAGAACTAATGATTGTACAAGAAAAAAAATCTAGAAACTGATAAAAGTTGGACGTGTTTGTTTTTTCGTTGACAATCTGAGCAACTATCACTATTATAGCGTTCTCTTATTAAATTGTAATTAAAATTACAAGCGGGGGAACATAACAAATTGAAGAACTTGGGCTTAATTGTCTAGCGTGCGAAACGAAAACTATTACTACAATTTAAGAGTAAGATAAAATAGGATCAAACTCATGCTTAATTAGGAATTCGAAATGCGTTTAAAGTCTTCTAAACCCACAATTTGAAGTTGAAGCAATACCCATAAGTAATAGAACTTAAATTACCACCAACACTTCACAACGTTGCCTGCATTTAAAAATTGATTGAGGTCACGTCACCACAATATTAAATTTAATTATTTTAAATTAAATGACTACAAATTATTGTAACAAATTTCATTTACTTAATGAAATACGTGCACTGTTCTTACAAATTGTCGTCATTTGTCAGAAAAGCGAATTCGTGACGCACTTTAAATTAACACTGAGTAAATGTTAAGTTTTGGCAACACCTAGAGTTGAATTATTCAGCAGTCTGTATGGAATGAATACTGACATTAATAATTGACAATAGTCATAAGCAAGAACGTCTGCACTCAAAAATCAATTGAGCAAAATTTTATATACAGAAACTGCATTTAGTGTGCGGTAACTCAATTACACCAAGTTTGAACAATATTAAAATCAGCCCAGAAAACGTAATTTAATTAATTTTACGTCATTTCAAAGCCTTAATTAGTCAGATGATAGACAGAAACGATGGTGATGAATAACAAATTGTGGTATGAATTATTCAATTAATTTCGTGAATAAATTTTCAATAGCGTTTCTTAATTTATTAAACACAAACGGCTCTTCATTTCATATCAAAATTTAGAGATTTCGTTTTACAAAATTAATAATCGATTTCAATCTGTGTGTTAACAAAACACTTTGAAACACACTTAAGAGATAAGTGTATAGGAGTAACATTAAAAGTGGGATCAAGAGCAGATTAAGGGAGGAATGATCGTAGACATCTGTTGCTAGAAATTTACATAATCTTGGCTCCACGCCTGCATCGTGTACTTACATCCGCTCGTTGTTTTCTTAAACAGCTTTAATTGAAAACAGTGGAATTCATTAGTCATGTGCGTGGTTCATTATAATAATTACCATATTTGGTTTTAGTGATAGTAACAGATTTACGTTATTCTAATAATAACGCGTATCATCCAACTTTGTAAAGCTCTACATTCATCCTCTTTATTTATTTAACATTTTAGTATCACTTCTATCTTAATAACGCTACCACACTCATGTTAACCACGAATTTACTTGAAAATAGCATGTTTTAGTTATCTTCTCTTTAAACACAGTTCACCATGTAGAGATAATTAAATTTCTTTTGCATTAGTTTAGATGAGTTTAAACGCATTTAAATGAAATTGATGAAAAATGGAATGGTTCAAAAACCGCACTAAAGGCACGTGAAAGAATTAGATGCATAAATGATCAAAATGCATAACTTGGGTTTGTGCAGTTAGTAAAACCCCACGTTTTTTAAATTAAAATAAACACAATCAACGCAACATGTAAAGGAGTCATTTCTATTGCTAAACTATCTTTTACTCAAATTTATGTTCGTTAATCTTCCTTCGTGGAATTCCATAATCAATAGTACTATTGTTTCAAATATAGATTCATAATGTTTTATAAAAGTATTTATTTCTTAACGCGTTTAAATACAACATGTATCATTATCAACAGAATATATGTAAGTAGTTATTGTAACAAATCATTGTGATGAAACAGCAAACTTGATGTAAATTATAATTCTATTTTTAAAACGACTGTTAAACTTGAATTTTTAAGATGAGAATGCTTCTAAAACATCTAATTTGTATATTTTGTTACAAACAGGAGACTATTTACTAACGTATGGTATAATTTGATTTGTCTGCGTGTTTCTATTTGTAGCACCTAATGTGTTCTGTTACGGGCATGAGACTAACTAGAACATCATCCCGTAAAGGTAAAGTGAACGACACCGACATAGCTCAGTGGTATTGGCGGCTCTTACTCATCAGTAGAACCAAGGCGCCATCCCCTCCACTTTCTTTGTGACATCACAAGCCCGCCCCCAGGGACACCATCCCCTTGGCCCTTTATACACGCCCATGTGGGGGTCGTATATTGACCTTGAGATTGAGGTTGACCTTGAGACTGACTTTTTGACTGGTATCTGAATTGGCCTTGGGTATGGCCGTCGAGTTGACATTGGGCTAGCCAAGGTCAGAATCAATACTCTGTTCATGGGGAAATTGGAGATTTCCTAATAAGGGACCCCAATACTACATTGTAAGACAACTAAATGAACCCGTGTTAGGGTGTGCGCTGGAAATAATGTTATAAGGTGGACTTAATGCTCCTTGTTGCGAAATTTTAATTTGTTTATAGCGCCATCTAGTAGTGTAAGGATTAATGAACGTTCTCTTTCTTTCTCTCTCTCCCTCTCCCTCTCTCTCTGCAATAGCACAAGAATAAGCACAAGCACAAGCACAAGTACTATAACAAATATATTAAAAAGGTGTAGATGTTATATTAGAAAGGTAAGGTAAATTGTACCACGGTCTAGCTCAGTGAGGTACAAACTTATAAAACTTACTGAATATGAGAACTCGATCATCAGGTGTGAGGAAAGCAGAGATATTTTCATAGATATAATCAGTATTAGCATTTGTTTAATTGGGCACCACTCAATTTCTAGGTTTAATTAATAAAATACAACAAAAATTGAGAAAGGTTGTATCTCAGAACATAACAGGTAATCTGAATAAGCACTAAACATCTGTAGTTATATGTATATTTAATAAAGCAAAATGTCTGATTAATATCAGAATAAAATAACTAAACGATACTTCTTGTACTACCTTACAATCTTAAAGTCACTAAATTAAACACAGTAGACAAACGTATACTTAGAATTCAAAACGTAATTTATTCAACATGTAGGTATTCAATCATGAAACGTATATTGACCAATGTCAACAAATTACAGTTGTGATAGGTTATGAACTCAAATGTTTTTATTTCAGAAGCAGGACTAACTGTTCCTTTTCTTAACCGTATCAAAATAACACCAACTGATTTGTTATTTACTTAACTGCACTAAAATGATAAGTACTTACTTGTACAAAACAAATATTTTAATCTCGTCTTAAACGAACTGTAGCTTGAGAATTTTCATTTCCTATTCCAAGACTAATATACGATAATGTAAAGGTAATTTCCATTTGTAGTTAACGTACAAATAAACGAAACATAAACGTATAACGAAAGCAGCTTCGAACGACGAAAGCTGTTTATAACGACGAACGCAGAATATGTATAACAGCATATGTGATTGATGCAAAACAAAGGTATCTCCATTTATGTTCATAAAGATGACATTGCATTAATCAGCCATTTTAACAAAGTAACTGTACGTGACGTCATACCCACGCCATACAATGATACGTAAATTTACCAAAATAAAAGCTTTTTCTTGAAGATAAACTGTATTCTTATTCCGTATTCTTTGTTCCTGATTCTAATTCTGATTCTAGTTTCTTGTTTCTTGTTTCCCTATTAAATATAATATATAGAAAATGTAATTAAACGCCTTTACATACCTTATAAAAGGGAAGCAAAACTTAAAAAAGATAACGTCTTAAAGGAACGACATGATGTACGGAAATGCCTCAGCATGTGATTTAATTCACGTTGCGCATAGAACTAAAACTGAATGTCTAAAATATATACAGGGACGTACGTAATTATGTAGACTGAAAAGAAAATATTGCGATATAAAAATTTAATTATTGACCGAAAAAAGAAATGCTTAATAATACTAAGGTAATGTAAATATACTTATCGATAATAATGCAAAGTTCTAAATTTAAATTAAGGTAACGTCAGACAAGAAATTTGCACGTTACAGTACAAGCACAAGCATAGGCACAAGCACAAGCACAAGCCAAAGCACAAGCACAAGCACAAGCACAAGCACAAGCACAAGCACAAGAACAAGCACAAGCACAAGCACTAGCACAAGCACAAGCACAAGCACAAGCACAAGCACAAGCACAAGCACAAGCACAAGCACAAGTACAAGAACAAGCACAAGCACAAGTACCAGCACAAGCACAAGCACAAGCACAAGCACAAGCACAACACAAGCACAAGCACAAGCACAAGCACAAGCACAAGCACAAAGCACAAGCACAAGCACAAGCACAAGCACAAAGCACAAGCACAAGCACAAGCACAAGCACAAGCACAAGCACAAGCACAAGCACAAGCACAAGCACACACAAGCACAAGCACAAGCACAAGCACAAGCACAAGCACAACACAAGCACAAGCCAAGCACAAGCACAACACAAGCACAAGCACAAGCACAAGACAAGACAAGCACAAGCACAAGCACAAGCAAGCCAAGCACAAGCACAAACCACAAGCACAAGCACAAGCACAAGCACAAGCACAAGCACAAGCACAAGCAACAAGTACAAGCACAAGCACAAGCACAAAGCACAAGCACAAGCACAACAAGCACAAGCACAAGCACAAGCACAAGCACAAGCACAAGCACAAGCACAAGCACAAGCACAAGCACAAGCACAGCACAGCACAAGCACAAGACAAGCACAAGCACAAGCACAAGCACAAGCACAAGCACAAGCACAAGCACAAGCACAAGCACAAGCACAAGCACAAGCACAAGCAGCAAGCACAAGCACAAGCAAAACACAACAAGCACAAGCACAAGCACAAGCACAAGCACAAGCACAAGCACAAGCACAAGCACAAGCACAAGCACAAGCACAAGCACAAGCACAAGCACAAGCACAAGCACAAGCACAAGAACAAGACAGCAGCACAAGCACAAGCACAAGCACAAGTCCACAAGCACAAGCACAAGCACAAGCACAAGCACAAGCACAAGCACAAGCACAAGCACAAGCACAAGCACAAGCACAAGCACAAGCACAAGCACAAGCACAAGCACAAGCACAAGCACAAGCACAAGCACAAACACAAGCACAAGCACAAGCACAAGCACACGCACAGGCACAGGCACAAGCACAAGCACAAGCACAAGCACAAGCACAAGCACAAGCACAAGCACAAGCACAAGCACAAGCACAAGCACAAGCACAAGCACAAGCACAAGCACAAGCACAAGCACAAGCACAAGCACAAGCACAAGCACAAGCACAAGCACAAGCACGAGCACGAGCACGAGCACGAGCACGAGCACGAGCACGAGCACGAGCACGAGCACGAGCACGAGCACGAGCACGAGCACGAGCACGAGCACGAGCACGAGCACGAGCACGAGCACGAGCACGAGCACGAGCACGAGCACGAGCACGAGCACGAGCACGAGCACGAGCACAAGCACAAGCACAAGCACAGATACATGCACAGACACGGCAATAGGTCTAAACACAGACACGGTCACAGACGCAAATACGCAACCATACAAACACGAAAACATGCAACCACGCAAACACGCAAACACGAAAACACGAAAACACGCTAACGTGAGGACATGGAAACAAGTAAACACGCATACACGCTAAAGCGAAAACATGGAAACACGCGAAGACGAAAACACGCAATCACGCAAACAAGAAAACATGCTAACGCGAATACATGCATACTCGAAAACACGCTAATGCGAAAACACGCTACCCCGAAAACATGCAAACACGAAAAAAAGGAAAACACGCCAATGAAAAAACACAAAAACACGCTAACACGAAAACACGCTGACACGTAAGCACGAAAATACGCAACCAAACAAACGTGAAAACACGCAACCATGAAAACACACTAACGCGAAAGCATGCAAACACGGAAACACAAAAGCGAAAACATGCAAACACGAAAACAAAAACACGCTAACGCTGAAACACGCAAACACGAAAGCACGCTAACGTGAAAACATGCAAACACGCAAACACGAAACCATGTAAACACGAAAACACGCTAACGCAAAGAACACGCAAACACGAAAACATGCTAATGCAAAAACATGCAAACACGTAACCACGAAAACACGCTAACGAAAAAACTCGCAAACACCAAATCACGCTGAAACCTGCCAACGCTCAAATACGAAAACACGCAAAATCTAAAAGACGCAAATGGGGAAACACGCAAACACCAAAACATGCTAACGCGAAAACACGCAAACACGGAAACACATACACGAAGGCATGCACATACGAAAACAGAAAAACACGCTAACACAGAAACACCCAAACACGAAACAACGCAATTGCGCAAACACGAATAACCGCAAACACGCTAACACGAAGAGACGCTAACGCGAAGACATGCAAACACGTAAACATGCATACACGCTAACGCAAAAACATGGAAACACGCAGACGAAAACACGCAATCACGCAAACAAGAAAACATGCTAACGCGAATACACGCACACACGAAAACACGCTACCCCGAAAACATGAAAACACGAAAAAAAAGTAAAACACGCCAATGAAAAAACGCAAAAACAAGAAAACAAGCTAACACGAAAACTCGCTGACACGTAAGCACGAAAATACGCAACCAAAAAACGTGAAAACACGCATCCATGAAAACACGCTAACGCGAAATCACGCAAACAAGGAAACACACAAAAGCGAAAACATGCAAACACGAAAACAAAAACACGCTAACGCTGAAACACGCGAACACGAAAACATTCTAACGCGAAAACACAGAAACACATCCGCGAAAGCATGCCATTACGAAAACAGAAAAACACGCTAACACAGAAACACGCAAACACGAAACAACGCAACTACGCAAACACGAATAACCGCAAACATGCTAACGCGAAAACATGAATACACCCAAACCCGAAAACACGCTAACCCGAAAACATACTAACACGCAAACACGAAAACAGGCTAACGCGAAGGCATGTAAACGCGAAAACACGCATACACGCTAACGCGAAAACATGAAAACACGCAAACACGAAAACACGTAACCAAGCAAACAAGAAAACACGCTAACGCGAATACACGCATACACAAAAACACGCAAACACGCTCAAACGAGAACATGCTAATCCGAAAACATGCAAACACGCAAATACGAAAAAATGAAAACACGCCAATGAAAAAACACAAACACGAAAACACATAGACACGTAATCACAAAAATACGCAACCAAACAAACGTAAAAACACGCAAACACGCTAACGCGAAAACGCGCAACAAGGAAATACAAAAGCGAAAACATGCAAACACGAAAACAAAAACACGCTAACGCAAAACACGCAAACACGCAGACACGAAACCACGAAAAAACGCTAACCCGAAAACACACAAACACGCAAACACGAAAACACGCTAACGCGAAAACACCCTAACGCAAAAACTTGCAAACACGAAAACATGCAAACACGAAAAAACGCTAACACGAAAGCACGTTAACCCGAAAACATGACAACGCGATAACACGCTAACGAAATAAACACGCAATCACGAAAACACGCTAACGCGAAAACATGGAAGCATGCAACCGCGAAAACACGCGAATACGAAAACATGCAACCACGCAATCCCAAAAACATGCAAACACGAAAACACGCTAACGCAAAATAAACACCAAATCACGCTAACGCTAAATCTCAAAAAAGCAAATGCGAAAACACGAAAAACCGCTAATGCAAATACACAAAAAAACACTCGCAAACACGAAAAGACGCAAATGCGGAAACACACAAACAGCAAAACGTGCTAACGTGGAAACACGCAAACACGAAAACACGTTAACCCGAAAACATGCAAACTCGCAAACATGAAAAGACGCAAACACGAAAGCACGCAACCACGAAAACACGCTAATGCAAATACACAAAAAAAACTCGAAAACACGCCAACACGAAAACAAGCAAACACGAAAGTATGAAAACACGCAACTACGGTAACGCGTAAACACGCAAACACGAAAATACGCTAACGCAAAAACACTGAAACACGAAAATACACTAACGCGAAAACAGGCAAACACGAAAACACGCAAACGCGAAAACACGAAATAACGCTAACGCAAAATACGCAAGCACAAAAATACGCTAACGCGAAAACATGAAAACACGCAAGCACATTAGTTTTATAAAATCGCATTAACGCATTTGCACTAGATTATAACCACGGTCGCGTAAAAATTGAGACCGCGCCACCGTGTTCCCGTGTCAGACAAACATCTAAGTATTTACATTCAGCTTTAGGTCAATATTGGCTTGGTTGGGGAAATACTCCTCGCAACCGTGCCAATAGCATCCAAAAGTCCCATAAACAGTATTTGGTTCGACACAATAACCATCGACCTTCACACCCTCAGGCGTTCTGAACTCCCGAGCTTTTCCGGCATGCTGGATGGTCACTTGTTGTGAATGTTTCACCCATAGTAACCACTCTATTGCGACTGTTGGCTGTTTGTCGCCACGCCTGTGACCGCCTTTTGGAATCAGACCAATTGTGTTATCTTTGTGGAAAAGCCTACGAAACACCTTATTGCAGGAGCTATCAATTTCAATTGTCTCCTGAAACGGATCGACTGGGGCTTGTATCTCGATAGCGCAGTTGGTTAGCGCGGCACTCTAGCAAAGTGCAGGTCGTAGGTTCAAATCCTACTCGAGGTAAACTTTTTATTTATGTATTTAATAAAATTAATAATAATTTTTAATTACATATTTACCTTTGAACTTATTCGTTCATAACAAAAAGTTATAATAATTTAATACTAGTCAATTTGCTTTGTATGTGTGAATACTTGCGATATTGCAGGCTCACATTCCAGTTATATAAGTAATCTGATTGTAATCTCATTATATTTAGAATTTACGTCAGTTCTACATACATAAAGACAAAATTTACATCGATTGGGGCTTGAACCTTAATGGCGCAGTTAGTTAGCGTGGTACTCTAGCAAAGTACAGGTCGTAGGTTCAAATCCTACTCAAGGCAAACTTTTTATTTATGTATTTAATAAAATTAATAATAATTTTTAATTACATATTTGCAATACTAGTTTGCAATAAACCACATAAACTATATATTGCTCGTGTAAAGTCCCCTCCCCCCAACCTGCTATGTGAATCATAAAACTGAAATAAATAAAATTTTGGGAAACTGAACTAAGGCATATATGCAACGTTTTTGACGGTATTCAGTGACGAAAATACTAAAACTTGCAGACAGTCGTCATTTTGTAAAATAATTTTGAATGGGATCATACTTCATTTGAAAGCTCGTTTCAAGTCCTTTTCAACTACATCAACAAGATTAAAATATTACTAGTGATTTATTAGATTCAACCTAAAATATATTAATTGGCGTTTTTGGGTTGAAACTCATGAATCAGTAGTAATCATTTAATATTGTTCAGTTTCCGAAAATTTTATTCATTTCAGTTTTATGGTTCACATAATAGATGGGGGGGAGAGACGTTAAACGTGCACTGTATATTTGTAATCAGAAGAAAATTTTCTACCAGAATAGCGTAAAACATACAGTGTTCCATTCGTAAAAACAAAGGTTTGATAAATATTTGGCATTTACAATGTTCTTTTGTTTCTTCTGATATCGCGACATAAAAATTCATTAAAAAAAGCATAACTTTACTTTATTACTTTACTAAGCTCATTTCTTAGTGTTATTTAGAAAGGTGTAAACATTACTTTCTTCCCAATACTCTGTTATTTGTTTCTTATGTAACATAAAATTCTCCATAGATCTTTTTTTTTTTTTTATGATTGTGGACCTGAACAGGCTAAATAAGGCCTATCGTGCTAAAGCACTCAGGAACACTTAGGAGGATGGATAGAGGGATAATGAATTGCCAATAGATGCCTATGAACAGCTACCTTAAATTTTCTCATATCATAAGTGAGAGGAAAGCAGGAACTAGGGAGATCTATTCCATTTAGTTGCATAAATGTAAAGAACCTTAATAGTTTGACAATATTTGACATAATTACAATATGTCTAATTCATATAAAGAAAAAGTGCAACATAACAATTCAAATAACACAATTAACAGACTCTTTCAGCATAATCGGAATTTACTAGGAAATATCACAATTGTTTTAAGACTTCAGTTCCGATCACAATTAATTACAAATTTTCAGATTTAAAATGTTATTCTAATCAATAAATATCTAGCAATTGAATTACTTAAATAACCCAGTTATGGTCGGGTCGGCGAGAGGTGTCTTATGACTCATCTTCTAGTAAAGCATGGTTTAAGATTTCAAAAACGTATGTCGTTATTGGTTCATATAGTTAGTAATTTTCAATACCAACAAAACATCGTCAATGTTTGTAGGTTATTTTCAAATTTAAGCCGCGCTGTCAAATTTAAATCAAATTATTGTTCGAATATCTTGGGATTTAGCATCCTAAAGGTCTTAAAAATCCCCATCCACTCGTATAAACAAAATCGAATTTCGTTTAAGGTCTGTTCGCACTTATTCTGGCATGTAAAGTCCACCGAGTGTGAGTAGTCATATGATAAAAATATATTGCACAACTGTAAACGATTATCAGAACCGAGACCGGGTCAACAAAATTTCGTTTTGTATCTGTTTTACAAATTAATTATATCAATAATTTTCAATAAGAAACGAATTAGCTAGCAGTAGGCAGTGCCCGAATGAAGTGCGAAAAGTTTGGGTAATTGCAGAGACTAATTTGGTTATCGGAGCCTCTTATAAATAACTGGTTTTGTCATAAATAAACACTCTGTATTGGATGTTAAAAATGAGATTTATTATTAGTTAATAATATAACGGATTTTAAAAATCTCAGTTTACAGTTTGTCAATATGTATATGATATATATATATATATATATATATATATATATATATATATATATATATATGTGTGTGTGATATATATATATATATATATATATATATATATATATATATATATATATATATAACGAATGTAAACTTAAGTACAGCTACAGAGGTATATGTTAAATCTAATAATTCCTTACAATGTTATAAAGTAACTAAGATTCTTATTTTTGCTTTAAATTCAAATATTGAACATCTTATAATTAAAAGTCATCACCTTCACTTTCACTATCATCTTCACTCGACTCTCCGACACTGATTACTAGAGGTTTTACCATTTCCTCGTCCCTTTTTTGAACGTCCCACCACTGGGTCATTTCCTTTTCAGCATGTAAAATACACTTTTGACACAGTTTTCCAGTTACTTGGTTTAATGAATCCTTCCATAGCGATAAAACATTCTCGTCCCTGAAGCCCTGTCTTCCAACGTTTTTGTTGTAATATTGATTACAATTTGCCCATATTAACTCGATAGGGTTGAATTGGCAGTGATACCGAGGTAAACGTAAAATTTGACGTCCCCATTGATGAGCGATTTCATCAATTGCATATACTTTTGGAACTTGTAAATCCTTGGCAATTTGTAATAATTCCACTTTCAGCATATCATTCGAATGAGGAATGTTGTGTTTTCTTAAAAATTGAAGATCGTCTTTCTTCCAACCACTTGAAGCTAATTTTTTTACTAATGTAAAATGATAACTGGCATTGTCAAGAATTATCAAGCTTGTTGTTCTTCAAACCATTTTTTAAATAAATCAGTGTTCACATTATCGTGATAGTCTGCTGTTTTACTTTTACTGGAAAATACCAATGCTGAATTAGGTATAAAAGCATCCTTGTTGTCAGCACTAAGGACGATAAACTAAGATTTGTTCGGTTAAAAATATTTTTAACAAATCGGACTATTTTAATTACCGTTTCCCTTCTCCTAGCGGTTTGTTTTTTGTGCTTTTCAAATCATTATCATGCCATGACTTTCGGACGTTCCCTTGACTAAAAATCAACGTCTCATCCAAAAAGACAGGATCGTAACTAATTTCGCAACATTTCACAAAAATGCTGCTCGAGCACCAGCAATATGAACCTGCTCCATTAAACGCTTTCTTCCATCGTCAACTTTGAATTAAAAACCAATTTTGTGAAACAATTGTTTCAAACTCGTTTTACTGAAGGTATATAATTTATCTTCTTTAAGTTCAGTTTGGAGTTTGTCGATAGTAATATGTGAGTCTAAAATTAACCAGTGATTAACTCCATTTCAACAATAATTTCTGAATTATTTACCAGTTCCATGCATGGTGTAAATTTTTCGTTTCAAAACGTCTTTCACGTATTCGTCGACATCTTCTTACTTCGACTTCAAACGCAGCTTATGTTTTTGGGGTGAATCCGACGCCGATTTCCCACATACCAAAGCGAGAGCCATTCTTACCTTTGACCGAGTTACGGTTTTCTCGGAAATGCCGCATGCGAGAGCAGTTCGCTGCAACATAATATTACATAAATATAAACTTAAATATTGGCAATTATTATCGTACCTGGGTAATGGAAGTTAAAGGTAAACTTTTGACCCCCCGTTACGCGTTCCATCTCGAAATAATGCAGTAGGTTCATTAACATTACTAGAGTTTGGCTTTTTACCATTTAATGACATCATTATTTGCTGCAAAATAAATGAATGCATTCAATCAATTGGAAAAACATTTTGCATTATAAACTTACCTCGTAATAGTGAATATTAGTAATAATGGTTTTGAAAAAAAACTGTTGTTTACAAATGCAATGGAAACTAATAAATTACGAAGCGGAAGATAAATTATTATAACTACAAAACACGATGCGATTATACGAAACGAAATACGAAGAATAATTTGAGGTTAAATAGCCAATAGCAGACGTATAAATTGTAACCCGTCTTTCTTTAAGTGGGAACTTCGCACTAAGATAAAGGGAAACAGATGCATTTCACAGTAATAATTATATCCCCATTCTCGAGTCCTCCATGAGACACCTCTTCCCGGGCTACTATAAAAGAACGCATCAAGAGAAAGTAAACACATTACTTTATAAATTGAAAAGTTTCCAAACAGAAATGTAGCACATAAACCCATCAGATGAGATAACCCGATACAAAATTGCACAACAATTACTTTGTAACACTCCATAACATCTGGAAATTATACACAAATTCTGCGCCTAACTAGATTTCCGGGTCTCGCACGACTTAACCAAGAGGTATAATTATCGGGTCTTTACACAGATTCCTTAGGCGATAAACTTAATTAGTAAATATAACCCGATACAAAAATGAACGATAATTACTTTGTAATACTCCATAACATCTGGCAATAGCGCAAATTATACGCAAATTCTGTGCCTAACTAGATTGCCGGGTCTCGCACGACTTAACCAAGAGGTATAATTATCGATCCTTTACAAAGATATCGGATCTTACACAGACGGGGAATCAGCAGTAAATATCGGGTCATCAGAAAATATGAAATATCCCCCAAAATACGGTGTGTATAGGAAAAGGGGTTGAAGCATAGAAAAGTACATGTTCTTGTCTACATTTTTGTCTCGCCACAAGACCCCGATAGTAGGTGTGTTTTAACGAAATCCGACAATTATTTAAACCCAGTGTAGGTGTGTGCGTGTGTGTGTGCGCGCGTGTGCGCGTGCGTGCGAGTGCGCGTATGCGTGTGCGTGTGCGCGTATGCGTGTGCGTGTGCGCGTGCGTGTGCGTGTGTTTCTGCGTGTGCGTGTGCGTGTACGTGTGTGGGCGGGTGGGTGATGTGTGTGTTGTGTGTGTTGTGCGTGTGTGTAATATTTGTGGTGTGTGTGTGTGTGTGTGTGTGTGTGTGTGTGTGTGTGTGTGTGTGTGTGTGTGTGTGTGTGCGTGCTGTGTGTGTGTGTCGGTGTCTGTGCCCGTGCATGTGCCCGTGCCTGTCTGTCTCTGTGTCTGTGTCTGTGTCGGTGTCTGTGTCTGCGTCTGCGTCTACGTCTGCGTCTGCGTCTGCGTCTGTACCTGTGTCTGTGTCTGTGCCTGTGTCTGTGCCTGTGTCTGTGTCTGTGTCTGTGTCTGTGTCTGTGTCTGTGTCTGTGTCTGTGTCTGTGTCTGTGTCTGTGTCTGTGTCTGTGTCTGTGTCTGTGTCTGTGTCTGTGTCTGTGTCTGTGTCTGTGTCTGTGTCTGTGTCTGTGTCTGTGTCTGTGCCTGTGTCTGTGACTGTGTCTTTGTCTGTGTCTGTGTCTGTGTCTGTGTCTGTGTCTGTGTCTGTATCTGTGTCTGTGTCTGTGTCTGCGTCTGTGTCTGTGTCTGTGACTGTGTCTGATTCTGTGTCTGTGTCTGTGGCTGTGGCTGTGGCTTTGTCTGTCCGTGTCCGTGTCCGTGTCCGTGTCCGTATCCGTGTCCGTGTCCGTGTCCGTGTCTGTTTCCGTGTCCGTATCCGTGTCCGTGTCCGTGTCCGTGTACGTGTCCGTGTCCGTGTCCGTGTCCGTGTCCGTGTCCGTGTCCGTGTCCGTGTATGTGTCCGTCTCCGTGTCCGTGTCCGTGTCCGTGTCCGTGTCCGTGTCCGTGTCCGTGTCCGTGTCCGTGTGCGTGTCCGTCTCCGTGTCCGTGTCCGTGTCCGTGTCCGTGTCCGTGTCCGTGTCCGTGTCCGTGTCCGTGTCCGTGTCAGTGTCCGTGTCCGTGTCCGTGTTCGTCTCTGTGTCTGTCTCTGTGTCTGTGTCTGTGTCTGTGTCTGTGTCTGTGTCTGTGTCTGTGTCTGTGTCTGTGTCTGTGTCTGTGTCTGTGTCTGTGTCTGTGTCTGTGTCTGTGTCTGTGTCTGTGTCTGTGTCTGTGTCTGTGTCTGTGTCTGTGTCTGTGTCTGTGTCTGCGTCTGCGTCTGTGTCTGTGTCTGTGTCTGTGTCTGTGTCTGTGCCTGTGTCTGTGCCTGTGTCTGTGTCTGTGTCTGTGTCTGTGTCTGTGTCTGTGTCCGTGTCCGTGTCTGCGTCTGCGTCTGCGTCTGCGTCTGTACCTGTGTCTGCGTCTACGTCTGTATCTGTGTCTGTGTCTGTGTCTGTGTCTGTGTCTGTGTCTGTGTCTGTGTCTGTGTCTGTGTCTGTGTCTGTGTCTGTGTCTGTGTCTGTGTCTGTGTCTGTGTCTGTGTCTGTGTCTGTGTCTGCGTCTGCGTCTGCGTCTGCGTCTGCGTCTGCGTCTGCGTCTGCGTCTGTGTCTGTGTCTGTGTCTGTGTCTGTGTCTGTGTCTGTGTCTGTGCCTGTGTCTGTGTCTGTGTCTGTGTCTGTGTCTGTTTCTGTGTCTGTGTCTGTGTCTGTGTCTGTGTCTGTGCCTGTGTCTGTGTCTGTGTCTGTGTCTGTGTCTGTGTCTGTGTCTGTGTCTGTGTCTGTGTCTGTATCTGTGTCTGTGTCTGTGTCTGTGTCTGTGTCTATGTCTGTGTGTGTGTCTGAGCCTGTGTCTGTGTCTGTGTCTGTGTCTGTCTGTGTCTGTGTCTGTGTCTGTGCCTGTGTCTGTGTCTGTGGCTGTGTCTGTGTCTGTGTCTGTGTCTGTGTCTGTGTCTGTGTCTGTGTCTGTGTCTGTGTCTGTGTCTGTGTCTGTATCTGTGTCTGTGTCTGTGTCTGTGTCTGTGTCTGTGTCTTAGTCTGTGTCTGTGTCTGTGTCTGTGTCTGTGTCTGTGTCTGTGTCTGTGTCTGTGTCTGTGTCTATGTTTGCGTCTATGTTTGCGTCTGTGTCTGTCTGTATCTGTGTCTGTGTCTGTGTCTGTGTATGTCTGTGTGAGTGTGAGTGTGATTGTGACTGTGAGTGTGAGTGTGAGTGTGAGTGTGAGTGTGGGTGTGAGTGTGAGTGTGAGTGTGAGTGTGGGTGTGAGTGTGAGTGTGAGTGTGTGTGAGAGTGAGAGTGAGTGTGAGTGTGAGTGTAAGTGTGAGTGTGAGTGTGAGTGTGAGTGTGACTGTGAGTGTGAGTTTGGGTGTGGGTGTTAGTGTGAATGGGAGTGTGAGGGTGAGTGTCGTTTCAAAAAATTGTATAGAAGGTAATCGATCGACATGTTTAACGTCTATATCTAGGTGCTTTTACGTCTTTGAATTATGCAGCTGTTTTAGAAATATTTGACAAAAATCAAAACTCCGCCGCTGGATTTCTCCCATAGTCTAATCAGCTCTAAGCCAAATGAAAATAAGCTGAATATAAAATTTTAAGTACGAAGGTATTTTCGTTTTGGAGTTATCATGGATACTAGCATACATCCACACACACTGACACATACACATAACCAAACATCATGGCCGATCTTGGCGAATCTTGGCCAAAGGTTGTAAAATTATTTCATTTTTTTTAATTTCCGTTTTGTCCTATGGTGTTCCACACCAGATATCTTTTATATAAGAAATTACTTGTGCTAGTACCGCACCAAATAACACAAATTGTAAAGTACTCAAACGACGCTTACATCCTTATACGGGCGTTTCAAATTATTGAATTTGGCAGCTCCAGGCCCTTTGCTGGACCTGTGCCGGAGTAATCCCATAAAAGGGTTTGGAAAGATGGATTATTTGCTCCGATAATTCACGTTCTTCAGTTCATGAGTAAATATTGGACATCATCCCAATTGGACCTTACCTACTCATTTTTTTACGTCGATCATGAAGAGTCGCTCTTGGAATGCCAAAACTTCACGAAGATGACGTCTATTTTCTGTTGTTGCGAGTGTCGTGTGAGGAGTTTCGGAAGTCAAGAAGCTCTCGTAGTTTTTCGAGTATATGTCGGCAGCATCTGAAAACGAACGAAAATTAAAAAAAAAATTGTATGGAATAAAATCGGATATGTGGATTTTGCCCACACGATGATGGCCGAAACTACCCCTAAAACAGTAATCTAAGACACAATACATTCACAAATGCACACTTATGTGCTAATATTGTTTAGGCAGTGATCAGGGTCAGCTGTATAGCCTTATGGAGAATATTACATAAAAGCACGTGCGTACATGCGTGATCGATAGCCGTAAACTTCTTCAAAATTTTAATAGGGTGGGAAAACTGGATGGACGGTATTCCCTCACTCTCTCCTACACTTCACTGAGGACGATACTCGTAACGGTTATCGAAACGTTTAAATTAATAAAAAAGACAAAGTAAAAAATGTAGGATTTAATACGCAAAATATAAATATCTTAATTAGGTGTGATAATCGTGAAGGTTTGCTCAATGCTTCATGCTACCCTTGATTATATATATTTATAATCAAGGATGCTACTATTTAATACAACATGTAAATCGTTAATTTCTAAATTTTCAATGCTAATTACACTAAAGAATTCACAATACGCAAATGGTTACACATATTTTTTATAGTGCAGCAGGAAAATACGTATGTTCGATACTGTGTTTACACATATTAATAGAGAACTAAAATCATATTTTTATAATTAGTGATACTCTTTTGATTAACGAAAACATTACTCATTTTGAACTAATCAAATGAATCACGCCAATAACCATTAATAAAGTATTACATTGGAAAATAGGCTGGTACAAAATGTTACACAGAACTAAGCAGTAACTTACATTATCTTATAAAAAGAAAAACAGCTGTTTCTGACAAGCAAAACTAATAATTCTCACCAAAACAACTTTGTACTTAAAAAAAATGTTTATGGGTCACTGGTGATAGAGTAATAGGATATTCTTGTACACGTATCTTATCATTCATCATTCTGCTACTAGCGGTAACACTAATTAATACTGTATGTTGGCATGTACAGACATCAATCAGTTACCAAGTGCAAAGCTTGACGTGTGGCATCTTTTAAAGCGTCAAACCGCTTAAAGCAAAATTTATTAATAGGTTATATTAAAATAATGCAATTGAATTTATAAATATAGATATATAAACAGGAAATGTCAATTTAGTGACTATCATATCCCCTATACAATCACTTGATTTATTTTACTAACTAATTTATATCTTCGTTGTTTTAAGCACTAAATTAAGATTACAATTATTTTTACGGAATTTAATTTGGCCATAAACTAGATTAAAGTAGCTATAACAGTAAAAATGGGTAAATCAGGATAAACTTAAGTAAATAAAGTAAAACTGTAATTTCATTTTATAGTATAGTATATCTTGGAGGATTTGTTTTTGTAACTGAATTCGTGCATTCTTAGTTGATTTAGAATCAACCAATTTTAATTAAGTCAAGTAATGGCATGCCAGGTACCTATATAATGTGCACAGTTAGTAAAATTTGTAAAGAAAATAAAGATAGATCGTCTTATAAAAATATCAAAACTGTGTCACATTTATTCCTTTCTCCCTTACTACGTATTCTCTACTCCACACCGTTTTTTTATTATATTGTTTTTTATCTTGACACTTTTTATTTATTACATTAGCTCTTCAGATAGAAAGAAATTTTGTTTGTAACTGTAAATGTAAATTTGCCATTAATCACAGGTATAATTTGTTATTAAGGCGCATATGAACTGCATATGTGGAAAAAGCAGTTAGACACCGAACATTTCAGCGTTATGATTGCGTTTAAAAGAAGGCCATCATAAAAAAAATTTATAAATGGTATTGGCATTCATCATAATTTTGTAATTAAATGGTGCCATTGTAAAGCTTATCCAAAGGACCATAGGGCTCTATTACCGATATGGACACGATTTTTTTCAGTTTTATAATCTATTACTAAAGGTATGTTTCTTCATACAGATTTTGTTTCACTTCTAAGGTAATTTAATAAATAAATGAATTGTTTACGTCAAAAGGGCCTCGTTGATTGAAATGCAGATTAAGCAACTTATATGGATCCCGAAAGGAAAGGAAAGGGCCACGTATTTCATTCCCTCCCCAAGGAGGAGGGCGGGCTGTTCGAGCTGTCCGAGGTCCTGCAGCCACAACCATGGATTACCAGTATACATACATTACGTATATATGCATGATGGGATTAAGGATGGGTGCGGTCAGGATAGGATCGGAAGGAACTGAGTTAGAGTTGTGAGGGGGAAAATACTAACCCAGCATTCGCCTAAGTAGTCGCACATGATGTGCATATACGCAGTGACCATGCCGCTACATGTGTATGAGGAGAACCCCCTGAAAAAACCTCATACAAGGTAGACGGTAACGGAATCGAACCCATTACCTCCCGAATGTTAAGCAGGTCGTGTCACCACTACGCTACTCGCTCGATGTGATTCCGACTGAGTTACAATTAGGGGAGACCGGGGCTAGTTGTCACATGTCTTGGTTGTCATAATGTTTACATCTTGGCAACATCTAAACATTCAGTTGAATGGTGGATAAGAAATCATTCTCGAGTTTTCCGAGAGCGTGTGTATTTAGTATGAAACTGGTCAACTGTAGAATTACGGTCGCGGACAAAAATTAAAAACTGTTTACCGAAGTAAATTTTTCGCTAGTGATATAATTTGTTTGTTCAAGAGAACAGTTGATAATAAAAAAAAACTATTGGGTACATTTTATTCTTCAATTCACTGGCTTAGACTTTCTGTAAGTTTTGACTTTCCACTCTTTTAGTTAGTTTAGTTATTAAACTTTCAAAATTAATTGTCTAGTGGGACAGGTTGTCTCTAAGTTACCGAGGCCGGTTGTCACATGTGACAAATAGCCATTGGCTTTCCACACATGTAACGTGCAAAAATCGATATAGGATCGATTGTATCATTTTATCTGGCTACTGTTTCTAGAAGCTACCTTAAATAAGTATCTGTTACTTAAACATTTAGTAATGTGCTGTAAGCTTACTGGTATCTATTTTCTTTACCGTAATGATTTAAAATTTCTGTATTTACGGCATTTACTAATGAGTATGATGGATTAATTGTTATACAAAATTATTCCTATACTTTAGCTAATTTCTACTTCATATATGATTTTCTTTTATGACGTGTACGTTTCTACATTACACGTAAATCGTTCCTTTCACGTATCCACCTTTCTATTCCAAAAGTTTACTCGTTTTAGTTCCGCTAGTTTTACGCATTGAAGCGTTCTGTAATCATTTAGCATTTATTAAATAAAAATTAATTTCAATTAATACCTATAGCTCCATCTCTGAGATGTACGTTGTTTTGGTGATTGGTATACTTAACTCTGAAAAGGGATCTGTTATTTTGCTATTTATAAATAAATATAATGTATAAATAACAGTTAATTCTGTTAACAACACATAAAATGCTATTGCGGTAACAATGATTGATAAGAATATTTTTCAAGTTGTAAAATTGGTTCTTGAGGCGTTGGCTTTCTTTTCAAAACCGCCATTGCTGTGGGATGTTGGAAATTTCTAGAAAATTTTCCTGTTTCTATTTCGTAGATATAAGCATAATTTTTTTCTTTTTGAAAATTTTCACAATATAGCATCGCTTTGTTGTATAGAAGTGATATAATCGCTATTAAAGGCGGATGAAATAGAAATATTTCACTCCATCCACATTTTTTTTAACACAAAAGAATTTACTACTTCTTCAAAGTAACAGATGTAACAAATTGGTTAAGACATTTACACTAACGCTCGCATTTTACCATAGAGGTGACACCTTCTCACTGAATAAACACCGTTCTAATCTTTTATCTTCATTTTAAGTTTTGAGTTTCCATATATCTTAAGTTTCCATGTAACACTTACGTTCCCATATAACTTTACGTTACGGTTACATCAAAGTTCATGTTTACATTTGGTTTTGTCTTTATTGATGTAACAAGATTACCCGTTCTGTATCTCTTGGCTTATTATTTGGATTATGCTGCCGGTAAGCTGCAGTTAGATGTGTCTAACGTACTTGGGATTGCGTGATCGTCGAGGATCACATCTGTATTGAGGGTGGTGAAATCTTGGCTACCTTTAATAACGCATAAGCGTTCACACACAGCTGTGCCCTTTCTATTTTATCGCATGTATAAATTGCCTTCAGCAGATTTCGATCACCTACAATGAAATTAGGTACATTTACCATACTTCTGTTAACAAGTATTTGACAAATATTTTACCCAAGAACACAACTCGTACCTACATTGCCTGCAACGAAATTAAATACATTTATATTAATTCTGTCAACGAGTATTTGTTAAAAATGTTACCTGTAGTATAAGTTCGGTGTCAGTTTGATACCTGACGTCTGCTAATTTTAATACAACTTCTCTCATGTAGAACTGCTGCATGTTAATTAAACCATTCTTCAATATTTTACTAACACTCAACAAGTGAATAATTTGTGTTAAAATTGTGCTACACCCACTAGGGAGTTCATGTATAATCTCAATTTTGTGAAAAAATAATTTTGTCTTATTGCTTATGTGGTCGTGCGCAGTAGCTTTGCTGCAACTTTTATGTTTATACCAGAAGTAACTTTTCGTTTAGCGTGATATTGAATAATGTCAAGTTTTATTCGAGATAAATTAAGTGGACTAAACAAGCTTTTCCACTTGTATTTAGGTAATTGAACCAAAAAGGGGTTTGTATTCAGTTTTGTTAAACGAAAGGCAAGCTGAATTATTTAATTAATTTTCCTTTCTTGTAAATAACTTACTTAATAGGTTTATTAAATTGACCTTTCAGGCTAAGGTACGTAAGGTCTTACGTCGGCCGGAAGGGGTACTACTGTTTTTGGTATAATAATTATAAATTATAAATTACTGTAGGCGTATGTACAACCTCACGACTTGCCCTCGTCAAGCTCATTTTAACTTATTTCTTTTTCTTGGCTTTGGGGATAGCATATATACTGTGTATAACTTATTTTTGATTTATCATTCATATATTTATATAGCTATACAGTAACCTTTGGCTTATTGCCATCTTAGTTGGGAATTTAAGGAAAGCAATAAATTTACGTTTGTTGAGGGCTCAACAAACGTAAATTTATTGCTTTCCTTAATTACTATTCCTATTACTTCCTGTTTTAAGCTTTACAGGATATCTCCCTCTTCCAAGGAATAAGAACCTGTTTTCTTTTCCTTCCTTCTTTAAAGCTTGTGGCGCCTATTTCGGTTCCTTTCTCACTAACCAAATTCTAAACTACTTTATCGATACCTCCAACACACCCATGCAATCCGAGTGCTGCGCGGTCTTCTGACCGTTTGATTGAGTTTTAGCCGAGCTCACTAATTTCTACCGCATTGTGCCGTGTGGTGGTTAGACACGTGGCACACTACTCTACTTAGGTAGACTTAGGAAGACCGAGAAGGGTAAAGCGCCGGCTAATGGACTTTTAAAAGGTGCTGGGTTAGTAAAATAAAATGGATCCTCAATAAGAAAAGCAGCAGCTGATTTTAACGTAAATTATCGTACTTTGGCAAGATACTGTAAAAAATTTCAAAGTCTGACTTACTTGATGAACAGGTGTTTACCCTATCCATTTCAGTTGGCTACATTAAAAATAATTTAGTATTTGAGTCGGAACTTGAAGACCAACTAGTTGAATATATACTTAAAGCATCTGACATTTATTTTGGATTTTCACCTAAGGAAATACGTGATCTAGGTTATAAGTTTGCTAGTGCTAATTAATTGAAAATGCCGGTAAAATAGAATCTTCAAGAAATGGCTAGTGCTGAATGGTTTAGTGCGTTCCTAAAACGTCATCCTGTATTGTCTATTCGAAAACCGAAGGCAGCTAGTTTAGCAAAGGCCCGTAGCTTTAATTGAACAAATGTAAACGCTTTCTTTGACAATTTAGCGTTAGTTATGAAGGAATATAAAGTTAAGGCTTACGAAATTAAGAATAAGGATGAAACTGGCGTTACGACCGTTGAAAAGCTTGACCGCGTTGTTGCAAGACAAGGATTTAAACAGGTTGGTTCGATAGCTTTATCAGAGAGAGGAACTCTCATTACTATAGCAAGTGCAGTATCAGCTATAGGAAATTGCATACCCCCTTTCTTCATATTTTCACGTTACATTTTAAACCGCATTTTCTAAATTCGGCTCCACCTGGTTCACAAGGTTCAGCAAAGCTTGCTGGATGCAAGAGGAACACTTTCTTTCATTATAGTATTCCCAGGCTAAGATTTGATTAATGGGGGTTTAGGGATATTATTATGCTACCGAGAAATGTTTATGAATAGCTACATTAAATTGACTTAAGTCAAAGTTTGGAGGAAAACAGGAACAGGAACTGCATTCCACAATTCGGTCGGCGTGTGAAAAAATGTAGATTGATCCCGTTTAGTGTAACACGATGGAAATTTGAGTGCGTAATTATGGTGTGAATGGGAAAACCTAGTGTTCCTAGCGAAGATGGCCTGCAATGGTATTAAGGAGTGTATTTCGGAGGCACACTTGCCATGGTAATAGCGATAGAAGAAGGAAAGAGCCGAAACTACTCTTCTATTCTCAAGAGGTTGTAGGTCAGAAGTTAGAGACGGGTCATTTATGAGCCTTATAGCTCTTTTTTGGACGCGGTTTACCATATCAAGGGCATATTTGGGAGCACTGACTCAGGGGTGGAATTGTGTTCCAGGTGAGGTCGAATTTGAGCCTTATACAGTAAAAGGAGTTGTTGCGGTGTGAAGTACTGTTTAGAGCTGTACAGAAAGCCCAGTTTACGAGCAGCTGTTTTGCTGACTGACAAAAGGTGGTCAATCTATGAAAGGTTCGATGATAAGGATACATAGAAATAGAGTTTGAAAACTTGAGTTCCAAGCCATTCATGTTTACAGCAGGATCGATCTTTCTTGGCGGACACAAGGCAACACTGCGTTTTGTCGGTGTTGAACGTGAGTAAATTATTCTTTCCCCATTCAAGGACACGTTCTAAGTCACTGTTGATTGAGGCTACCATTTTCACCTTAACGTCCTGACTAGACTTATTATTGTGAGAAAACTGAGAAGAACTACAATGTAGAGTGCTGTCGTCTGTAAAGCAATGGACCGTGTTAGTTGTTGAGGAAATGAGGTCACTTATGTATAGCAGGAAAAGTGTGGGAGCTATCACTGATCCTTGGGGCACTCCCGCGTTAATACTACTACTGTTTTACCGGACGCCTCTATTTAATCCAAAGTTGACATGTGAACAATCACCCGTTGAACGACGCTGCCCGAACCCAAACTGGTGGTCGTTTAAGGGTTTATTGGACTCGAGGAACGAAAGTACTTGGTGGTTGATGGATTTCTTCATGATTTTCGACAGAATAGAAGTGACAGCTATTGGTCGATAGTTTGAGGGATCGGCTTTGTCGCCCTTTTTAGGAATAGGTTGGTCATTCGCCAACTTCCACGATGAGGGAAACTCTCCAGATGATATGAAGATCGAAAAAAGTTTGAACAATATAGGTGTTAGCTCGGGGTAGCATATTATAAGGACGATAGCTGGAATACTGTCAGCGCTAGTGGCCTTGTTTGAGTTAAGTTTATTAATAATTGATTCTAGTAGCTTGCAACGAAAGAGGGTTGGTTTAATAGCGTATGTGGTAGATTTGGGCGACGGCAGAGTTTTACCAGAATCATTAAGACATGAACTTTGCTGCAAAGTAACCGACAAAGAGGTTGACTTTTTCAGTAGGATCACCTACTGCAGTTCCATCGCGAGTCGTCATGGGAGGAAAGGAAGATGTGCTAAAATGTTTACTGATGGCTTTAACTAATGACCAAAATTTACGACCACCCAAAGGACATGAGACTAATTCTTTGCATTTAGGTCCTTCAAATACATTTTTGGCCTTGGTGATGATGCTTTTGCAACTATTCCTTGCGGCAATATAGTTGGCGTGATTTTTGATAGATTTGTTTGATTTACATTTGGTATAGAGTTTATGCTTTTGCGATAATGCATCAGTGCAAGAACCCTACTAAGGTAGGGTTGGGAACGGGTATGGCTTACACGATTATGTTTTTTGGGAATGTATAACCCCATATCTATCAAGATAACTTCAGTTGTTGAAAGAGCAATGATTGGTTTTCCTAAATTTTTTCACCTTCATGTATAAGGTACCGTTGAAAGACCGTACCTGCTTCTATTAGATAACCATGGTTCACATTTGAGCACAGAAGGGCTTAATTTTACCAAAACAAATGGTACAGTAATGCTTTATTTTCATCCACATTGTTGGAAAATATACAATACCATTCAAAAGAGCAAAACAGCTTCGAAAACCACAATTACATAACCTGTTCTTTTACTGAAAAAAACTAGCCCTAATTATCCCTACTGCAGTGGTTTAGCACGGTAGTTTACTAGGAATATAGTAACTCCAGGAAGTCTGAGACTTTATCCAAAGGCATCGACAATAAAAACGGATAGGGTTAGCCGTCGAAAGTCAGAAAGTGCAACTGGTATACCAGTTAAAGACCAATTAGAGGAAGAATGAAAGACACAATAGAAGAAATCGAAAAAAATTAAAAAAGCCAAGACCACCGATTCGGATAGTGAAGGTGAAGAAAAACATATCATTAATTTGTCTTGAACCATTTTCCAACAGCGTGCCGAATGAAGAGTGGGTATAATTCACATCATGCGGTGGTTGGCCCCATGATGCGTGCACTGATGGACAAGCAATTTACATTTGTCATAACTGCGATAGTGAGTAATTTTGAAAACTATTTTATTTTTACTAAACACTTTGTTTTCAATAAACACCTTTTGTATTATTTTTTTGTTACTCTAAAATAATTTTGGAACTTACTTATCATCTAAAATACACGTGATAACCAACCCCAATTAATGTGACATCCAGCCCCGGCAATGGGTTAATTGTCTAATTTGTGACTATTTTTTGGAAAATTCCAATTTTACATTTTGAATTCATGTACAGCCTTGTAGATTTTAAATACTATTTCCAAAACATGAACCATGCTAGCGATGACCTAAGTGCGGAAATAATGTTTCAGATATTTTTTTAGAAAACAATTTCCTAAAATTGTGACAACTGGCCCCGGCCTCCACTACTTTACAGACAACAGCTATTCACATTTTCGATGTAAGTAAACAATTGGGCAATGTCTTCTGATACCAGAGATACGGACCTTTTAATGGACATGAACTTTTACATATTAATGGATGGTTTTAATTGCTTGATTAGCTGTAGGTTAGGTTTTCAATTCAATTTCTAGCTTTATTGAAACAATTTGTATGTAGCTTGATATTGTGTCTCTTCACTATAGTGCGTTCTGATATGGCGAATGTTTGAGAACTAGTATGAATTGGTCGTGTATTATTAATATTAATTGATACCCAATTGTAACTGACCATTTACATTGCTTTTATTATATTACGTGTACAAATACATTTCAGTCAGTTTTGGCCATTGTGAATGAACGGACCCCACTATTATATCCTATCGCTTGTCACTACCTTTTCCTATCTCTCTGGCGGCATACGCATTTGTATCTTCATATGATGTAAAGTGTTACCATCTATCGAAACGAGTGGAAATAAAAAAGAGCAATGTTTGGTGAATACGGTAGAGTAGTATTCGGCGCGCTGTTCCTTGGGTGGTCGATTAAATCTCATCAAATGCGTTCGGCAGATAGCCAAACTAATGCTTTCGTTCGGTTTGAGCAACTCATAATGCGCGAAATCAAGGCGATCGCACCAAATACACAGCAAGACTTTTTTTTTTCATGAATATTTGACTTGATTTCTCCCTTTTTGAATAACCATAGTTGGTTATGTCTGGCATGTTAAACATCAGTGTTCAACGTTTTTCGCCGTCAGTTCATAAGAAACTCCATTTCCTTGCTTTTGAATCATTCCCAATGATTTCAACCGATGTGAAGTTTCTTGTTGAATCACTCCTGATGATAATAATTTACATCTGATAATTTTAACCATAACCCCACGCCAGCCGGGGAGGTATCACCACCTTTACCATGAGCTCCTTAATATTAATAATTTTAGGAGCCTAGTAAGGGTTGCCGGTCACCTTTTTTCTTATCCTTAATATATTCTCATCCTTATTTTTGCTTCTCGCTTTCATTGTCTTCCTAACGGATTGAAAATCCAAAATTAAAAATTAAAAAGGAAAGATGGCAGTGGTTTCTAGGGTAATAAATAATGGACGTAGAATCCTATCCCGTTGGGATGTCCGGGAGGTCAGGGTCCAAGCGACGTCGGTCATCGAAGATACTATCTTTTTGGTCTACTACTGCAACATCCACAGGATCAGGAGTAACCTCAATGCAGCACCTTGAACAATTACAACCTGACATATTGTTTCTATCTTCTGTGAAAACTCCGAGTCACACGACTTACAATTTCTCTAATAAAATCTTCACGCTAACTTTCGATACAAAGGAGATTTACGTGACTATCTCAAGGACATCATCGCTTGCACGAGGATTTCTTCTGTGGAGAATAAAAAATTTGGCGTAATTTTTGATTTTAAGTTTGTGAAATTCTACTATTGCATTTATAGGTCTCCTAATGACAATAACTGTCAAGACTTCTTAGATTACCTTAGTTTGAAAGTTTCATAATTTTAATTGGCTTCAATTTCCGTCTACTACTAATCCTGCTGGTCATAGTGTAGAAACATTTGCTATGTCATGTAATCTCACCCAAATGATTTCTGAACCCACAAAAATCCATACATTACACCTTCAAGATACGTTTCTTACATCAAAATCATAAAACTATCGCGTAAGCGAAATAACTTCTACTGTCTCTAATTCCTCTTTGGTTCGCAACAATGAAATAAATTTGTGGTCTTTTAAGTCAGTTAAAGGTAGAGATTTACGGAACTTCTTTGCAACCATTCCAAAGCTAGAATATAGCTTTAGTTGTCTTTTTCTTCGGACATCGCCCTTTCAGTACATGAACTCATTCTCACGGGTATGGACAGATACATTCCCTAAAAAATAAATGGCATAGGCCATTCTCGCTCCTAGCTCTGGGTCAATATGGTCAATATTGTGTTGGAGCCGTGTCTTTAAAAAATAAATCTTACATTAAATGAAAATCTAATAAAACGGTCGATAGTTATGCAGACTACGCAGGTGTTAGAAATACCTATAAAAGTGTATCACTAAGACTAAAAAGTTTTTCGAACAACGAAGATGCAATGAACTAGCTACACCTCCTTTGGGCAGTCGTAAATTTTGGTCATTAAGCAAAGCCATCAGTAAAAACTTGGGTACCTCTTCTTTTCCCTCAATGACACGCTTTGACAATCTGTAGTTGCCGATTCTGTAGACAAAGCTAATCATTTTATGCATTTATTTGCATCAAACTCGTGCCTCAATGATTCTGGCAACAATGTACGCCTCAAACTATTCTTCATAGGCTATGAACCCAATTCATTTTCGGCACAGACCCATCCATAATGTTAAAGAAGCGTTCTACTAAACTAGTACCAAGACTATATAATCTCTATTCAATCTCATATCTTTTGGGAAATAGGCGATAAGATCGGTCCCTCGAAATACCGTATAAACTCCATTGCTTCATTTTGCCTAAAATCATGCCAAAGGACATCAATTAGCAACTGTTCTCTTTCTTTAAATTTAAAGATCTCCTTAGTGACCACCAATATGGTTTCAAATATAGTCGTTTTAATAGCTGATCTTCTTTAAATTGTGAACCAAGTTTGAAACAATACATGAGAACAATCCGATGAAACAGTGTAGTCACTTCAGACATTTCAAAGGCATTTGGCCAAGTTTGTCATAAGTTTTGACTTGCCAAACTCACCTCGTTTGGGTTAAGTGATACGTTCATCAACTGGGCTTCTAGTTTCCTTGATAAAAGACGAGTACGTGTCGATGGCTTTGTTTCAATCGAATTTAGCATTAACGTGGGCGTGGCACAAGGATCAGCTACAGCACCTACACTTTTCTGCTATACATAAATAGTCTTATTTCTTCAGCGACTCACCCGATCCATTGCTTTTCTGACGATAACACTCTTGTGGTTCATCTTGGTCTACTCATAATGGTAATCCACTTTCTACCTCAAATCAAGACATCTGAAGTGGCAATTTCAATCAACAAAGACACTCAACGTATCCTCGAATGGGGAAGTAATTGTCTAGTTAAATTTAATGCTGATAAAGTTCAGTGTTCCCTTGTGTACACCAAAAAAGGTCGATCACTCCTTATTGTAACTTTCAAATCCTACTACTATGTTGGAACTGACTGTATCTTGAAATCTATCATAGGTTGACTATCTTCCGTCAGGTACTAACGAAGTTTCTCGTATAATAGGCTTTTTGTACAGATCTAAGCAGTACTTTACTTCTCGGCAACAGTGTCTGTTGTATAAGGCCTGAATTCGACCTCATCTAGAATATAATTATCATCGTTGGGGTGGTGCTCTCCGATACGCTCCTGATTTCCTTAAGAAAGAGACGTACAGGCTTATAAATTACCTGTCCTTAATCACAGACATAGTCCATTAAGCATTTCAGCTTTTTCCTTGTATTACCGGTGCTACATTGGCTGTTGCGCTGCTAAATTACATTATTTAATACCATCTCGGGCCACCTTTACTAGAAATACTATGTTAGCTCATATGTTAGGTCGTAACAAACGGAATCAATCCACATTTCTCTACATGGCTTCTAAACCCTGAAACTTATCCTGTTCAGATCCATAACTATCAAAAAGAAGCTTACTTGTAGCTCCGGATTTTGTCAAACGGTGGAAATCTATTTGTACACCCATGTAAATCTTGATCTCTTATTTTATTATTGGTGAATAATAAGAATAATTGTTTCAATATGTAAACCATACCTTGAATGTTTACCACGAAATTATTAGTGGTATTACAGTATATGTCTTTTTTAGGTCCATGAAAATTATACATCACCAATAATAACTGACTAATAGTTACATTTTACCAAGGTTTTGACATTTGTTTCTCCGCGAATAGAAGTATGACACCTTCCCCCCACCACACCCTCTGATTCTAAACGTTGTTGAGTGGCTCAGACTCCGATTTTGGTAGTAATCATCTTTCCGGTTCGTTTTTGTGCCTTAATTTCCGCCATATTGGGCTCGTCTTTTTTCACTATTTCTCTATCCTTTAAGGGTTGCATACCTTTAGTGGGAAATTTTACTGGGCTTAATTACCTCACCCTTATTTAAGATTAGAAAATTTAAAAGTGTTTAATCAGAATGACTATTAAGCCTCAGTTGGTAAAAGCTTCTATGACGTGAATTACATGTGTGTGTAATTGAACATGCAGCTAAATCAGACATAATTTTTTGAATGTACAGGTGCTAACCGCTTAGAAAGAGAATCTGCCTATATAAAAAAGCACCATTTCATCAAGGTAGAAATTATTATGCCGACTAATATTTTAATTTAGATCTTAA
>JARFJB010000339.1:1790000-1942500 GCA_036346205.1 Vesta saturnalis
TTCAGAAAACAATTCATTATGAGTAGTCTTGAAAACGAATTGCAGGAAGAACTAGTGTATAGCAGTGATCAAACCTATAGAAATTACCTGAAGCGTTGTTTGATGGGAAAGTCGTCCCCTGAAAGTTATTAATTTGTACTATCTATTGCATAACTACATGGGTTGTAATGTTTCAGATTTATCAATAAATAATTAAACAGTACAATATATATATATATATATATATATATATATATGTGTGTGTGTGTGTGTTGTGTGTGTGTGTGTGTGTGTGTGTGTGTGTGTGTGTGTGTGCGTGCGTGTGTGTGTGTGTGTGCGTGTGTGTGTTTTGACTTTTTATTGCTTTATTTACAATGTATAATTAAACGTTATGTGCATGCACGTTTATTGAGAGCATACGGGCTTCTTTCTATTTCTATAGCTTCTCGGATTATTCTCTCATGAGTATGGATAACAGGAGCAAGTAACATGGTGTTATTCGTATTAATATAATGTCCAGTTTCCAGAGGATGGACTATCAGTGATGAAGAAGGGTGAAACCTCTTTATATATAACTTATGTTCCTGAGCTCTAACAAGTAACTTGCGGTTAGTTGGACCAATGCATGCTCGTGTATTTCATACACTCCTTGCCTTTCACCAAAATTGTTGCCTTTTGGATTAGGTCACAGTTGTTGAATAGTCCTGTATGGTCTATAAATGGTACGAAATTGATCTTTCGAAAACTGGCAATATAATCAGTTACTCCTGTGATATAAGTTTTTGTTTCATATTACAATTCTTGAAGTCAACTTTCAAGGTCAAGAACTGTAGGGGGATAAGTGATATCGAGCCTGGTCTGACTCACAGTATAGAAATTTCTGTGTTTAAGGTCAGGTCAGTTAGTCAAGGTCAAATCCACAAATAGAAATTAGAAGATTATCATCAAGGGTAAATCTAAATCATCTTTTTTCTAAAAAATGTATGTAAAGCTGCTATAATTTAAAAAACTTTTGTATTTGACTTTTAACCTTCGGATGGCCAAGGTGGGGTCCAATCGGACCCCAGACCTATTTTTTGTGTCGTAGCTATTTTAGTAGCAAGAAAATCGGTTTGAGGTTCTTTCTAGCTGAATATTTATCATTTATACATACCCTCATATAACGATTTTGCGTCAAAATTTTTTCGTTTTTTAGAAATTAATTAATTGTTGCTTGGGGTCCTCTTGGACCCCACCTTGGCCATCCATGTAACGAAAGCTAAGTTTGGGTAAATGTAAATTTTTGTTCAAAATTTAAATTTGTAAAGCATATCACTGAACTTTTCATATGGTTCATATGGTTGGCGAATAAAGTGTAATAATCAGATTTCTCATATTATAGGAAATTCAAATTGTGCGCCGGTCTCGTTGCGAATGAATCACGGGAAGCAGGTGTATGATAATATCATTGCGCAGACCACGTATAGCGAAGTTTAGCACGCAGTTGTGTTCGTTGTGTTCTGCCAAGACACTGCGATAATTGTAGTTGTGTGTTATTCGTGTAAAAAGATAGTTCTTTATAACAATGTCAAAAAGAGGGCTAACATACGAGGAATTAGAAGCAGCATTGCATGAAAGTGACGACGACGATCTTTTTGACGATGAAATAGTTTCAGAAGGTTAGGTTATAAAAATTGTATGTTTTTCGTAATTTGATCGATTGTTCGTCTTATAGTTGAAGACAACATTGAGGGTCTGAATGATGAAAGTTCAGATTCTGACATAAGTGAGGATGATCAGGACACCGCAGAAGATAAAATAACTGCTCGAGATGGTACAGTGTGGAGTAGAAAGTCAAACGTCAATATCAGGCGTCAAAAGAAGAATATTATAACTGTTACTCCGGGTCTTATAGCTTACAGCCAAAATATTACATCTCCTTCAGATGCTTTCAATTTGCTGATTTCGGACGATATCATTGAAATACTTGTTACAGAAACCAATAGAAAAGTTAAACAATTAAACCCTGCTGATGACAGTTATAAAGATGTAAATTATACGGAGATGCGTGCTTTCATTGGTTTACTTATTTGCATCGGCACGTGGCATGGGAGAAGAGAATCTACAAATGACCTTTGGAACGCAGAAAACCTTGCTTTTCGCAGGCCAATATTTCCGGCTACAATGTCTAGAACCAGATTCAGACAAATTATGCGTTTCATAAGGTTCGACAATTTTGAAACAAGACTTGAACGTCGTGTTGAAAGTAAATTGGCAGCATTTGAAGAAGTTTTTTCACTGTTCGTCTCGAATAATAAGCGCTCACACAATCCAAATGCTGTTTTATGTGTGGATGAGCAGCTGGTGGGTTTTCGTGGTTGCTGTCCATTTCGTGTTTATATGAAATCCAAGCCCGACAAATATGGGATAAAAATTTGGGTATTGTGCGACGCCAAAAATGGTTATGCTTATAACATGCAAGTATATACCGGAATGATAAATAATCAACCCGAAAAAGAGCAAGGAAAACGCGTTGTTTTAGATTTAGTGAGAGGACTTGGTAAAGGCTACGGTGTTACATATGATAACTTCTTCACTTCTATTCACCTGGCTAAGTCTTTGTTACAACAACATAAAACCGTATAGGGACGATTAAAAAATCTAGGCGTGAGGTTTCCAAAGAACTTTGGCCAAGGAAGGATAGACCGGTATATTCCACTGTGTTTTTATATAATAAAGATGCTATGTTGGCATCTTATGTACCACAGAAAAATCGAGCTGTAACATTACTTTCTAGTCAGCATTCATCTAGTCATACGTCAAATGAGGACAATAAGTATAAACCTGAACTCATTCTAGACTATAATAAAACGAAAGGGGCAATTGACACGCTTGATAAGATGGTGAAGGAATATAGCTGCAATCGAACAACTACGAGATGGCCTTTAGTATTTTATGAATATAATCGATGTAGCAGCTATAAATGCCTTCATACTATTTACGACAAAACATCCCTCTTATAATAAAGGAAAATCAAATAAGAGGTCAATATTCCTTAGAGAGTTAGGCTTAGAACTAGTTACACCAATTATAAAAGATAGAGTGAAAAATGGAACTTCAGGACTTCATACGCATGTGCAAAATGCAATTGCTGCAATAATCGACCTACCCAATCATGAAAAAGCGTCACTGAGTAAACCCAAGGAAGACGATAAAAGGAAAAGAGGTCGTTGCGGAATATGCCCAAGACACAAAGATACCAAACAACGACAACGTTGTGACAAGTGTAAAATATTTATATGCCCCCAGCATCAACAAAATACTATCCTAACATCTTGTTCCAATTGTCAGGTGTAAAAGCGTTACCTATCAATTAGTATGACAGTGTAATAACCGTTTTTGTTAATTTATGCTTTATTTTCTGTGTATCCCTAGATTTTTTGTATTACACTGTAATAATTGTTTTATGTTGATCCATTAATTTATATTACACTGTAAAAATTGCTTTTTGTTTGTAATAATAAAAGATGTTTGTCTAAAAAGCTATTATTTTTTATTTATTAGCTTATTAAATCGGTATATGTGCGAGTATAATTTAACGTAACCTTTATTCAAATTTTCGCTATTCTTTTTAGTCTGATATATTTTGATGCTTATTATAAACAAATACTTCAATTTACAATGAACAACTAGATAAAATAGAGGCACTGGGCGAAAAAATTCTTGGGGTCCGCTTGGACCCCACCTTGAGCATCCGTGTAACCAAAAATAGCTTGGCCATCCGAAGGTTAAAGAAATAAAAACATTTCATTTTACATATAAGTTTAAGAGATCTTATTTGAGGAAAGGGGTTGAATAGATGTGGAAGTGATTAAGGTATTCAAGTAGTCATGCGCAAATAAAATTGATACACAGTAAATATGTGGATGTGCTACGCAGCTGAATTGAGTACCAAAGCTGTAGATGCACGTACAACTGTGGAACGTTCAATTCAACATTTGATGGCATTGGCATTTGATGCCGAAGATGGGGCAATATATGGTTTAGGACGCTGTTATTTGCACTTGCAAAGAAACATGAAAATGGTGTAAAATTATGTGAAAAGTATTTAAAGGGTTGATATTGTTTGAGTTGTTTAATACAAAAGTTAAGTGCGGCACAACTAGAAGGTTTCACTAAAGATTTGAAGGAGTGGGAAGTTAGGTGTACAGGTGAGGGTCAAGAGGGAGAAGAAGAAGAACAGGTAGAAGAAGAGTGTTAGTCAGTTGTCAATTATATTGTTTAAGATTGGTGAAAGTGTACAGAACTGCAAAAAACTGAAGAAAAATTTATTGCTCGCAAATGTTGTTGTAAGTGTCTCAAAACACAATTATGTGTATTAGGTTTAAGGAATTTTATTGTATAATTAAAAAATAAAGACTAATTGTTGTGGATGTGGTGTTTTTGGTATACGTTAGAGACTATATATATATATATATATATATATATATATATATATATATATATATATATATATATACTATAATATATATAATATATATATATATATATATATATATATATATATATATATAGGAAATCTGAATGTATGGTTAGTAAACATTTTAGTGAGGCGATGAAAATACAGATTAAGAACGATGACGACGTTTCGTGGAAACAGGAAGTTATTGTTCAAGGTCGAGAAAGAGATCTCATTTTAGAATACTCATTAAATCTGGCAACATAACATGACCTTGAAACATGACAACACTGTTTGCATTATTTTATTTTGACCTTGAATGCAATTTATGCGTCTGTATAAGATAAAGAGCAGTGGTATGTCAGTTTACACATTGCAATCGTGATGAATAATTTTATTATAAAGGTGATGAAAATATATATTTTATAATCTTTCTACTATGAATTCTGAAAATGAAAAGTCGACCTTATATAATGAATCTGATAGCGCTCCCGAGTTTGGTGAAGAAGATGATTCTGACAGAAATCTAAGCGATTGTAATGTTGCAGAAACAGAAAAGGTACAGCCACGTGCTTCTAATCTGGTTCTTTCTCGTAAATATCACTACAATATATTGTGATTATTGTAATTTTCATCCTATATACAAGATGTTATTCGGTTTCATCGCTATAATACTATAACGAAGTACTAAACTAGTTGAATAAACAATTGTAAAAGTAAAAAGGTAAATTCTATACTAAAACAGTATAAATTTGTAGATCTTGATACAAGAGGAAGAGGAAAACGCGTTGGACGTGGAAGAGGGCGAGGAGCTCGTTGTAACACCGGAAGTAAGTTGCACGTTCACATTATCTCTTTTCTACTAGTTATATTGAGAAAACTTCAATGTTTTGAATTTTCTAGCTAATACTACTACTCGACCCCAGAGACCAATTATTGGAGGTGAAGAGCAAAGCACTGATGGAACTGTTTGGAGACGAGTTGCAGAAGGTTCTAGTACAGGCACACGAGGTCAACAGAATATACTTCGGGAAACAGCAGGACCTACTGGGCATGCAAAGAGGTATATTGTAAGGGATTCGCCTGCAAGCGCTTAGAGACTTTTTCTGTCTGAACCAATGTTACGCCTGATCAGACACTGTACTGAATTAGAAGCATGCAACGTTGCGACTATGTCTTTAGAGGAACTTGATGCATTTATTGCAATTTTGTATACTCGAGGATCGTATGATGGCAGAACTCTAACACTCTGACTTATGGAGTGAAAAGTGGGGCCCACCGTTTTTGTCAGAAACCTTGCCGAAAAATCATTCACTGAGATACTGTGATTTTTGCGATTTTACGAGAAAGCTACACGTCGAAAAAATAGTCTTGTCGCTCCCTCAACAGAGTTGGCAAAACGGTATAAACCAGTTGGCGGTCATTTGACTGGCCGTAGTCGTTATAGGAAGGCGACTCATTGCGGTTATTCTAGTGTTAAAAGTTAGGTGCGGGGTCACGCTACAGAGACGATTATTGTAATAGTTGCTGTACAAGGACTCAAAACAGCAAAACACGTATTTACACCTAAAGATGTAGCAATATGTAATGGAAATCAAGCTGCCCCTTTTGTGTTCAAACCAACTCTTAGATGTGTAATTTCAACGACAAGCCACCTGGTTACTCAATAATCATCACTGTATCAAATGGGGAAGTGGATATACCACTGCACATCTCTTTCCACATGAACTTCTTGAACTAATTAATATCGGTAACAGATGAAGTTTACCTACGTTAAAGAGAGAGAAAAAACCGATTACATTAAAAAAATATTGAAACAACTAGTTATCGAAATTGAAGAGCAACCGGCTTTACCAAAAAAAAACTTGTTTCTTTCATACACAAACCACTTGTAATTGTGCCTTGGCGAATGTACACTTTTTGTACGATAACTATGTAATGACATAATCTTTAATAAACAACCATTTCATAAATTAACACATATTCCTAATGTGTGAGTGTTTTAACTGTGTGCTATAAAGTCAAAGTTATTATTAAGATATTATTTGATAGAAAAATTAACTTAAACAATACCATTAAAAGTTTTATGAAATTCTGTGCCGATAAGGGTTTCGATCAAAATAGAAAAGTTTGTAATATTTAACAAAGAAAAAAGTAAAAGGCCACGTATTTCACTCCCTCCCCAAGGAGTGGGCGAGCTTTTCAAGCTCCTTCAGCCACATTCATGGAATCTCAGCATACATACATACATTACGTATATATGCATGGTGGGATTAAGGATGGGTGTGGTCAGGATAGGATCGGAAGGAACGGAGTTAGGGTTCTGAGGGGGAAGATACTACCCCAGCATTCATCTAAGTAGCTGCACATGGTGTGCGTATACGCAGTGACCATGCCGCTACATGTGTATGAGGAAAACCCCCTTGAAAAAAACTCATTCAAGGTAGACGGTAACGGGAATCGAACCCATTATCTCCCGAATGCTAAGCGGATATATGTTTTAAGTGTTTTATTTCATCTAAAAGCTACATCCTTTGATACAAACTATTCCTACGGTTATATAAGTTAAATGCTATAAAACAATATCGTCTTTATTCATCCATAATTTTTTATTCAATTCTGTTTTGAGCTGTTTTGACCTATTTTTGGAAAACGGGTACCAGTATTGACCTGTTTTGAGCTTTTTTGACAAGGTTTTGGAAAACGGGTACCGGTTTTTGACTCGTTTTGAGCTGCTTTGACCTGTTTTTGAAAAACGCGTACCGGTTTTTGGGAAACGTCTATCTGCACTTAGGAAAGAGGTTCCCGTTTGTGACCTGTGTTATAATCAATATGTCTACAGTTATCCACGAATTGTGTCTACATTCATATTATTGCTAGATTATAAATTGCTTATATACATTTTCTTCATTTAAAACATTTAAAACTAGATTTACATCCTTTATGGTACTGTACAATATTATATTATGTAGCTTAATTTTTTTTTACTAACAATGTTTTGTACACTTTGGGTGTAAAACAAGAACAATGTTGTCAAGGAATGCTTCATGTATTTACAGGTATTATTGTGTAGACCCGATACTTATAACACTTTCATCATCACACGGATTTAGAACCACCTTATTCTGCCTAATGTGAATACTAAATGTTTTTTGGATCTCATTAGATGTTGGTATCGGTTTGCAATTCGGTACTAAAATAATGCCAACTTGTAATCTTCTATGGTGATTTGTTTTACACTTACTCTAGTAGCACCTTTAAATTTTTTTCATAATTAAATAATCAACTGATTAAACGTACATTTTCGCACGCAAACCCCCCCATTCCTTCACGATAAGACGATTCTTCTCATCTTTCATCAAACGTGGAATTTTTTTTTTACTAGAGAATAACAAAAATATTGTCAGTCAATTTTTTGAATACTCTCCTTGATGCACTCATAAATATCGGGTACAGAGAACTCATAAGTCAAGCTACCTCTGTCAGTAGCCATGAGCTTTTCTGTATTTTTGAATTTTGGAAGTGGTACAGGAAAGCTTTAGAAATGTCTAGAACAGCAAATCCACCACATATGGGTTTGTGTAGAAAAACTCCACCTTGTTCACTTCGATAATTAAGATATCATTATCGAATATGGAAATTTGGTTTAGAAATATACGTAGCAGCACAATATCGGTCCTCCCACCTGGTCACCAAACGGATATCGTTATATTTACGTACATTTTCCATTCGTTTAACGAAATCACTATTGATCATTAATTTATAGAAATTTTTATCACATCCAGTTATGGCTTTCATGCGGAATGTAGTGATGATTTCGATATATTTCGTAACCAGTGGGACTGTTTAAAGCTCAAGACTCTACTTAATTTTACCAATTTTATACCAAGCGCCAAATACATCTTTAGGTTCCCATAATGAACAATGTAGTTACGTTTCGGATACAACGTGAGTAATAATCTTTTAAAACTGGAACCAGGTGGAGCCAAGTCTTCAGGTGCTAGGGCTAAGTCACTATGGAACTCGTGCAATTCCAGCAAATAGCCTAACTCACAGTGTACAATATAACCGATGCCTGAATCATGTGGAGTATTTAGAATGGATTCAAGGTTCATTAAATAGCTCGTTGGGGCACTAAAATCATAGTTACTACCCATACACTTGTTATTAGCCTTTGCATAACGGTTGGAACACTGAGCTACTCCACACCCGATGCCACTTTTCAAGAACATGACCATATCGATATCAGTGAGCAGCTCTAACTTTACTTGTGTAATTTTTAGCATGGCATCAAATGCTAGACTGGGGGCTGTATAATTGTGGAATGGGCCCAACTGATACGCGCTTAAGCAAGTTATGCGGAAATTTTTAAATATATCAGCTAACAAAAACACATCCGTTTCTGAATATAAATCTGAATACTGTCCTAATGTTTGTACCGCAAAAATGATCCAGACTTGAATCGCAAGTAATTAGTTTTCTTCGATAACACCGTCGTTACAAGGTAACTATAAAATGCTTCCTTTGGTGGTAGAGCGGTTTTGCTTAGTCTGTCCCAAGAATCAATGCATTGGTATAGGAAGAAACCGGTGCTCATTAACAAATTAAATTCAGTGTCGCTACTACAAAATGATCTAGGGATAAGATTTTCATCATTATCTAAGTAAGACGCTAGCTTATCAACACTACTAAGCATAAACCTAAAGGAATCTATAAATCTAAATTTTATGTTGGTATTATCTACAGTCTGGCTAAAGGATATACACTTCTCTTTCTTTAACGATAACAGGGATACTTCTCCCGGGAAACAAATAGCTAGCCCTCGAGTGAGAAGATGTGCATCATAACAACACAAGTTAGGGAACACGACAGGTACAGTACGGGTGCACGCACACGTACACTCACTCACAAGCACACACACACACACGCACACGCACACGCACACGCACAACAGGCACACGCACACGCACACGCTTGCGCACACCCACACGCACACGCACACGCACACGCACACGCACACGCACACGCACACGCACACGCACACGCCCACGCACAGGCACAGGCACACGCCCACGCACACGCACACGTACACGTACACGCACACGCACACGCACAAGCACACGCTCACGCACACGCACAATCACATGCACACGCACAAGCACACGCACACGCACTCGCACACGCACACGCACACCCACACGCACACGCACACGCACACGCCCACGCACAGGCATACGCACACAAACTTCCCTTAGAATTTTGTGAAGAATATATCCATACAATAATCTACAAGGTGCTCTGTTTAAGGTAACGAAGCTAATGGGCACTTCTAGTACACGGTTTACCTCAGAGGAAAATCCTGTATTAATAGATACATTGAACGCCGTACATGGGCCCAATTATATTAAAGCCCAAAAATAAATACTTTCTTGGTATCAGTTTTCTATTGTTTTAAGCATGGAGAACTATACATCAAACTGTAGACTGTGGAGTTATAATGATCGATTGATATTAATAATTGATATTATTATAGTGGATAATATAAAAAGTTTTGACAAAGCATACAATATCGTCCGGGTGCAAAACATACTATAGTATTTAAGGCATACTATGAAATTGCAGACTTATAATATATTGTAATATTAGTCTTTTGCATGTTGAAAGCTTTATTTAACCAGAACATCAATCATATTTGCGCTTTGTTAGCCACCACCCGATATAATATGGTCTAAATGACTGCAAAAACTCTATTCAACTAGCATAGATAAGGTGTCCTAAGCATTTGCTGAATTTCATCTTTGTACTATAAACATGTCTATTTTACTTTATACACGTATATTCTAAAATACGGCTTTATAGAGAAACGTCGACAAAATGCACAATTATGTTCGATATCTCAATGTATTACGTCAATAAATAATAAATATCCTTTTTGATGCAACAATCGCTATTTATTTCACTCAACATATTTTCCAATAGAAATATTTTCTTCTTATGGACACATATTTTTCGATTACCCTTACGTTTGGGTCACTAAAAGCAATTCCATGTCTATAGGTACGCTCCCCAGATATACTTGACTTTGAATTATTAGTTAGCTATGTTCTCGGAATGTTTGAGGGTATAATATACCTATTTAATTTTTAATTATTAATATATCATGTAATAAAGTGTAATGTACGTTATAAATTTGGTCCATATTTTGTGATAAAAGCGAACATTAACCGATACGAATTTCTGTCTTTACCCTATTATTGCCTTGGGTAAGAAAAAAGCATACACCCACCTTTTGGTTCGCTGTTATTATGTAAGATAATAGCCGCAAGAAATGGGATTCACTGAATCAAAACACCCTGTCGGAATTTCTGCACGCTATAACGGCACTAAACCAATGTCATGCATTTTACGCATCGCAGAATTAGGGGAGGCGAATACACTACAAGATGAGAAATAGCAAACGTGCTTTTAGGTTTAAATGTAATAATGCTTTTCGTAGTATGGATGTAATTTGAATGTACGTAGTCGATTTAAGGAAAATGAAGTTTTTTATCTGTGTATTGAATGAACAATTTAAAGGGTTGTAAAAAATATTAGGAAAGGAATCCGAATAAAACTGTGTGCATCAAATAAATATAGATGCTTACAATTAGTTGCGAAGTAATCCCACAGTGTACGCGTGTGCCAATGTATAAGTTATTCCTGTAATTGTTATTGCTCGATTATTACAAGCTTAATATATTTGGTAGCATTAATCTTTAATGTACAGGCTGTCCCAAATTCGAAGGCAAGCATGGGGATCTCGCTTATTATAAGAGATGGGATATAGGTTCAAATTCGGCACTCTTACTAAATTCGATGCCCAGTAATAATCTGAAAAGAAATTTGAGCTAACTCGAATGGATTTGGTTTTATGCTCAAAAAACAAAAAATTTCGAATTTTGTTTTTCGCGTTTGGCTACCTTATTATTAGGAATTTTCAAAATTCGATTAAACATTATTAAGGCAACTTTTTACGCACAATACAAATACGGTATTAAAAATATTATGCGACGTTTTGTTTATTCTGAACCATCATCAGGTTTATTTTTTCTTATCGGGGTTAAGACATATTTTTATGGCGTTGGATGGAGAATGTTATGCTGATTTTAGCAATATTCATGGTTTGATCGACTGCGAACTAAAATACTCTTAACTTAATAAATATTAAATTATCACGATATCCATGAATCAAACAAAACTCAGGAGTTGGCTTTTGTCATGTCATTTTCTAACTGTAAAAAGGGTAATAACTGCAAGATCCTTCGTGTTAATGCTTTAAAATTTGCAAGTTTCTTTAGAATGTTTTCAAATTTAGAAAAACGAGACATGATAAGGATATTTTATAGCTGCAATAGAAATAGTGTCAGAGCAGAACAAAGATATTTAGAGGAATATCCGGAGAGGCAGCAACCAAACCAGAGATATTTTTTAAAATTAGAGCAAAATTTGCGAGCATTTGGATGTTTTCAGAAACCTCGGAATGCATATGGTAGCAGACTATACAGAGATGCCGAAGAAGAAATATTACATCAGGTACTATTTGTTAGTATTATAATAATTATAAGAATTCCCACTCACTTCACTGCTAATTTCAGCAGACATTTTTTTTGGAGAGTTATGACTTTATGTTATCCATCTTAGGTTCAAGAAAATCCTTCAACATCTACCAGAGAAATAGAGCAAACTATTGAAGTGCCAAAAACGACAGTTTGGCGAGTGTTAAAGCAACACCGTTATTAACCATTTAAGTTACACGTTAGTCAAACTCTTCGGCCTGGGGACGATATGAAACGGTTGGATTTTTGTAACCAACTTAATACCAAAATGCTGGAAAATCGCAACTTTCTCAATCAAATAATTTGGATGGATGAGTGGAATTTTTCCACTAATGGAATGTTTAATCGTAATAACGAGCACTACTGGTTCGTTGAAAATCCACGAATTAATAGGCAAATGAGAGGACAAGGCCACCGGTCCTTTAATGTGTGGGTTGGAATCTGGAAGGATAGGCTCCTTGGCCCAATTTTATTTACGAAGGTATCCTAACGTCTCAACGCTACCTCGCATTTCTAACAAACGAAATATCAGACCTTTTGGATCATGTTCCGCTAAACGAAAGATGGACTCTCTGGTGGCAAATGGACGGAGCTCCTCCTCATAATGCTGCCATAATAAGTGAATATATTAATGGCGAATTTCCTGATAAATGGATGGGAAATAGGGGACCACTTAGGTGGCCAGCAAGAAGTCCAGATTTAACCCCTTTAGATTACTTCCTCTGGGGCTATTTAAAAAATATGATTTATAAGACGCCACCGCAAAATGTAGAAGAACTCCAGAATAGGGTTGTTAATGAACTTCGTCAAATTCCCAGGCGAACCATTCAAAAAAGCGTAAACAATTGTAGAAGAAGAATTCGTTACTGTATTCAAGAAGGAGGAAACTTGTTCGAAAATTTATTATAATAATTTTTGTTTGTTTGTGTAATTATTTTGTTGTTACCTATCGATAAATTTGCGTTGTCGCTATTATGACCGTGTTACATAGACCTACTTGTTTGAGTTGTTTGTTAACGTTTTTTTTTAAATTGTTTAACTGTTTTTATATTTTTTTGGATGTTCTAACGAGTTTAACAAATTAAATAAGTAGAACTACTGTAATTATTCCTTGCTGGATCCAAGAAGGCGGAATCTTGTTCTTCATATTTTTCTCATTATTTTAGTTCGCAGTCGATCAAGTGTTATATATTGCTAAAATCAGCATAACATTCTCCACCCAACGACATAAAAATATATCTTAACCCCCATAAGAAAAAATAAACCTGATGATGGTTCAGAATAAACGAAACGTCACATAATATTTTTAATACCGTATTAGTATTGTGCGTAAAAAGGCGCCTTAATAATGTTTAATCGAATCTTGAAAATTTCTTATAATAAGGTGGCCAAACGCGAAAAACGAAAATCGAAATTTTTAGTTTTTTGAGCATAAAACCAAATCCATTCGAGTTAGCTCAAATTTCTTTTCAGATTATTACTATCTATTCCACTTAACATTAACAGAAAAAACTGCAATTTAACACTAATAAAATGATCTCGGATACCAAGTTATTTTTTAATTATGCACGGAATAACTAAACCGAGTTTTACAATAAAAATTTTAACAAAATGTAAAAGATAAAAAATATACAAACTATGTTTATTAAAAGTTAAAATTAGAATTATGTAAAATATATCTTAAAAACTAGTTATAGCCTTAAATTACTAAATAATGGTTATAAATACCTTTTTGTACACAAACTTTTTAATAACGTGTGGTATCTAAACGATTACGGAAATGTAAACTAAGGGTGATGTCATCTTTGCACCAATATTGTGCGCAATATCTCGAAATAACAATGCCTTACGTTGTAAACCACCAAAATGGAATTTTATTTCTTATAAATTTTTCTTCTTGAAATTGAATAAACCAATATTTATTGCATTTTCTCGAACGTTCAAATAAAGATTGGGATCTAATTCAGATCTGCATTAAAAGCAAAACACAATCGTAAAATGAAATCGTACGTAAAAGCAGAATTAAATGTGCAAAAAAATAAAATAAAAGTGTAAATCAAAGTGTCAATCAAAGTGCCTGCAAAGAACAAATGTTTTAATTTTAATATAACGAATTAAATGTACCTTACCATTAAATCAATGGCACTTTTCACAAAATTTAGGAGGAAACCCAAAAAATGGTTTCCTAAACAACACAACATTCATCAGGAAGTGAAAAAATGGACGCTTTGAATATCTGGTGATGATATAGCGGTGCGCAAAAAAAAAGGTGCGCGGAAAAAAATAATTTAAAGAAGTGGGAGTATAAACCATTTAAGAACTATATACACTTAAGTTACGCCAAAATGCAAATTAAGTTGCCTACCAGATACCTATATTTCAATAATAATTAAAATTTTTTCCTATATTTACAACTAAATGAACAAAGAACATAAATTACCGTATATTTTAATACTACTCAAAATGGGTTGTTACACTACTTATTCAATGTTTTATTTTGTATGTTTCGTGTTATTCATTGTTTTTTTTAATTGTTTCCTTTGTCTGTTCTGTGTTGATGTAATACAATTAAAACCTTTTTTAAGTTCTAAATAATATACATTTTTACCTCATAGTTGTTTCTGAAACAATCATTATTCCCTGAGGTACCTCGTTCTCGCACATGAAAATTATTAATTGTTTCATTTCAAAATAATTTATTAATCAGGTCCGCATTACGTGCTAAAACATCAAATAACTCCAAAACTAGTAGTTTTTTTGACTTTCAACAAGAGTATCTTTTTTGTGGCAAATTGTTTAAAAAGAACTATTTTTGCCCAAAAAATTAAAAATATCCCCATAAAAAATGTTTGGGGGCAAAATAAGTGGCACCCCCCATTTAGCGACTAACACTGTTTTTTATTACCTAATCAAAGGTATTTCTGGTCTAAATTTCATTTAGGTATCTTAAACCGTTTCAGAGATCATTTTAAACAAGTATTTTTGGGCCACATTTACAGGACCGTATCTTCTTAAGGAGGAACATGTTTATTAACCAAAGTAACGTAATTTTCTAATATTCTATTTACCCTAGAAACTGTATTTTATTTTATTTCTCTACGCGTGTAAATACGTGTTCATTACCATTACCATACATTGCGTCATCAAGAAAAAATGTATAGGTAAAGTAATAACAAGTAGATACGAAATGTTTAAAATATTTGTTACAAGTGAATCTATAAGTTCAGCCTGTTCGTTTATTAAAGGCATTTTCTGTTTAGGTTTATATATTTCGAATGCTTCCAAAATGTCTAATGTCTTTTAACAAAAATGCAAAAAACCTTGTGTTGCTTTGTGAAGTCATAAGATGATTATTTACTATTAAATGTTTGGCATAAGTTATCTGTCTGTGTGTTTATATTTGTATCTACTATCAAGGTTCCTAAGTGTTTTTTCAACATAAACAGAATTACGTGCAGCTCAATTTATAAATACCCGATTTTAGAATGTCCTTAGTTGAATATTTTGCATTAAATAAACATTTAAGAAGATTGGTTTCAGTTTTGAAAGCTACTTTGTACTTCTTGTCCTTTTGTAATATGTGAACTACTTTTTTTGATATTTTTCCAAAATATGTAATTGGTATTGATTTATTTTATATCGGTTTGTGTTAACAGGGTAAATGTTTTTGATAGATAATTTGTACTCTTGCTTTTTTACCAAGGTGTTAATTATATTTGAAATCTAACCATTTGATTGTCCTATTTGTTTTATAATTGATTTTTCTGTATGGAAATTAATTTGATTTAATGGCGACAGGAATCGTTCGGAATTATAATATCTGTATAGGTAAGTCTTCTAAATATCGAGAACTCAAACTTGCTTTATTTGCTAATCTTTATCTTTATATCTAGAAAATTAATGGCTCTATATTGTTCTTTTACTAGTATAAATTTTATGTTATGATATAAATTGTTAATATTAATTAAAAACTCATAAATGAAATCGGATACTATCAACTATCAAAACGTGCTAAAATATCATCAACATAACGAAACCAAAATGCAACCTTTCCAGATCCATTTAATTAAAAAATTTGATCTTCTAAATTACCCATACAGATATTAGCTTAGATGGGCGAAATTGGAGTACTCATATGTAAACCACTCTTTGTAGATGAATTTAGTTATTGAATTTGTTATCACGTGTGGATGAAGTTTGTCGTATAAATTTATTTGAATATTATGATATTTGAATGGTATAAGGAGCATTGTAAGTTAAAATGTAAAGATGCTAGAAATTTTTCTTTTAAGACTTGTTTTAGCAGTTTCGATAAAATGAATTAAATTTCATGATGGTTGAAGTGTTTTCAAGAAACATAATATGTGTGGGTTAAATTTATTTGCGTTATCGTGTTTAATTGTAACCAACCCCCTTAAGCTACAATTTTAGCTCATAAAGGTTTTGTTATAACACAGGAGGTTTTGTGCCTTTTGTTCAGTCGGAGATTACGATAGGCGGGGTTCATAAATATTATCAGATGTTGCTTTAAAAAAAAATGTATATATTGAACTGATATTTATATGATGCAAATACTTATTTTACTTTGAATTAACTTGTTATGCCTAGCTAGCTTAACAGTCGCATGTTAAGACTCTTCACAGGGGAAAGGGATCAAATTTAGAAGGCAATTTAAAACTATACGGCAAAGTAAATTATTAGCTTGTCGATTTATATTATAATTTTGAATTTTTATAATTATGGGTAATGTGATTAATTTACATTGAGTTGTTGCCAATTTATATTTTGTTATTTGCAATTCGTTCGAAAATATTGTAATATAATTTTTAAATTGCATCGCGATATATGTGCAACTCCCTGTACACAACAAAAAATCTTCAAATGTATAATATCTGAGCATGCGCTATAGGTACGCATTCATATGACCTTTCAATGAATGTACAATGAAACCACAGAATTTGCACGTAAGTATAATTATGCCTGAATTTAATAAATACTATAATAAACATTTATTTTTAGATCAATTAATGTTCCCTTTCGACATGAATACCAGTTGTCGCACATCATGTTTATTACAAAATATGGACATAGTTAACACACAAATAAAAATATCAATGTCAACAATTACGTAAATAAAATTGGTACACTCACTCAAAATGGCCTCTTTATCTTCTTTACGATGCTGTAGTTGACCGTTGAAAACAGCTCCTTTGATATCCAAATCTGCTTCTTTGATAATGCTTATTCCTTTAGGTAAGTTTCACTAATATTTCTTCTTATATGATGATTCTTTAGTTCCAGGATCATCACAATTTATTAATTTTTGTTTCAAAATAATTTTTGAAATGCACGATTAGGTTGGAGGTTATTTAAATTAAACACGCTTCCAATAATAAAAATATAATAATAGAAAACGAAACAAAAATAACTAACAAATCAATATCAAAAGAAAACAAACTTAAAAACAATATCGAATGTCCGGAAAATATTTTCACTCGTAGCTGTCGATAACAACCGAATTTATTTAGAGGTAAACTAACTTTAACTTTATTTAACGACAATTGAATATCACTTGTTTTAAACTGCCGATACTAAAACCGCACTTAAATTTTATTGAAGTGACGTTATTTTATTTATAATATTTACGAGCAAAAATTTTTGCAACATCTTGTTTAAGCAAGGTGTTGGAACACAGAGCTGAGAGCAGAGAGAGAGACTAATCCTCCAGCACTTCTATTTATATGCCCTGGTTAGAAACCAAATTCATCTGTTGTTATCAACAACTATTTCAAATATTTTCTTAATTCTGGTTGGCTAACGATTTTCTTAATTTTAAATTTAACTTCAAAAGCTTATAACTCTTGAACCCCTTAATCTATCATAAAACTAACAACATTTTTGAAATCTAGACAAATTTTCGAATAAAATAAGTCCTTATACGAACTACTTGCTCCACTTATTAAACATGTTAACTTTCACATTGATTTCTTGATTTTAAACTAATTTTATGCACTTTTCAGGCCTGGGATTGATTTCCACATAGATATGGGATGCTACTACATACAATTACACATCCTTAAAATGCCTACGGCCAATCTGAAAGAATAATTGTCTGAAATTTCCATATACTCCTAAAAACTAATTTTGGTAAAATTGTCACTAATATAGTGATTTGTGACTCGAAATTTAGGCTAGTTTACTATTTTTACCTCTTATAATTTAATCAGGCCAAATGGTCCCATTCTATAACAATTTTATACAATTTTTACGCGAGGAAATGACAACCTCAAACCAATACAGTAATTTTTAAATGTTAAATTTTACATTCTTAGGCAATTTAAATGTTTGTGAAGGTGTATATCCTTATTGTTTATGTCTTATATTAATTTATTTTCACTCTTTTGGAAGTTTATAAGTTCTTATAAGACTTGTATAGAATTGTTAAGTATCACCAATTTAAGTATGTAAATGTTAATTATTCACAATAACTCCAGAACTGCTGGATTATATATGTCTTATTGTTAATAACAAATGTATTTATTCTGTTTTTTCTTTAGTTTTAGCACTTATTTTACGTTTTCGCACTAACACGAATGTTTTCACATATCTTGTCTGCGTACACTGTAGTTGTGACATTGATATCTGCCTAATGCTAGTTTTAACATCACGTTTTTTATCTACAGTCTGTAATTCAGGTCTTCTGGGAAAATTATACTTAAATAAACCTACTAACTAATAAGGAAATAGATTTATTGCATTAACGACACCTAACATACCATATACTCACGTGTAATATGTTGTCGTTTATCATTATATTAACATATTATTATGAATTATATAATTTAGGTCCATCTCAATGTTAATTAACCGTCACTACCTAATCTTTTATATTGAAATGTACCTTTTGTACTAATCAATGAAATTTCTTACTATGTGAGTTACTTAGCTATATACCATGTAATTTCTAATCATCTCAATATAGATATGTTCGCTTTAAAAATTGATGTTGTTTCAACCTAAAACTAAATTATTAAATAAAAGGCGCCAACTCGTTTTATGGAAAAACAAGTAAACCGTGATCCAATAAATTTAAAAAAAATGACAATAACAAGCTTTATTTGCTACCCTAATTTTGATTATAAACGAGAATATCATAGAGCTAATGTTAGTAACGATTTTACTACCTAAATTTTGATTATAAAGAAGAACATCTTAAAGCTAGTAATGATTATTTAACTTAAGTAAACTAATTTATGGAATTATTAATAGAGATAAAATACCTTAATTTGATTAAACTGTACTTCTGTTGGTTCCGAAAAGGTGGCTTGCTGGATCAGCGCTTGGAAAATGTCGCTGTGTAAATTTTACGTGGGAGTTGAAATAAAACTTGATTCGGATGCATCCAAATTCTCTAAATGTATAAATTTCTTGCTGGTTTAATGTATATTAAAATTCCACTTCATGGTAACAAAGGTTATTGCGTCATTACTGCTTGAACGTAGATATACCGTAAAGTAACTAACGGTAACATGCAATTGGTTACATAATTATGCCGATAAATAAAATAGCGCAACACGTAAAGCAGAAGTAAGTAAAAAGTGCCTGAAAAAGGAAACGTCTCAAACTGTATATAATAGTTTTAAATAACTTACCATACAAATTATACAGCACTTATTACAAAATTTAACACAGCAACAATGGATCCGCTCAATTCACCTTAAAAATATCACCAAAAAAGGGTCGCCAAGGTCGCCTTTGCGCATGAACATGTAAATCAACTATGCAAACAGTATGCGTACGAGTTTACTTTTACAGTAACTAATGCATGTTTTTATGCAACTATGATATGCAACACACGCTGCACGCAATGCATGTTAAGTTGCCTAAATAAACGTAAATTTTATTAACAAACGTCAAGAGTTTGCTACACAATAACGAAAGGTTCAGTAACGTTTAAATAGTCCAGCATGCTATCAATGTTACCAGTTCATTATTTATACTAATTTATGCGTAAAACTGTTTGTGGTGAACATGCGAAAATTTTGTAATTGTAATTATTGAAGTAATAACATCCCATGAACGTCATTCATACAAAGTTAATGTATGGCCAAATTACTTTTTGTACTAGGACAAAATATAAATTACTTCTTGTACAGATACTAAAGAAATCCGGAATCAACCACTTTTGGTACGAAATACTGCCGCAATATAGCGTCTTACTTAGGTGGTTGTAGAAAAAAATTTGAATTACTGAGTATCTAATTTCCTGTCTCTACTGGGTTACACTTTTTAGATTGTGCTGGGTTAAAGCCTCCCAGTAACAGTCGTTCTGCAGTATTGTAAAGGAGCCATAGACGTTCAGAAATTTGGCACCCGATATAATCTGGAATCCAGAACTGGAAATCTGAAATCCGGAATCTGGAACATAGGTTCTGGAATATGGTATCCGAAATCTGAAATGCGAAATCGGAAATCTGAAAACCGGAATCCGAAGTCTGGCACCTGTATGAGAGTAATCAGAATTTCGCTTATTTTATCTACATCACAATTTGTTTAGTAAATTTGGTGCAATATACGTAATACTTTACCCGAAGTAAACCCCCAATGTTACGTCATTGACACTGTAAATCATCCTTATTATGTGTTCTCTAACTAAATAGTACTTTTTTATTTTGTGGGTATAAATAATTATTTAACTCATGGTTATGTACCTTTATTTTCTGATCGCTACATTGAAAATAATTTAATGACTTCAATTATGGATATTTCATAAAAATTCATGACATCTAATGGTAAAATTAGAATATAATACGTAAGATAACTCCTTTCCAAAAGATTTTGAATCAAAAGATACGTGTTTTAAAATTCTTTGTTTAATTTCTAAAAAGTGATTGGGATAAAATCCAACTCACAGTCTGTATTGAATAACGGATACTACATAAAGAAACAAAATATTTTATATCAACATACATGTTTAGTGTGGTAAGTAAATTGGTTTTACAAATTTTTTTAATTACACATCAAACTCTGGAATTGCCTTAGGGCTTTTACTTTTACTTCTACTTTGTCCTGTCTGGACTTTTCTGTACTGCTGGTGATATCAACATTATAAGTACATTCGAAAAATAACCTCTATGGTTCTTGCTGAAACTACATAACCACTTTTAATCGACACTCAAGATTACTTACCGTAAATCTATCTATACGCTATCGGTATACTTTTGACGTTTATATCTCTCATTGAAGACAGGTTAGTTTACAATTACTATCATTTCACCTGGTTTTCGAAGCAATCAATTTATCGCAACTAATTATATACATCAATCCACTGCCTGTTTATTCGAGTGAAAATTTTGTTGCTATTGTATTAAACATAGTGAGTTCCGTTGAACTATTCGGTTTGATCACTTGTAAGAAATTACTTAAAATATTGAATATTAATTAAATGAACCGATCCAATATATAACATTTAGTTACTTGTATGTTCTCTATTGTGTACATGCATGTAATTTATGTATAATAATCATTGTTTACTTGTTTGCTCTGTCAATTTACATTGACCAAAATATATCAGTGACTCTTGTAGCGCTCACCTTGTAACTTTTCATTAGCCTCAACATCAGGTAGAGTTATGTTTAATGAAAAAGCCTTTACGTACATTACATTTTATTTGTATTTATTTTTCACTTACGGTAAAGTCTATGCCTCGAGAATTTATTTTTCTTTACCATTAACTTGAAATAGGGACACCCTTGAGCGCATACGCCCTTGAGGTCAACGGTCTACGTTTCTTTTAGTTTTAATTATAATTATTGCGTAGAGTAACCAATAATCCTTACATATAACAAATTATTGTAATGTGCTACTACTTTCTGCAGAAAAAAAATTTCTGTAATTCGATTTTTGCCTCGTTTTCTAAATTAATATTGGTTGTAAAAGTCTACAGTTTACATTAATGTTTACACCAATTTTAGTAATTTAAATTTGATTTCTTGTATGTGTCTATTAAACAAACGAATTTTTATCACTGAATACCTAATTTCTTGTTTTGATTTTTCTGTTCGTATACAGGTTTTATTGTTAATGGCGTATAATGAATGCGTAGCGTGATTCCTCAGTGAATTTCAATTTTGGGAGTTTTAATGCCCACAACTCCAATTGGCTTCAAGTTTCACTAATCCCGCAGATCACAGTATAGAAGCATTTGTTCTATCCTCTGATCTCGCACAAATCATTTCCGAACCAACTAGAATCACTGACAACCCTAACCATACTCCACACCTCCTGGGTTAATTCCTTACAACTAACCCACTTGTCGATAAAGCAAGAGCCATTTCTCCATTTGGTCAATCAATCCACTGCCTAATCGAAATAACTTCCTCTGTACCGAATCCCATTGTTACTCGAAAAACAGATAGAACTATGTGGTGTTTTATATCAGCTAACTGGAGCGAACTGCGAGATTTTTTTGCAACCTTCCCCTGGCGTGAGTATTGCTTTAAACGGTTTTCGTTTTTAAACATTGCTCTTTAAATAACTGAAGTTATCTTGATGGGAATGGAGTTATACATTCCCAAAAAAACATAATCGTGTAGGTTATGCCCGTTCCCAACCCTGGTATAATAGGGTTTGCACTGATGCGTTATCGCAAAAGTATAAACTCTATACCAAATGGAAGTCAAATAAATCTATCGAAAATCATACCGACTATATTACCGCAAGGAATAGTTGCAAACGTATCATCACCAAGGCCAAAAAGATGTTTGAAGAACGTAAATGCAAAGAATTAGTTTCATGTCCTTTCCTCCCACGACGTCTCGCGACGGAGCTGTAACAGGTGATCAAGCTGAAAAAGTCAACCTCTTTATCGATTCATTTGCATCAAATTCATGTCTCAATGATTCTGCTAAAACTGTGCCGTCGCCAAAATCTACTCCATACGCTATTAAACCAATACACTTTCGTTACAAGCTTGTAGAATCAATTATCAATAAACTTGATTCAACCAAGGCGACTGGCCCTGAAGGTATTCCTGCTATCGTTCTTAAACCTGTATTGTCCAAACCCTTTATGACCTCCATGTCATCTGGTGAGTCTCCCTCATCGTGAAAGCTGACAAATGTCCGACCTATTACTAAAAAAGGCCATAAAACAGATACCTCAAACTATCGACCAATAGGTATCACTTCCATTCTGTCGAAAATCACGGAGAAAGCCATCAACCACCAACTATTTTCGTTCCTCGAGTCAAACAAACTCTTAAACGACCACCAGTATGGGTTCAGTCGTTCAGCTGCGGCTGATCTTCTTTCGTATGTCACCCAACTCTGGAATAACGCATTACATAGGCCTGTTGAAACAGTCGTAGTAGCTTTAGATATTTCAATGGCTTTTGATCTGGTTTGCCAAGCTGACTTCGTTCGGTTTATCAGATACGCTCATCAATTGGATATCCAGCTCTCTTAGCAAAAGATATATCAGCGTTCCCGTCGATGGATTCTTTTCAAAAGACAATACTATTAACGCAGGAGTATCCCAAGGACCAGTGATTGCTTCCACACTTTCCCTGCTATACATAAGTGACATCATTTCCTCAACAACTAACCCAATCCATTACTTTGCAAACGACAACACTACATTGTAGTTATTCTCAGTTTTCCCACAACAATAAATCTAGTCAGCACGTTAAGGTGAAAATGGCAGCCTCAATTAACAGTGACTTAGAACGTGCCCTTGAATGGGGAAGGAACAATCTACTCACGTTCAACGCAGACAAAACACTGTGTTGCCGTGTGTCCGCCAAGAAGGACCGATTATTTCCTGCTGTAAATATGAATGGCTTAGAACTCAAGTTTTCAATCTCTATTTCTATGTTAGAGTCTCTTGAGCATAGAAGAACAGTTTCGGTTCTTTCTTTGTTCTATCGTTATTACCATGGCAAGCGTGCGAAATACGCTCCTTAATACCTTCGCAGCCCATCTTCGCTAGAAATATTCGTATTGCCCATTCACATAATAATTACGCACTCAAAATACCATCGTGTCACACTAAACGGGCGCAATTTACATTTTTCCACACGGTGACCAAATTGTGGAATGCACTACCCAATACCTGTTTTCCCCCAAACTTTGACTTAAGTCAATTTATGGTAGCCATTTAAAAACATTTCTCGGCAGCCTAACAATATCCCTAAACCCTCCCAGTGTTCCTGGGTGCTTTAGCACGTTAGGAAAATCTTAGTATGTTCGGGAATGGTATAATTTAAAAAAAAAAAAGCTAAAGTTAAGAGTAAAAAAAATTACTCCTGGGCGTAGTTCTTGAAATACTAGGTGTTATTGTTTACAAAACCTGGCAACATGGTCTTAGTAAACTGCTGTTGTTGACCTCATCCTTTATCATTTAAAAGTCATTACCTAAGTAACGACAATCACTAAGCATTAATTGAAGGTATCAATTGTTTATTTTGCTTCCATAAATGAGCATAGCGGCCATCCTCATTTTTGAAGCTAATTTGACGTAAATTATTGAAATAATTTACAATTCAAAATGAAAAACTGTTTATTTAAATTAGGTTTAACTTATTTATTGCTACATAACTCAAAATGAGCACTTGCTGCTTTCATACATTTCTGGAATCTTTCAACAATTTTGCTGTAAAATGTTGTGACATATTTCAATTTGTTACCTTCTCAGCGGCAATACGAATACGTTGGATACGTTGTTCTGGCAAGTCCATTGCAACTGAATAAACTAGATTCTTAAAAGTATCCCAAAAGGAAAAATCTAAGCAATTTAACTCTATACTTTTTGCGGGCCACGTAACAGGTCCACCACGACTCATCCAACGGCCAAGAAAGTTTATATTCAACCATTCTGTTGCTTCAACCGTCCAATGAGCAGGGGCGCCATTTAATTAAAACCAGATGTCTCTTCTAATAGCTAATGGCAAACCTTCCAATAGGTTTTGCAAAGAATTGTTGAAAGAGTCTACAAAGTCTTGTGTGTTTAAAGGATCCGGCAATATGAGCGGTCTTATATGTCTCTTTCCAACAACTGCAGCCCATACATTAACAGTAAGTCTAATTTGGTGATTATTTTGAAAATACGATTAGGGTTTTCGTCCGCCCAGTGGTGTTTGTTATGCATATTAAACATCCCGTTTTGTGTGAATGTAGCTTGGTCGGTTCATAAAATGTTTTCTTGTTGCCGAAAGATCCATCTACAAAGTGTCACTCGAAGCAGATAACCTTCAGGAAACAACACATGGACACGTTGAAAGTAGAATAGATGTATATTATTTTCCCTTAATACTCGATGAACTGAAGTATGCCTGATATTAAGTCTTCGAGCAACGGATTTATTTTCCACATCGTGTAATAAATTTTCTGACACTTCGGGTGTCAGTACTTGATGTGAACGACCTCTATTGAAACTGAAAGGTGCAAACCTCCCAGTTTCCCTCAAGCGCTGATCTAGCCATTGAAAAACGTTAGCATCAGGATATCTCGTAGCTGGATAACGTTCAGCATATAAAGTAGCAGTCCAAAGAGAATTGTAAAGGCATTCGTCGAATATAAAATGCATATATCTGTAGTAAATGACAGGTTCTTAACACAAAACGATTATTAATCACAATAACAACTACGAAACTGAAGAAGCTATACCACAAAATATTAAGGAACTAGAAAACTACGAACACAAACTAGGAAGCAGTAATGGTGCAAAATGTTTGAAACACCAATATGACTCTTTTCAAGTTTTCAAAAATGATATTAACAACAAACTATCATTTTCTGAGACGCAAGTTAGAAGGATCGCCCTAGATTAGTTGGGATTTTACACTACTTTTCAAAATTTATGAGGGACAGTCTTAGCATTTTTAAAAGTGAAATTGCAAATATGAAATAATCAGAATAATACCTCGAGAATACTTATTCTACTTGTTGAATTATGCGTTATTGATATTATTTAAATTTATTTCTCCATTACAATCTAAATAAATTTCCATGTTAGACCGTTAATAACTCCATAGACAGAGGATTTACAGAAAACTGGCAACAGTGCTTTACTTATTTTTCAACATAGAAGTATGTGGTATAATTATAATTATTTTCTTTCAATTCCCTTCTCTCTACTTCTTTTTTGAAATTTTAGTTAGAAATTACATGGCATCTACTGTTACCATTGAAAATACTTACTCTTACCAACGTATATACTACTTCAGTGCAAGTAATAAATCCCAATCACAATCGTTCTGCGGTCTTGTAAAGGAGCCATAGGTAGTCAATAATTTGCATCCGTCGCAAATCGGAAACCTGAAATCCAAAATTCGAAATCCGTAATCTGAAATCTGAAATCCAAAAAATCCGAAATCAGAAATCCGAAATCCGAAATCCGAAATCCGAAATCCGAAATCCGAAATCCGAAAGCCGAAATCCAAATCCGAAATCCGGAATCCGAAATCCGAAATCCGAAATCCGAAATCCGAAGTCCAAAGTCCGAAATCCGAAATACAAATCCGAATCCGAATCCAAAATCCAAAATTCGAAATTCGAATCCAAATCCGAAATCCGAATACCGAAATCTGAATTCTGGAATCTGGTATCGGGAATCTAAAGTCTGAAATCAGAAAAATGGAGTCTAAAATATAGAATCTGGGATCTGTATTCTAGAGTCTGTAATGTTTAACGTTAGTATTGGGTCGGATACATATAGGAAATCGTTATCAAAAGTAGGCGAATCCGAAAACAGAACGGCAACGAAAAGGGGATTATAATTTCAGTGTATCGAACCGTAAATTAAAAGAATAATTTTATCAATATATTTAGTTATATTAAATGTCCCATTATAATTTGATGAATTTAAATTATACCTTTTCAGCAAATGCCAGGCTTATCTTGTGGATCATTTTATTATTATTCAAATCTTCATTATTGTTCAAGCAACTTTTCATTTTGATTGTTTTGCTTATTATCGTAATCTTAAACAAGACAAGTTTATTATTTTAATATTATGTACAAATCAATAATTGTATATATGTAAGTAATCTTCGCACAATTGCTCCGAAGCAATTCTTGTCATTATGACAAATCTAAATATCACCACATAAAAGTAAATATAAAGTGCATCGTAATCAAAAATGGTTGGGATAGAACATACGCATTATTGATCAATCGTACCTGCATAATATGCCTTTAAATTCCCCTTTGCACAGGATGAATCTCTACCTACTCTTCACTTTGCTTCAATTTGCTTTAATGACTCGTAATCAACCCATCGTAATATACGTTAAGTCAATCATTTTTGAATGTAAACAAACATTTATACTTAACAGACTCCATGTAATAAATAATAATTCCTATTTATTGTCACCCTGACACCGCTTGTTCTCCTGCTTAGTAATTGTGCGCAGTATGCCTGTTAAGGAGAATATCCTAATTTGCGATCCCAAAATCGATATCAAATGGGCAAATAATTAATAACGCGTCTCGAGTAGCATAAGTGTTCGCCGATCGTTACCAAAAGACAAGCAGTACAGAAAACTATGAAACAAATTTCATCGCCAATAAAGACCATAGAGAAGTGCCAATAACTTTCTTAGACGACTACTAGCAACCTTATAATGGTCATATTTCTATGGAAGAATTAAGAGGTAAAATAAAACATTTGAGGGACACGGCGGCTGGGATTGATAAAATTCCTAACCGTATGCTAAAGAACTTACCCCATAAACAACTTGAAGACCTGTTGTATATCTTTAACAGGATATGGCATGAGGGATACTACCCACCAATATGGAAAATGGCAGTAATTGTTCCTATATTAAAACCGGCAAGAAACGCTCTAAACGTGGAAAATTACAGCTCAATCTCTCTAACTTCCTGTATAGGAAAAGTATTAGAACCGATTGTAAACAAGAGACTAGTGAAGATCGTCGAGGAAAGCAATTTGATCAACGAAGACCAAATAGGATTCGGCAAAGAGTATTCCACAAATGATAACCTTGTGCGTATTGTCACACAGATCCAAGAAGGTTTTTTAGAAAATAAGCATACTACAGCAGTGTTTTTCGACATCGAAAAAGCGTTTGACACAGTATGGAGGCATGCAGTAATATCGAGACTATATAAATGGGGTATTATAAGAAATATGGGAAGATTTATTAAATTTTTTCTTGCGGACAGATACTTTAAAGTTAGAGTAGGGAACACACCATGATACAATGAATAAGAAGATATGATCGTTATGCGTACCAATTCCGACTACGTTCGCGCATGACGTCACACGAGAGTGATTCTTAATATTCCTAATACGACGCGTGTAATATTTGCGCTATAATTTATGAACATCTGCATTTTTTTATATCCAACAATAAAATGTAAGCAGTGTATTACTTCTGGTACATTTTTATACATCGATATTACCTATTTTTACATATTTGTTGCTGGTAGTTAAGTTATTCACGTTTTTTTAAATACCTACTCTGCATAGTGAATTGGTGTTGAGGTAAAAATATTTCACTGAAAATATTGTATTATAAACCTTGGAAAAGCGCATACTTACCTATCTGCTCATAGTCTCATAAGTATAAACAGCATTCAGCAGATTCACAAGGATTGTTCACGTAATTAACGAATAATAAAATTGATCTGGATCCCTTATTAAATAAGAATCTGGGAGACTCCGAAAATGGAGAAGTTTGGTTGAAAAGATAATTGGCAAAGGGTTAATTAAGAAAAGTTGATCAGAAAATCATCGTAAATGTTAATATATAATTTTATAAAACTTTCTTTTCCTTGATCTGGACTCATCTTTCAATAATCTATTTAAATGTTTCATGCGAAAGTACATTCTTGAACGAAAAAATAATTTCTTAACTTGGTCGTCCAAGAGCACATCTTTTGCTAATTTCAACAAGTGCTTTATATAGTTTTTTGAAATTAATCCGAATTGACTGCTAAAAAGATGCTTTCCAGTCGTTCAACGTGTTGCATCATTTCTTCCGATGGTTTTTTCAGGCCTCCGTCTGATAACTGATCTACCCAAGTATGTTGAGACAAATTCATTGATTCTGGCTGAACTGTATATAATTTATTACATATAAAACCGGCTATTCCTTCCAATCCATCATAAGTCAAACTGTCGAGTTTCAGATGTAACTGGTCGTCTTCTTTTGGTGAATCATTTCTGAGTTTTGAGCACAGTTGACCACTTAAATTAATTTCCGTCACATGTGTTGAGAGGTCTGCAGTTATGTCTTCTTCTACATTTCCCACATTCGATATACAGCCCTCATTTTTACCTAATACGTAGGATCTCAATCGATATTGAAATTCTAGTGGTTCAGGTACGTCATGAAGTCCTCCCTTCACTCTTAGCACACCAAAAAAATTTTCTAACACGTCTTGATTAACGCGGTATGTCAGCAAATATTTCGCATCAAATCGTACCCTTACGTCTTCGTATAGCAGTTTTAATGAATTATTAGTAGTTATAATATCTGTAATTAAATCTGTTGGAAAACATGTCGTTATTCTACTAAAACTAGCATTCTGGAACGGCATTAAACTTTTTTTGCCCATCACCCGCATGTTCATTATGGTCTCTGTCATCTCATCCAATATTTTTGCTGTATGTCACCACATGCTTTTAATCGCTCCCTACTATAACTGTGTGGTACTCTTGTATTCAAACGTCAAACCAGTCGTTAACCTATAGTAAAACACGAAGCTACCGTAATAAAATCAGGATATAAAGAACATCCATTACCATTTTGAAAAACTGGGCACATTCAACCCAATTTTCATTTTAAACATCGTGTTATAGCACTGGAAACAGAATGAGAAAAAGTTTCGTAGAAAATTTCACCTTTTGCCTCTGTGGGCCCCGTACATTTAAATAGTCATCAGATATCTTATAAGTTATCGTCACGTCAGATTTTTTAGTAACATTTAATACTTTTTGAATTACAGTTTTGTTTATTTTCTTTCCAAATACGACAAAACCGTAATCCAAAAAAATTGTTTCCAACTAATTATAAAAGATGTGGAACATCTGCAAAGACGTAAACCTTGTGGTTGGATGATGGATTGATGAACCACGTTTTGGTGGTGGATATATTAAGTTCGTTGTGTAGCCCTTTATTTGCACCGCCCATGTCGCTAACTACGGCCACAACGGAGAATCCTGCCTCTTCGACAAACTTAATTGTATCAAACAAAATGCACTTTTTCAATGCACAATCAAAATAAAAAAAAATTGGTTGCTTCCAAGTCGCAAATAGCCCTCTTAGCATGACAACTTGTACGTAATTATACGGTCTTAAAGTTTCATCCTTGTTCCTATCATAGGAAAATACCCTTCTTATTTTCATTTCATCAAATGATATCACACAGGTTTTCTGTATAGGAGTCAAATCACAACGCTTTACAATATTGAAAACTCTTTTCAGTATTCCTGGACATATTGCAATTTTTTGGCACCATCTCCTTAAAGTAGACACTGCAGGATATGGGTGTCCTTTTTTTAATAGCAGACGATATGCTAGTGGGCTCGCGGAATGGATAGTTATTGCCCTTGAAATATCTTCATCTGACCAACGCAATCGTACATTCGGTTTACTCAACTTTTTGATTTGTCCTGGTGTAAAGAAGCTTTGAAGCAGTTGACTATGTTTTTCAAGAACGTTAACTCTCTGTTGAAGATCCGCAATAAGTTTTTTATCAGACATAAGTTCCTCATCAGTGTTGACCCTTCAATTAATATGATAACCTTAGAATTCGTATTCTAGATACGTACTCTACGCTGTGCATTAAAATGTTAGTACTCTCATGATCTTTAGCACTCTCGTGATCCTCAGTAACTTTGATTTCACTGTTAGTGGACGCCTTACTATTTTCGAAATACTACTTTTATCAAGAATATATGTATATAAACAAATGTCACCTCATTTCAAGGATGTTTCTGATGTCTTTTTTATTATTCCTGCGAGCTACCCTATCCTTTCTTGCTTTTATGTTAGGAGTTATTATCTTATTACTAAATGGTAAATTAAGTACGGGAATCGCCTTGTCCTTAAGTTTTCGACCATTTCTGCCTTCACAGCCTAATAACTCGTACTTTAAGTTACGTTCGTACTGTTCTTCTTGAAAATGCAATGAACATATACGGGCAGTATTTAGATTAAATTTATCGCAACGAAAGCATTTTTGTTTCCATTGGTTACGTACTTTATCGTGGCGAGGAAAACAAAAAAAACGAATGTGTTTTGACGTGGTTTTGCCCTGGTTGTCGCTATTACATCCAAACACAGCACACCGCATGATTAGGGTCTTTGTGTAAGTATAAACACAAATAAAAAAGTCTTATATAGTACTATATAAGAATAACACCACTTAAATACCATCATAATCTAAAATAAAAGCTTAATCTTAAAAAAAGCACACACAAAACAATTGAAAACCTAGCAAAATGCACCTCGTTCGTATACACTAGCGCACCATGATTCAATGAATTGTATCATGCTAGCGCACCTTTTACTCTCGCTGTGACGTCAGCCGATCCGAGAAAGCTGCGCAGTATCATATCTCTTATTCATTGTATCATGGGAACACGCTGTCAACAGCACATAAATTGGAGAACGATATCCCGTAAGGATCGGCTATCAGCGTCACATTATTCGTTATCGCCATAAATAGTATTACCAGTACATTAGATAACTCCATTGGTAGATGCGTTCACATGGATGTCGTAGCGATATACTACTCTAATAAATTAGGCACGTCATATAATGCAAGCATGAAACGAGCAGTTGACGCGATAGAACAATAATCGAATAATGTAGGATTCCGTATGTCGTCCAGCAAAACAGTGTGTATGCGATTTTGCAGGATGAGAACGCCACATCACGGACCAGGCCTATTCCTAAAGGGGCAACAAATAAAAAATGTTCAACACAACAAATTTCAAGGAATGAGTCTAGATAGTTCATTATTGTGGACATATCACATTGAGGAAGCACTTATAAAGGCAAGGAAAACAGCAAATATAATAAAATATTTTGCAAACACAAGATGGGGAGCGGATAGAGATGTTCTCATTAGACTAGATAAAACACAAATTCTTTCACGTATAGACTATGCTTCGATGGTATATATGTCCGCGTGTAAATCACGGTTACACAAGATCGACGTTGTACAAAATTTGTGTCTAAAATATGCCATAGGAGCCTATCCCACAAGTCCTGCAAGTAGTATCTACACGGAAAGCGGAGTGCCACCTTTAAAATATTTAAAAATAGGATGTGGTTACTACTGAAATATGCAACTAAGCTTTTTGCCAACGAGAACCATATTAATTACACTTTATTAAGGAAAACGGGTGAATGTACAGCATCAAACGTACGAATATATAGCACAATATTAAAATCGTGCTTAGTGTTAAATATTGGAGCTAAAAAGGAATTAAAAGACATAAAACTCGTAAAAAGTAAAATATGGGAGAAATGGTAAGAGGAATGGGAATCAAAAAACAGGGCACTAAAGCAACATCTGCCAACACTGACCGATAGGAAGCGCTATTTCCCGATGACTAGACGATATAGCATAATTTTAACAAGACTAAGAATAGGGCATATATATGATATATATATATATATATATATATATATATATATATATATATATATATATATATATATATATATATATATATATATATATATAAACTGGATATTTCTTGGGTAAAGATATTGCGATTTAGCCAAACTTACCTTTGTCCAAAAGTTGATCATAACCGAGATACAGGGTTTTAAAGTGTTAATTTGCAATTCGTTTTTTCTTAATAATTCATCAACAGGGCGACATAACGCCACAAAATTATATATGTGGGGGTTTTCGGGGGTGAGAAATTCAAATCCGTTCTTATTTTGGACGCCACTTGTAGAGGCCGCCACTTACAGTACATTACATCTATTAAAAATGACCTAATTTTTTTGTATCTCCCTGTATTAGCCTAAATATTAAAGATTATGAATTTTCCACCTTTTTTACAAAAAAAAGTTATACCTTGTAAATGTCTCTCCGAGTGACCGTTTTCAAGATATTTGCGTATAAGTTATTCAGTTCACCTTTTCAAATTCCACATAAAAATGTTGCTTGAAGTAAGTTGTGATTAAATCAGATGCAATAATAAATGCTATAATTGTAAATGTCAAACTTTATGGGTGTTTGTTGATATTTTGTACGTTTTTTTAAATTTTTATAACTGTGTACAAAATGCCCAGACATAATGAGTTTTCAAATGAAGAAGTGCGTGATATGATTTGTGTATACGCGCAGAAATTATGTAATGGACGTAGGGCGCATCGAAGGTATTTGGAAATGTATCCACGACGGAAACAGCCAGATTTTAAAATTTTCAAGAATCTCTATGATCGACTGGGAGCAAAAGGCTCGTTTCGTCCCAAACGAGATTCTACAGGACGCCCTAAGATTATAACTCCTGACCAGGAAGATGAAATTCTGATTCGTGTAGCTGAAAACAGTAAACTAAGCACAAGACACCTTGCGGCTTAGGTAAGTCCACTGTTCACAAAATTCTTACTGAAGAGGGACTGTATCCATTTCATTTCACGCCTGTACAAAATTTACTGCCAGCTGGTTTGCCAGCTAGACTGGCATTCGCTCGTTTTTGTCGTATCCAGCACAATGCCGACCCATTGTTTTTAGATAAAATATTATTTACCGACGAAGCAACCTTTACACGTAGAGGCGTTTTAACTTTAGGAATAAACATTCGTGGGATTTAGAAAATCCACATTTAGTAGCCGAACATCACTTCCAACATGAATTTAAAATTAATGTTTGATGCGGCCTTATTGGTAACCATGTATTGGGTCCCTTCGAATTACCTACTAATTTAAACGACGAAATCTACCTTAATTTTCTGCAAACTCAGTTACCCAAGTATTTTGATGATTTGTCCCTAGAACTAAGACAAAACATGGTGTTCATGCAGGATGGAGCCCCTGCACATTTCTCTAGACGTGTCAAAGACTATCTAAATGTTCAATTTCCTCATCGCTGTATAGGTCGTGGAAGCCAGACGCCTTAGCCGCCTCGAAGTCCCGATTTCAATCCACTTGATTTTTGTTTTTGGGGATATTTGAAATGGTTCGTGTATAAAGAAACAGTGAACACTCGAGAAGAATTATGGCAGAAAATTGTAAATGCTGTCGAACAGTTTCGAAACGATCAGTTATTATTTAGGATAAGACGGTCGTTCAGCAGACGGGTTCTCAAATGTATTGAAGTGAACTTTGAACAGTTATTGTCGAAAGATGCTCTCTTTTTTTATTAAATGTTAATATTTTTGTATTGTAGTTTTCTTGTTGTTATTTCTGTAGTAATTATTGCATCTGATTTAATCACAACCTAGGTACTTCAAGCAAAATTTTACATGTGAGAATTTGAAACGGTGTACTGAATAATTTATACGAAAATATCTTGAAAACGGTCACTCGGAGAGACATTTACAAGGTATAACTTTTTTTGTAAAAAAGATGGAAAATTCATAATCTTTAATATTTAGGCTAATACAGGGAGATACAAAAAATTAGGTCATTTTTAATAGATGTAATGTACTGTAAGTGGCGGCTTCTACAAGTGGCGTCCAAAATAAGAACGAATTTGAATTTCTCATCCCCGAAAACCCCCACGTATCTAATTTTGTGCCGTTATGTCGCCCTGTTGATGAATTATTAATAAAAACGAAATGCAAATTAACACTTTAACACCCTGTATATATATATATATATATATATATATATATATATATATATATATATATATATATATATATATATATATATATAATATATATATATATATATACCTACTATCAGGAGAAACTAAACATGTATGTCAAAACTGCTCAATTCCTATAACAATGCCTTACAAATAGACAGAACAATCTTAAAAGAAGTATTGTCGTTCTTGAAGCTAAACAATATTTTATCACAGATATAAAAATATACAGTAAGACGTGATGTGGGTAATAACCCTAGAGGTTGAAACCACGTAAAACTGATAAAAAAAATAACAATAATAATGATTTAATGGTTTATTACATTCAGAATAAATACAGTATGCGGTCCCACTAAGTCATAAAACTTATCAGTGGGTGCCGATCATTCTTTAGCATATATTTAGGTTTCCGCTGCATGTTAGTGCAATAACTAAATTTGTCGTATAATTTCATACATATTATTAGCTTGAAAATGTAAATATTTAGTTGTTATTTCGTAATACTACTCTTAAACTTTTTATAAATCTACAATTTTGTTGTATCGTATCACTAGGGATTTTTTCAGATATATCGTGTAATAATTTGGGATAGACCTTTGCCCATATTTGTTGTAGTAATTTGGAACTGTGGAAGTATCTGTAACAAACAGAATTCACCCACGTACCACACAAAATTAAAAAACACCGAACGCGTTTCAACAACTACGCTATCATCATCAGCGGCCGACTTGGGCGAACTAAAGACAATTTTTAATATATACTATCATGTTTGATAAAAATCATGTAGTAGATAAGGTATCCTTAATCAAACGTGTTAGTAATAAGCACAAACTTGGTTATAATATTTATAATATCCTAACTTATCTAATAGCTCTTTTTTGTCCATGTTCCCACTTTCAACTAACTTTAATATTTTCATTTGTAGTCTGTTCATTTTTTCTATGCACACGGTTTCGATGCACTCCCACTTCTGTACCCCGAATTTCATTATCGACTTAAATAATATCTTATACTTTTGTACACGTATTTTAGATTACAATCTATTTTTAATCCCAAACACATAGTCTCATTTACTTGAGTAATTAATGGATATTTACAGTTATTTATATTCTTTTTGCATTTACAGTTGTGCAATTTTAGTTTTAATGGCTTTGACCTATCCCTGTGAGGTTTTCTTAAGCTTATACATACCGTTTTATTACATATTATTATATAATTTAATTCAGTTTGAATTACATTTTCACAGATATCAGGATTACTATGGCTGTAGAGAACTACCGCGTCGTCAGCGTACATTCACTTATGTTAAGAAAAGTATAGGTCCTATATTACTGCCTTGAGGCACACCAAACTCGCTAATTTTTATCTCACTAAACTCATTCGTCACTTTCACTTTGTGGCATCTGTCTTGTAAGTAGCTTTTGAACCATTGAAATTCTCTACCAGTCACTCCGTTTGGTTCCAGACGTCCTATTAAAAATGAGCTGTCAATGGTGTCGAAAGTTTTCGAAAAGTCTATGAACACTCCTATCGTGTAGTTACATTTATTTAAGTTGGTATTAACATAATCATTAAAGATACTAAGTAACTGTTCGGTGCTTTTTCCAGTTTGGAAACCGTATTTATTATTGCTTATTAGTCTATTATCATTTAATTCCGTCTTTAGACGTCGTGTCACATATTTTTTTCAGTTGTGGATAGTACACATATGGGCCTGTAATTATTTAAGTCGCACGTCTTGTCTTTCTTAAGTATTGGTCTAGTAATTGCCATTTTTAGTTCTTTTGGAAATACACCCTGCTTTAGAGAAAGATTAAGTAGTTTTGATATCATAGAGCTGAATATTTTTGCATTATTTTTAATTTATTTCGCTCTGATACTATCAATCCCTGGCGATATATTATATTTTAAACTGCGTATGATACGTTCTATTATTTGGTTGTTTGAATAAGGTATGTGAAAGTTACAATTGGTGTTCTTTGGGTTTATAGTCACTTTGACATCATGGTCACATTGCTCCCTTAGGTGATTGATTTTATTGTTGAAAACTTCAGAAAAGTCGTTTACTATGTGTGTAATGTTGTTAGATTTACTGAAAGTGTTTGTGATTATCTTATCTACATTTGTACTGCTTTATCTATACAATAAATAAGTTGTTGGTCACTTTCCAAGTTGCGTGAGGATGATTTGGGGTTGCTTCAAATTTGTTTCCGTAGTATTTTTGTTTTCTATCTCTAATTTCAGAATTTAATTTATTACGGTATGTTTTATAAGCTTCCCTATAATGATGATTTCCACCTTCTGAATATTCGATCTCTTTCCTGTACTTTATTATATAATTCGTCAATAATCCAGTCTTTGTTTAACCTTTTTCTCTGAAATAATAATTGAATTGAATTGAATTGGTTTATTTATTCAAATATATACATGGTTGGTCCAATCAAGTCGATGACTTAACGATCAGTCCCAAAGTTAAAAAGTTTCGTTATTACAATGACAAATTTCTTACCATAACACAATTGATATTCTAGCGCTTTTAACATTATAATGAAGTGTAAATGAAGTATAAAATTTGAGAAAAATAAAATAAATATTTGAAAAAAAAATAAAATAAATAAGTACACGAATAATAATTTATAGTTAGTTATCATTTTGAGTAGTTTCTAATTTAGATAACATTAGTTTTAATTTTAGTTAGCAAAAGTATAACGGAAAGCAATTTTTCAAATTAATTTGTACATTGATTACAATAAAACGTGCTTTACATTTTTAAATATGACAGGAATACTATGAGAGAGAAAAAAATAAAGAGCAATATATACATATACATACACTTTTATCTTTAACGGTATGTAAAAGAAACTTAATTTAGTCTTCCACTCATTTGATATCTTCATCAAGTTGTTTTGCACTTATTTAGGTAAAGTTCATTAACCATTTTTTCACTTCTCTTTTGAATGTTCCAATTCTTCTAATTGACATTATGTTATTTGGTAAGGTGTTAAACAATTTTGGTACCGCACACTTTAATGTTCTTGATCCATATTTATTATATGTGTAAGGGTTGAGTAGTAGATTCTTCTTGTCTCGTATTCATGTATAACTTCTTGTCTATATTCAGTGTTTTCAAAGTACAACAATAAGTTGTAATAATTGTAGAAACCGTTAGGGGTTAGTGTACCAATTTTTTCTAATAAAGTTTCCTTTTCTTCGTCATGTGAGCCGAATATTAGCTTTATCAGTTTGAATTGTAGTGACTCCAATTTCTTTACATGAACTTGGTCAGCATAACCCCATATCCTAACACCGTATCTTATAACAGACTCTATTAAAGCTTTGTATACCAATATTAATATTTTTGTGTTGGTGTACCTTTTTAGTAAGTACATACAACCCGATATTCTTTTTATTTTAGCATATATATAGTTTATGTGATGATTATATTTAAGTTGATTGTCTATTATAATACCTAGGTAGGTAGTTTCAGCCACACTTTTCAGTATTGAGCATTTACAACCAATTACGTTTCCTAAGCAGTCACACCTGTGCAATATAATTTTTGGTGCATCCGGTTTCTGCATGTGTGATGTTGAAAAGGTCATAGTAACAGTTTTATCCGAATTTATATAAATCTGTCTTCCATGTATCCATTTACATACATTGTTCAGGTCAAGTTGAATTATTTCGTTGCATGTGTTAGAGTCACTATGAGAATATAAGAGGACTGCATCGTCTGCATATATGTAAAGTTCCGTATCTGTCACGGCGTTGAAGATTTCATTCATGTAAATAATGAATAAGATTGGTCCCAAATTGCTTCCTTGGGGTACTCCATGTTCTACCAGTTTAATTTTAATTACGTGTCTCCTGTTTAAAAGATAACTGTTGAACCAGCATAAAAAGTTGTTGCTTACTCCAATTTCTGTCAAACATTGCAATAGTATGCTGTGGTCAACCGTGTCGAATGCTTTGGAAAGATCTATAAATACCGCAGTGGTATATAATAATAATAATAATAATAATAATACAATAATAATAATAATAATAATAATAATAATAATAATAATAATAATAATAATAATAATAATAATTCTAGATCTAAAGCTTGCCCACTGTATAAACAAGAACTTACAATACAAGAATTGAAAACAATAAAAAAGATTCCGTATTTCGAAGCAAAAGCTCAAGCTAACCTATCGCCCGTAGTTTCAAACAGGACCTATTCCTCTGTTGCAGCACCTGCTCCATCACCAGCTACAACGAAAGAAATTATCAACGAAATGGTACCCATAATAAAGGACATCGTCAGGAACACAGTGAAAGGAGTTTTGACAGAAATCACTACACTAAAAGGTACTTCTACAGTACTCACAGCAGAGGAACGGATACAGAGTGAAAGAAATCACGAAACACCAAGAGCAATAGAACATTTAAACGCAAACAAACAGTCTCATCGAGACACGTGTAGCACCACACACATTGAAACATCAAGTAACGTAAAAACGTCAGGCTGCAGTGAACAGCCGCAGCAATCAACACATTCCGACATGGAAACGGATTATAACTCAAAAAAGAGGCTATCTACAGACTCCCCACGTATTTCCAGCGAAGAGGAGGGTAGCCTCGAACACGTTTTCTTGGACCATAGCACCAGAAAGCAAAAAAAAGGGTGGCCAAAGGAGAAACCCAGAAAATCTTCAAAATAAACTGTGATATAATTCTAGTCATCTATGTTGTTTATCTATAACTGTATAGTATGTTGCGTATTTTTTTAGTATTTATTTATTTATTAATTTATTTATATATTTATATATTTACGTATATTAAAATATCTTTATTTATATACAACTATATAGATATAATTCTATTTACAATTATGTTCCTTTTTATATGCATTATTATTTTTCTTCTGTACTTTAATTTAATGGATAATAATTTTATAAAATTTATCCAATGGAACTGTAACGGTCTTAAATTACATGTCCCTGAATTATAAATAATTAGGAACAATTTAAACCCCTTGGCTTTTGTCATCCAAGAAACCCATCTCAAACCGAAAGAACCATTTAATTTTCGAGGCTTTCAGATTTTCAGAAAAGACAAGAAACCAATTATTAGAGCAATGGGAGGGGTAGCTATTTTTTTAAAAGAAGATGTATCAGCTAAACAAATAACCCTAAATACTAGATTACAGGTTGTAGCTGTAACAATCGATAATCCCATAAAGCTAACTATGTGCAGCATATATCTCCCAGACTCCTATTGGGATGTATATGAAATTGAAAACTTATTTCAACAGCTACCTTCTCCATGCCTTATTATGGGAGATTTCAATGCACATTCCCCGCTATGGGGCTCTTTAACAATCGATATTAGGGGAGGACGGGTAGAAAAATTTGTAGATGACTCAAATGTATGTATCCTAAACAATGGAAGACCTACATACTTTAATCAAAGGTCAAACTCCTTCTCAACAATAGACTCAACCCTATGCTCCCCAAATATAGCACATCAGTTCACCTGGAATCCATTAGATGATCTCCACTCTAGTGACCATTTCCCAATTTGTATAAGCACTAATATAGCCATCAAGGCCCAACTTTTTACAGAAAAGTGGCTTATTGGAAAAGCCAAGTGGGATGAATATTCAAATATAATGTCCCTTCTAAATCCTAATTCGAACAACATCAACGAACTAGTAGACAGTGTCGCCAGATCAATCATAATGGCCGCAGATGCAACAATCCCGAAATCTAGAGGTAAAATGATATCAAAAACTGTACCATGATGTAATGCAGAAATACGAGAAGCAATAGCAGCAAAAAAAAGGCCCTTAACAGTTTTAGAACATCACCAACCAACCACAACTTAATTCAATTCAAGAAACTAAGAGGATGTGCTCGACGATTAATTAAAGAATCCAAAAAGTGGACATGGGAGGAATATGTAGCAAATCTAACTACGGACACGGACGTAACTGAAATATGGAGAAAAGTAAGAACAATATCGGGTAAAAATCAATCTACCATTCCCCAAATCATAAAAGTCAACAATACATTACTAACCGATCCCCTTGATATAAGTGAAGCTTTTGCTGACCACTTTGAGTCAGTTAATAGCTCGGAAAATTATTGTAATGAATTCCAACAAATTAAAACCAGAGAAGAAGTTAACAAACCAGATTTCAGTACTGACGACACAAACCTACCTTATAACGTCCCATTTGCCTCTGACGAACTAAACCACACCCTCAACACCTGCAAGGAAAGTGCCGCAGGACTGGATTCTATTTTGTATGGAATGATAACTTATTTACCAGAAAAGGAGAAAGAGAAATTGTTAAACCTGTATAACAAAATATGGTTATCCAAGATTTACCCTAGTAATTAGAAAAAATCTATTATCATACCAATTTTAAAAAATAAAGACGAAATAACAAACCCAACGAACTATAGACCAATTTCACTGTCCTCATGTATTGGAAAAATATTCGAAAAAATGATAAACAGTAGACTTACCTGAGTTTTAGAGTCACAAGGTCTCCTATGAAGTCTCCAAGTGGGATGCCGAAGAAATCACTCCACGGTTGACGCATTAGTCGCATTAGAATCAGACATTCAAAATGCCTTCCTTGATCGTCAACATCTCGTCGTCATTATGTTCGATCTGCAGAAAGCCTATGATATGACCTGGATATATACAATAATAAGACAGTTATACATATGGGGCTTTCGAAGAATCTTACCTAAACTCCTGAACAACTTCTTGCAGGAACGGTTCTTTTCTGTAAGAATTGGCAACGTGCTTTCGTCAGAACTAATCTTGGAAAATGTTATACCACAAGGCTCGGTTCTCAGCGTTACCCTTTTTGCCATCGCAATAAACTGTCTTGTTTGTAATATTGCCGAAAACATCAAAGCAGTCCTTTATGTAGACGACCTTACCATCTACACTTACGGTCATTCAATAGCTGAAATTGAGAATAGACTACAAACACAAATTATTATGTTAGAAAAAACTGCCAGATCCTGTGGTTTTTAATTTTCAGCTACAAAGTCACACGCTATTGATTTCAATCGATTAAGGTCAGTTTTCGCAGAACCACAATTAAAATTACAAAACCAAGTCATTGAAGTAAAAAACCAAATAAAATTGCTAGGCATCGTACTCGATCAAAAATTAAACTGGAAATCACACATAGAATATCTAATAAACAGATGCCGAAAGGTTATTAACGTCATCAAATGCATGTCAAGTATCCGTTGGGGTTCTGATAGGGAAATATTATTACGACTTTACCAAACCTTAGTGCAATCAAAAATTGATTATGGTTGTGTCGTTTATGAATCTGCAAGGCGGTCATATTTAAAGCAGCTAGATAAGATCCAAAACCTAGCAATAAGGCAAGCAACTGGAGCATTCAGAACAAGCCCTACAGAGGCAATACTCGCTGAAGCGTCATCCCTGTCTTTAAAACTACGCAGAGACATGCAGCTCTTGACATATGGGACAAAAATACAAACACTGCCAAACCATTTAAATAACTTTAGTTTTACAAACATTCCTGAATTATACACACAAAGACCTAGTACAGCAAGACCATCCAATACCCGCTTTTCAGATGTAGCTAAAGAGTACAGTATAACAATTACAGCTCTCCCCCTTGGATGAGAATCCCTCCACAAATAAATATATCCCTAAATCAAAATAAAAAAGGAAATACTGCTCCGTCAACATTTCGAACACTTTTTTTCGAACAAATTTACCAATACAGCCAACATCTAGTAATTTACACCGATGGCTCAAAGACAGAGAGCGGAACAGGAGCTGCAATAGTAATTAATAAGCAAACCTTTTTTTGGACTCTAAACCCTGAGTTTAGCATATTTAATACCTAATTGTACGCAATCTGGCAGGCAGTATTATACTTTAATGAGAGCAGCCATAAAAATTGCTTAATATGTACAGATTCTTTAAGCGCTGCACTCTCACTAAACAATCGTTTCTCTGAAAATGAATGGGTTGTACGAATCCTAGAATTAATAACACATCTTCAGAATGTAAAAAGACCTATTACAATAATGTGGATTCCTGGACACACAGATATCACCGGCAACAATCTAACTGATTTAGCAGCCAAAGAAGCCACACACGGAACCGTTGACAAGGGAATACCCGTTACATATTTGGATTTAAAACTGTACAGGTTGTCCCATTTTGGTTGTCCTCGCAGGGTATCTCAGTTATTAGCAAAGATACAGAGATGCGGTTTTCGCGAACGTTGGCTACTTTTTTGTGAAACGAAAGATGACACAAACAGAATTACTCTAGCTCTTCTCATTTTTGAGATACAGGGCGTTTTTGAAAAAGTTGCATTTTGAGACAGCCCCCGTATCTCAGCTAACTTATAGAAAAAGTGAAAAGTGTTCTTTATATAATTTTTTCCGTAGAATGCAGTGCTGTTTTCAGAATGAGTATACGGGGTCAGGTCAAAAAGTTATCGGGATCAACTTCATTTTTTTAAATGGGACACCCTGTCTATTTTCTCATAATTAAATTTTCCTTGTTCTAAGCATTTCAAATATGTATAGCATTCATCATTTTTTATACAAATAGCGCAGTATTTCAAATTATTAACTGGATTTGTTAGTGGCCTTTGGTACTGCAATTGTTTTACCATGGCAACTTCATTTTTTGACATTTGTCAATATTTGCAAATTTGTTGATTGTTGAGATCCTTATTGTTAGTAAAGTTTTCAATATTCTTTTCGTTATTTTGAATTTTACAAAGTTTCAAACCATGGCGAATAATTTAGGTACGAGAACTATGAGAAATTAGATATGATTGGGGTTTATTACCAAACAAATTTTAATGCAGAGCAAGCGAAGGAAATATATTTTGAAAGGTATTTATATTTACTGGAATGTTAGTCATCATTTGAGTTAAATAAAATGTGAATATTATAGATTTCCGGAAAGAAGGTAACCGTGTAAAAAACATTCATTAGGTTAAAACAAAATTTGGAAAATCACGGATCGTTTAAAGGCCACGCGCCAAAACATATAGAAAAGAAAACGAAGAAAATAATGAAATAAATGTCCTTGCAGAGGTCACTGTTAACGAAAATTATACGTCTTGCAGAAAAATAGAAGAATCGGTGGGCATTTCAAAACGAAAGTATCAAAATATTTAAAAATACCATTATAAACCATATATACCTCAAGTCATCCACCACTTGCATCCGGGTGATGCTAAATTGCGTATCGATTTCTGTAGATGGTATATTCAGAAAAGTGAAGAAAATGGTAATTTTGGTCGTTTAGTTATATGGTCGGATGAAAGCCATATAAGCTCCGCCGGAATTTACAATCGTGCAACGAATCGTTTCTGGTCTAACGAAAATCGGCATGTTACCGTGATCCGTCAGCAGCAAGGCAGGTTTGGGTTCAATGTGTCCTGTTTCATTTTAGGAGGCAGATTAACATTTTACATGTTTGAAGGCAATTTGAACCATCAACGATATTTGGAAATTTTGGACATTTGCCTTCCAGAATTGTTTGATGATATTCCGTTAGCCCAGCTAAGAGAGGTTTATTTTCAGCAAGACGGGCACCTTGCCACAATGCAAGACTAGTAAGAGATTACCTCAATACAATGTTTCAAAACCATTGGATTGGTAACAATGGACCAGTTAATTGGCCAGCAAGGTCCCCAGACCTATCAATTTTAGATTTTTTTGTGGGGCTACCTTAAAATAAAATTCATCAAAGACGGTATGAAACTCAAGAAGCTTTGATGAATGCTACAAGAGAAGCCTTTGAAGAACTACGTTTAAGACCCTATTTTATTAAGATCCATTCAAGAAATTTTTCGGAGATGTAGGATTTGTCTTGACCATAATGGTCAGCAAATTGAGCAATATTTATAAAATTTTAATTCTTCTTATTTTCGTTTGTCTCTAAATTTATAAATAAATACATCCAATATTTATATGAGTTTCAAATCAACAATTCTGGAAATAAAATAAATTATTTTGCCGAAATTTGTATCTTCTTCAATGACATATAATTACATAATGATGGTTTTCTATATTAGGCACAAAAAACAATAGAAGATTACGAATTCAAAGCCTACTAAGAAATTCAGTTAATAATACAAAATACCACGCTATTTATCAAAATAAGTGATAATTGTTATATATATTTGAAGTGCTTAGAACAAGAGAACTTTAATTATGAGAAAATAGACAGGGTGTCCCATTTAAAAAAATCTAGTTGATCCCGATAACTTTTGACCTGACCCGTATACTCATTCTGAAAACAGCACTGCATTCTACGGAAAAAATTATATAAAGAACACTTTTCACTTTTTCTATAAGTTATCGTATAGCTGAGATACGAGAGCTGTCTCAAAATGCAACTTTTTCAAAAACGCCCTGTATCTCAAAAATGAGAAGAGCTAGAGTAATTATGTTTGTGTCATCTTTCGTTTCACAAAAAAGTAGCCAACGTTCGCGAAAACCGCATCTCTGTATCTTTGCTAATAACTGAGATACCCTGCGAGGACAACCAAAATGGGACAACCTGTACATAAAGAGAAAAGTTTACGACACATGGCAAAATCATTGGAACACGTATAACAGACAACTAAGACGGATAAAGCCAACCGTGAAAAAGTGGTTCTACCCTCAATCCACCACTAGATGTGAACAAGTCGTTCTAAACAGGTTAAGGATAGGTCACACAAATTTGACACATCTATACCTTCTCTTCGGAAAAGACAGACCTAGATGTGAGAGATGTAAAACCACACTGACAACCTAACATATTTTCACGTGTATGTTATTCAATCAACAGAGACATGACCTCAAAGTACCCGAAATTGAAAACGCCCTTAGAAATGAAAAAGACGTACTTACGATGGTATTACATTATATCAAAGCCATAAATCTATTTTATAAGATATAGTTTACTGCAAATGGATTAACGGAGAGCACAATGACCTAGATGTCGATGCTCTAACCCCCCAAAAAATAAAATAATAATAATAATTTCTAACTGTTTGACAAAATAGGAGGTATAAACTGTTTAAGGACCTTAGAATAAATTAATAAACAGATTGCCGTTTTACTTATGCAGTTATCACTTTCAAATCCACGTTTCTCCAAAATAAAGGCTACACCAAAGCTTCTACAGATATAATAAGCTCTATATTTCATTTTTGCATTATTCACTCATATAATAAAGCTGTAAAACTATTGTAACGCGGCGTGAATTCAATGCTCTAATAAAATACATTTTCCAATGTTACAGTAAATCGTACATATATCTAGTAAAAATTTGCTATATATAAAATAGTGTAGTATAACATGCCAAACATGCAATCAAACATAATTGCTCACTAAAAAGTTTTAACGAATTCTAAATTTTTAATGGTTTAGTTATTGATATATCAATCTATTAAACTAGATTCATGGCTAAATTAATGAACCGGAAAATTGTAGTTCAGCGGAAGTTGGGAAAAGTTATATAATTATAAAAAAAAAACAGGAGATGAATGAAGTAAAGCTAGGGACGCGTTATTAAACATGGCTCTAATTTCTACTATCGATTCTGAATACAATTTGATAAAATTATAAAGTGTAAAAGAAATTCAATGTGGATTCCGTAATAAATTGGTTACATAAGTACATTCTAAAGGCAACCAATTTATAACAAACCACTCGATGACCCAATGTTAGGTCATATTTCTTCCACTAGGTGGTTTGGTGGTTCACACAGCACGTATTCAAACAAGAGCTCGAACAAGTGTCACTTGTCGCGTCTGATTTACTGTTGGGGTTCCTTTTGGTCATTAATTTCACCCGATTTTGATCAAGAGTAAAAAAGATTTTTCTGTTTTTGTATGTGTGAGTAGCGTTATTATACAAACTGATGTTGACAAAACTTATTTTCAAATAGTTTTAAGCTTCGAGTTGTCAAATTCTATTAGAATATACTTTAAAATACATAATCGTATAACCAGTATATGTACGAGAACGTAAAGTAGTTCCCTAGGGATGTATTCTACACGGATTACACATGCTAATGCGGCTTCAGTCTAACCAGACGTGCACCTGCTACCGCTAATAATTCATAACAAAGGCATACGGAGTTAAAGGATTACATTTTATTTCTAAAGCAAAATGTTGGATTACTATGTACTGGATTGTCACTTATACAAAGAAGACCAGATTGAACATAACTCAATTCTTCTTATTTGCTTTGGCACGTCTAAATTCATCTTATTATTTATATAGGTTCGCTTACAACCTTATCAGATCTGGGATTAATTTTTTTCAATAAAAAAAAGTTTAGTATAAACTGAATGCAAAGTAGTATTTATTCGTCAGATATATTTAGTGTAGAAATATGGAAGGTAAATCTGTTTGTAAATATGCACTGTGTCTCTTGAATTTCTGGACATAGGGAATTCAAATGTAAAGCTTCTTAAGGAAAAAAGGCTGCTTTTTATGTTACAATTGCATTTACATTTGGTTCATCCGTTTTCGAGAAAATTAGTAAAAACTTAAGGGATTTTTCGTAACCGGTAACGTTAATAAGCCACGTAAGTGTCAGGATAAATACAATAAGGAGCACAAATAAAATAAGTCTGTTATAAACAAGAAGATGATATTCTAAATAAACAAATTAATTATGAAAATTGGAAAATAAATAACAAAAAATCATCATTTCTACTATTTTATCAAGTTTTCAAATAAATGTCCGTTTGCAGCTAAACAATATCCAAGTCGATCATAGAACTCTCGCCGAACGTTTGCGAGAATGTACTGGGAGACTTCGTCGCTGTTTACTAAGATTGCTTATTTTAAGTCGGTCAGACTGTTAAACGAGTTTTCACTGTTGTATAATTTGTTTTTTGAATAACCCCAGAGGAAAAAGTCACAGGGAGCCAAATCAGGGGAGGGTGCTGGCCAGTTTATGGTACCACCTCGACCTATCCAACAGCCGGGAAACGTGAAGTCTAGAAACTCACGTACGATTGCACTATTGTGTGCTGGACACCCATCGTGCTGGTACCAAATGTCTTCCTCCAGGTTCAAGTCTAACAGCGCTGGGCCAATTTCTTCTTGAAGCAGCTGAAAATAACGCTCTCCAGTCAACCAGTGTTGGGTAAGATCCATTTATTTAGGATCTAGATACAGATCCAAACACATTTTTAAAAACTGATCTAGATAAAGATCCAAGATCCGTACGTAAAAATGGATCTAGATAAAGATCAAAGATCCTTGAAATGAGATCTAGATCTTTTATAAAGATCCGACATTCCTAAAATTGTTTCGAGATTTTTCTAATTATTAATATTATCTTTAATTGCTATTATTGCTACTGATGAGTAGTACTCCCATTCCCATGATCATTTTTCATGTAATACAAATATTAGTCCGTAAGGTTAAATTATTAAGAAAAATAATATAAAATATAATTTTGTAGGTTTTATTGAAAACTGACATTAATTATTTAACGCACTACAAATTACAAAATTAGTATTAGGTACACATTTACATTGCAAGTTGCAATGTTAATTGTTAATTTAACTTAACACATAGTTGTTATATAATTATAAGGATAAGGACATTTATCTAAATTATTATAAGTATACATTACATAATTACATTTTATTATCTAATTTTATTTTATTTTGTTTTAAAATTAATAGCATCTCAAATATATCATCACCTAATCTATTCCTACGAGGAGTTAAAATTATTCCACCCATACTAAATATCCTTTCAAGGCAGATGAAGAAGTATAGAATTATATTTTAAAAGATTTCTTTTATAGCAGGATCAGTTAAAATTGCTCAATTAATTCTTGTTCATTTATATAATTTGTTATTAAAATAATATTGTATTAATTTATTAATATTAATTAACGTTCACTGCAGATTTTTTTATTTAACGAATTTCTGTTCTAATTTTAAGATTTTTAAATGAATGTTCTGTTTCAATTAATTTAAAATTCGTTAAATGTGCATTGTTTAATAGGAAATTTTATTACCTTTACAAATATTTAATTATGGATATTAAAATTGTTATTTTATAAATTTCAATTTAAATTTGGAAAAATTTTTAAAAATACAGATTCTGTAACAATAATTAAATTTTAATTGCTCATAGTTAGCTTGCAAATAATTTGTGCATTCTGAATCAAATGTTGTTTGCATTGAGTATTTATTTTAAAAATCAAAGAATTCGTCCGTGGCAGAGGATTTTTTCAGTTAGTGTGAACTGAATTTCTGATTCTGAATTATTAAGATTTTCTTGAAATCCGGAATTGTTAAGTTCACACAATTATTGCGTTTGACAGAATGCTGTTTCATTTTAAAGGGTAATTTTTAACCACCATAATTTAAATTTTGGGTAAAAATTTGGATTAACAGGATATTGGTCACATTAACTAGAATTTTTTAACTATCCATTAATATTAGAGAAACGTCATATGAAAGCCTTCAAAAACATTCTCTAATTTTAGAACTTATTTTAAATGCCAGTATTAGTCATTGCTTCTAAGCTAGCTTTAATTTTAAAAAGTGTTGGCAAAACAGTACCTAACTGACAAGTTTTCTCATCTTGTAAAATATCTATTGCAACGGCTATAGGTTTTGTAACAGAAATATATTCGTTTAAAAACACACAAAATCTGACAGTTGGAACACGTCTAATTTTAATAACTTACAAACATCACTTAATTCTGCTTCAATATTAATTAGCTTAACACATGCGTCATACATGGAACTCCAACGAGTAGGACAAGGAACTTTCAATTTGACACCGCAAACATTTTCTAACTGATCCGACGCCTTAGTTGTCCTACTCACTAAATTCCATAAAGAATAAGCTTTCCCAAAAACAGTATCGTACATTTTTTTATACCTTATGTTTTCAAATGCTTTAGCTGCATCTATCGTAATTACAAGGCTGAGTGTATGCGAACAACACTTAAAATGTTCGGGCAAAAGCACGTAAGTAATGTCAGTATCAAAAGCAGGTAATGATTCAACATCTACATCATTTTGATTTTGCAACTCTGTTAATTCGCTATCGCTGCTCTTATTACATATAGAAGCAGTAAATACGTTAAAAGCTTATTAAAGTTGCTTGCGTTATCTGTTACCGTTCCTGAAATTTTACCGAGATTTAATTTGTATTCGTTATGAATTTCACTTATTAATTCCGCAATTCTGTCAAATGCGTGTGCAAATTTAAATCGCCTACAGCTTAATGCAAAAGATTTACGTTGGAAACTATTACTATCGATAAAGTGTGCAGTCATATCAAGATAACTTTTGTTATTGGTGCTCCAAACATCTGTAGTTGTACAGACGTATTTGGTTTTATTTAATTCTTCTATTACAGCACCAATAACTGCTGATTTCTCTTCTCCTAACTTACTCTTGAGCGTTTTTCGGTCACAAGGTTTTTTGCCAGAAAGTCCTACTAACCTAATAAATGCGGGTTTTTCGACTGTACAAATAGGCCTCATCTCTTCAATTGTGTAATCTAAGACGAGTTTGTTAACCGAGTTCTTTGTGGTAGAACTGGTAGATCGTTGAAAAATGTTAGTCTTGTTGAAATTCTTCATTGATAAAATTTCGATTTTACTTTTTTTTGTTGTCTTTTCTGCATCGAATTTGCTAAATGTTACTGGATGCTTTCTCTAGAAACAAGGAGAAAGTGTATCTTAATTTATAAAATTCAGATTGAAGTCACTTCAAGTTTCAGTCAAAATTTAGATAACACCAATTTTGAAAGCGACTGAATCCCGTCTTTTTATGAATACAGGTATCATAAACATTTAAAAAAGTTTTTTGATGCATTAGGGACTTTAAGAAATAAATCTCAACCTTTTGTAAACGTTCTTTTACACGAGAAACTAAGTATTTTGCAACAAAAATACTTTACGTAATTCATATAGAATTTAATAAGAAAAATTAAGTCTACAAATCACGTTTTGATATATCAGATGATGTATTTCGTAAGAATCCAATAAATGATACTAAAATTCTGCCAAAACTATATTAATACATACCTTCATATGCCGAATAAAATTTCCTGTTGAAGTCACATGACCTTGTATTTGTGCGGGACAATTTAGACACTGGGTCACTATCTTGTTGTCACATTTTGATAAAATTTTATAAAATTTACCGCTTAAGATTGGCGGAACTTCCATTAATTCAGCTTCGTCACTAATTGTTGATCTAACTAACAATTAACAAATGTGCTTTACTTAAAGTCGTATTCTTAAGAACTGAAGACAAGATTGTTGTTTTTCTATACCTCCTTTTGTTCGATTAAATTAGCAACAGAGAATTCCAGTTCCACTTAACTTAAGTACCTACTTTAATGGATGGATGACCCCATTGTCATTACTCATTAAGTCATTAGATTAGCACTTAGCTGTCATTACCTGCCTTTGTAGCTTTGGGAAACAAAAACAACCGACGGAAATATTAACAAAGGAAATGAATAGTTCTATTATTGGTTATTTCGGAATTTAACATGCCTCAGGCAGTAGGTAATTGTGTAAATGTGTATGTATATCTTTGGGGTACGGATGTAACGGTCGTAACCGAGCATAATGTATTTTTTAAATATAAAGCTCTGTTGCCTCAAGCCAGTTAAAAATTTCACAAAATACCCTTAAAATACATTTTAAAATCTTCTAATGGATCTTTGGATTCAAGTACTAAAGATCTGTTAAAATGTGATCTAGATCCAGATACTAGATCCTAGCAGAGCAAAGTATCTAGATCCAGATCATAGATCCGTTTAGTGGATCTAGATCCTGGATCTAGATCACTTTGATCTAGATCCTACCCAACACTGCAGTCAACGTACCATCAATAAAGAAAGGACCTATTAATCTATGGCCCAGTATGCCAATCCATACATTTATTGTGTTACGATATTGACTTCTACTCTTAATTGATAAATGCAAATTTTCAGTATTCCAGTAACGAAAATTTTGGCGGTTATGAATACCATGAGTTGAAAAAGAACATTCGTCGGTGAATAAAATACGACTTAGAAAGTTTCTATCTATGTTTGATAACTCTACTAATCTTTCGGAGAACTCCATTCTCATGAGTTTATTTTCATCAAAAATTTCCTGCTGCAAACTATACTTGAAAGAATTGAACACTGGAGTTTGTCGCTTCAAAATTCGATAGACGGTACTGTGAGATATTCCTAAACTGCACCCAATTTGTCTCACACTTTTATTCTTACCTTCAACAAAATTAAGTAACACATCCAAATCTCTCTCATTTTGCCCCAGAGGTTTAATATCTTGACAATTACATGGCTTATTAACGTTACCGGTAGATTTGAATAAGTTGATAATTTTTAAAATTGTTTCTGCACTTGGAATTTGCCGGTTTTGATAACTAGCCGAGTACAAATCTCTGATATTTCTAAGTGAATTGCCAGAGTAATGCCATTCAATAAACTTTACTTTTTCTTCAATGGTGAAACAATTCATTTTTATAAGCAAATTTTTTTTTTAAAAGTCCCAAATAAAGTTTTAATGATGAATGAATTGCTTTTGAACAATGAATGATTTACAATGACAATTAATAATTATTGTTAGCATTATCTGTCTAAAGCAAAGCAACCTTGACCAGTTAAGTTTTTCCTAAATTTCTCGAAAACGGATGAACCAAATGTAAATGCAATTGTAACATAATAAGCAGCCTTTTTTCTTTAAGAAGTTTTACATTTGACATTTTACTGTAAAATAACTAGGGGAGCCAATATTTACAATAGTTTATTTTAACATGGGAATTCCCTATTTCCATAAATTCAAAAGACACAGTCACCTTCGAACAGAACAAAAGTATCAACTTTTGCAACTAAGATCTTAAGGTAAGAGTTGAATTTTACTATATGACGAGAGAACATCCAATCGCATGATTAGCATTAAATCTTTTTGACGACGACTAACAAAACTATCTGGTGTGGAACACCACACGACCTTCCAACTTACAAAATGGAAATTAAAAGGAATGAAATAACCTTAGTAACATTTTTTTAGGATAATTATGCAACCTCTTTTATAATAAGTTAATTACAAAAATATGCAACATTATATAAACAAAAACAATAATCTATGTCAAGCAGACGTTTAAAACTTCATGTGTGACAGAGGTTAACAGACATCTACATGCTCACTTAAAAATTTAAAATAAATGAAATAATCCTATTCATAATTTTTTATAGGGTAATTCTTTTTAATACGTTCATAACGAAAACAAGCAACATTGTAAAAACAATAAAATAGTCTATGTCAGAATGACGTTTAAAACTTCACGTCAGATAGAGGTTAATATATACATAACCTAAACATAACTTAAAAAAAACTTTCAAAGCCTCCCGCTTATATAAAGAATCAATAATACAGTTTTCCTTCATATTTAATTAATTTTTAGACATACCTTGCGTTATATTAAGAAAATTTATAAAGAAAAGTTGAACTGACACTTAAATTTTACGTCAGGAATTTTTTTTTGTCGGTAAATTACGCGTAGTATCCAACAATTTAAGGTAATTAGTCGATATGTTGATGATCTATGTGTATGAATTTTTATATCTTTGAAATATACAGCTGTTTTAGTAATATTTCATAAAAACAAAAAACTAACCCTAATAAACCCCCACACGTACACGTACACACACACGCACACACACGCACGCACACACAGACGCACACACGCACACGCACACCCACACAGGCGCGCGCTTGCACACACACACACACGTCATGGCCGATCTTGGCAAAACTTGGTCAAAAGTTTTAAAATGAGCCAATAAGTCGATTTAGCGATAGTGAAAAAAATTAACTTCATAACCTTCCATACCTACATAAGTATATGTAGTTTGAAAGGTAATTAGTTCTGACGTTCAACTGTCAAGTAGCGTTGTGATCTCTTCGGTTTTTGAAGTGAGCATACGGTGACCATTTATGTAAAAAGGAAATATGGGACATGGGCGCATCGTCGCAACAGGCTGAACGGTACCAAATTCTCCTCAATGAGGGGATGCAAAATTATGTAGTGGTTGTTTTTAAGGTATCTCATCTCGTAATGCAAAAATGTCAAAAAATAAAAATTGAATACACCGTTCGTAAATTATCTGGGCGATCTTGGAGATACTATTAAGCGATAGTGGGGGATCCGCAAAACTCCCCACCTAAAAATGATGTCAGGGTTTCCGATGCAAATGGTTTAAATAGCGGGCCCTGACAGAGCAAAATTAACTAAAGTTGTAGGAGTATATCTTACTACTTCACAGGCTGTTGTACTGGCAATCTGGCTTGTTTCATTCGACTATTTGTGTGGAATTGTTAACTCTCATTGTTATTGTGTGACTGACTGTCCCTTATAATCTAGTAACTTGTTGAACAATTAAAATTGTGCTTTGTTTTCATTCTTGTGAGTTGCACATCATAAGTAGTGTGTGTCGTGTTACCGTGTGCGCGACCCAAATTCCCACCATGTATCAATTGGCGTCCCGTAACGTGAAGCTTGGACAAGTGTTGCAGTGTGATAACACCCGCGATCTCACCATCGCAGCTAGCTTGTGACCACAAGAACGGATTGTACCCAGATAACTCCAGTGGCTCCCAACACCTATCAGAGCAAAAGTTCAGCCTACAGAACTTAATCGATGCGTTGGAACAGGTTAAACTGGAAGAAACGAAACTGCCTACATTCAGCGAAAACTCCTGGGAGAACCCGATTACGTTCTTGGACCACGCTGGGGAACACTTCAATGACTACCACTTTCCCTAAGGAGACCGTGTTTCGCGGGCCGGAGAACCACTGAGAGATACCGAAGCGAAATGGGGGCAAGGATACACGGACTTCTAGCCGTGGTTCGCGGGCATGAAGACTCTTTTTAAAGAAATTCGAAGACCCACGAACCTTGACAAGACTCAGGTCGAAACTATTTGGACGGGAAGAAAAATCTCAGGCAGGCGAGAATACTTGCAGCCGAAGTCGAGAATGGCCGCCACCTGCAGCTCCAAATAAACGAGCAAATGGAGCTCCTGAATAATCTGCTCGCCCTAAAGATTATGCAGTTCCTAATTGAATGTATCCTGAGCCCCATGTTGGAACTTCAACACCACTAGGGCCAAACCACAAATGTCAGCTGTCTCTTCTACCCAGGGCGGTACTTTAATCGCGATTATCGGGAAAATCAACACCACCAGGGAAACGGACCGGCGACCGGGTTATCCTCCAAATAAATATGATCAGGAACGGTATCGACAACGGACTACCAAGATTTACCTCTTGTTGGGCACTACTATCTACGCCGTCGTTCTCGATATCGGGTTTACACAATTTTCCCCGGAGAAGTCTATTCGACACCTGGAGACACCGCCGTACAAGCTCGTACGATTGGCAAGCCGAGAATAGCACATTCAATACTAGGTCCATCTGCCTCATGATCGGAAGTGGAGTTTATGATGGCCGAAGGCGTGGTCGAACGCAACACTTCTCTCTCTCACTGATCCCCGACAGTGGTCATGAAAAAGGATGGAAACCCAAGATGCTGCGTAAATTATCGCCGGCTGAACTAACTCAAGGAGAATGAAAGTTCGACGCTACCGAGCATCTATGAGACGCTGCGATTACTTTTTAAGAAACAAATTACCCCACTTTACAAAAGACAAAACAAAAATCTGTAAGTAGAATAACATAATGTGTTACTAACAAGGTTAAACAACATTAATAACTAAGCTATTTCAAAGATGTTTAACGAGTATGGAAAGGAATAAAACAATCTACACAGAAGCCAACATTACACTTTGAACACATTGTTCTAACTATTGATTTACATGTGTGACGAGCACAGCGTCTTCTTTCTTTGCTTCCGTACGTTGGACCAAATGAGCGAATCTGTCAAATTGAGTTTAATTCGACATTCGACTATCGGCTGATGAAGATGGTGAAGCTGATGGTTTTCCAGGTCTTCTCGAGTGTGTACCATATTTTTTTTCCAATATGTACTAGCTGCCTTTCTTTTCAAATCTAATTGGACAGCTTACTACTTCTGGATTTATTATGCAAAACCCAATTGTTTTGGAGCGCAACATCCATCGTCCACATGAAAATCGGCCAGTACCATTTCTTAGAACGAGTCTCTATTCGATAGCAATCAATATTTTGCTCCATCTGATCTGTTCCTCTACAAATCAATTGTACTTTGTAATTAATGTTAGCCTGGGTATTTGTACGTGTCGTTTCTGTTGTGAAAATCGTTTAACTTGAGTTACAGGTAACGTACAGCATGAGGTGGAAAGAATAGTCACTACAGAATTGTCCATCCATCGTACATAATAGACCATCAGTCCCTTCAATTACTGTTTCCAAATAGCCACGTTCATTTTTCTTAAATAGTGTCTTACTCGTCAATGGACATCCTCTAGGGATACGGTTATCACGCATAGATCCAATTGCATTATATCCACGAGATCCTAAAAATGAAAAGAGGGCTGATCTGGAAAATAGATTATCCACGTACAGGTTGTATCGCAATTTCCTTATTTTATCCGATAATTCGTCCAAGAAAACTAGCAAAGGCCATGCTGCCTTCCCAAATAATGTTTCATAATCATTGTTTGATTTAGCATTTTTCCCTTGGTAGAGTTCAAAATTAACCAACTACCTATCCTTTTGGTTGACCGTGTGTTCCGTACTATTTAACTATACTTTCACCATAAGCGAGATGCTCTTCGGATACAAAGTTTGAAGAACAATTTTTTTGCCACTTCCATTATGGGACGTATCTTCCAGACCTTATCATTTGGATCCACTTTTATATTATCGGAAAAGTGCAAGAATTGTCAAATCTGTAAAAATCGATCTCTGCATAGATTGAGGTACGGCACAGTTTTTCATGTCTTCATTGTAATCCCAGTAATGACATTTGGATGGTAAATTATTACATCCACTTACAAATAAAATGGCAATGAATATTTGAATCTCGTCAGACGTGATGTTTGGGTGCCGTGCGCATAATTGAGGAATAATGCGTAGCGGCGGCTTTCATTCACCAAGCGGTCAATGAAATATTGACCAATAAATTGATCAGTATCGATAAATGTTCATATTTGGAATAGTCAGGGGTTGGGAATACTGAAGTTTTTTCCTTGTCAAAATCAACTCCCGATATCCACCGCTGCTCAAAATTATTTTTTCCATTTAATCGTTGATTTTTCCAGTTGTTAATCTCCTCGGAAAAATGACTTGCTGTTGTAACATCTGTAGAGATTCCGTATTATCATCGTTGTAGCTTATACCAATGTTTTCATTATTTGTTAGCCGTATTTCAGCACATATATATATATATATATATATATATATATATATATATATATGAACTTTTTGGTTCATAGATTGCTTAATTTTCCTCTTTCAGTTCAAAATTATAATAAAGAATTGCGCACTATTAAAGGAATTGCTGCATACAATGGGTTTTCAGATGAAGTGGTTATAAATATAGTTAGGAAACAAACACATATAATGAGGGTCAAGAACGTAACTACATTAGATAACGCTAGAAAACGAATAGAAACAAAGTATGTAAAGTTACCAAACTATCCTACTTATACAAAAGGTGTACCTAAAATCTTTTCCAAAATTAATTTGAAAATAGTCATTACTTTAAATATTAGTTTGCAAACTCTTTTAGGCAATCCAAAAGATAAGATAAGCAGGATAGGTCGGGAATTTATAAGATTAATTGTAGAAATTGTGAACAAATATATGTGGGACAAACTAAACGACCTATCAAAATTCGCTTTAAAGAACATTTAGCTCATATAAAATACAAACGTTGGGACAAGTCTGCCGTAGCCCTACATGTGTTTCATAAAAATCATATGGTAGATGAGGTATCATTAATCAAACATGTTAGTAATAAGCACGAACTTGATTGTTATGAAAGTTTAGAGATCAAAAACAAACAAATTCTAATGAATAATAATAATCAAGGACCTTTAGGCTACTCTGAAATCATTAAACTTTCATAACTTTCACTTTCAGCAGATTAGCAACGAAGCGTTACTCGCTTATGGTGTATCGAAACGCGTTCGTTGTTTTTTAATTTTGTGTGGTACGTGGATGTATTCTGTTTATTTTTATATTCTTTTAGTTATTATTAACTACAAAAAAATTAAAAAAAAATTTCTTAGGAGAATTTTGATTTTAAGCGTGTTCCAATAATGGAACAATGGGCATAAACGACTCCATTAACTTTATAGGTTTCAAATATAAAATCGTATACAATATTATGTGTCATAATCGAAAATTTATTTTAGAAAATAGAAAACGTTAATATTAATTTGTATGGAATTTAGCAAAGCATGCTTAGTGTAAGTTTTTTCGACATTTCCAACAAGTTTTGGTCGAATTTTTTTTTGCAAAGTGCACACCTATTCTGTTTTTCAGCTGTAATAATCCAATGACCACTTGGGTCAAACCTTATTGAATTAGCTATTCTAGCGGGTAGTCTTATGCGTTGCAGGATGGCCAGAGCCAGTGGGAGGGCACCCGTATTTGTGAAGGTAAACTTGGACCACTGAACGTCGGAAATTCTTTCTTTCCTTAGCCTTTTCTATAGATTTGCCGTGCATTATGAAGGCTTGCATCAAGCCAGAAAGCAACAACGCCCATTATCATTTTTTTTGATCGAATAGACATTCTGCGGTTATCAATGTTTGATCCATACGATCGACGCCTCCCACAAACTTATTGTACCGTGATATAACAAGTGGGTGACTTACAGGAATTTTTCTCTTTTGTGACCTATTAACTTGTTTTTCTGGTCCAATAGGGTTACCAGTACTGATGGTTAGTACTATTCGATTGCCGTGCCAACTTGTAATGGTAACATTAGTTTTTATATCGGTGTAAAAGTCATAAGAACATCGACTTCTTTTTTCCATAATTTTTGGAGAAGTGATTGAATACTTCTCAATTAGATTGTACTTTATGGTTCCTGAGTAACCAAATCATCTTTGTTATAATCTATGGGTTAGTTTCAAAGAATTAAAGAAACGATCACTGTAAATTTTAAAAGACGTATTTTGTGGAGGATATTTTATCAAATTCATTACTACGGTACCAACAATGCCTAGGATTGCTTTTATTTTCTCATCCTTTTTGCTACCACCTTGATATGGTTCAAATTTCATAAGATATCCCAAAGGTTCACACAAGCATCACATTTTATAACCGTATCTTATAGGCTTCCCTTTTGAAAACTGTTTTGTCCCATGCCTGCCAAAATATGGTACTCATCTATACTTAGTCTTTCCTGAAATTCTGAATACTGAAGAAAGTGTAGATTAAGAATTGTCAATAAGGGTCTCATTTTTCCAAACTTATCATTTTTCGGTAAATCCGAATTGTTTGCATAATGGAGGTATCTTTTTATTGTTTCAAAACGATTTCGTCGCATTGAATTTATCACTTCCATGCTATATGTTTCAGATCCTACGCCCCACCACATTCTTCATCTAGGTACTATAAAATATTCCGATAACAATAAAATCGCTGTAAAACATCGCATTTCGTTTACATAAATTTTGAAGCTATGATCTTGTTTTTCCTTCAGTGCATATTTATTTGTCGTATCTGTGATAAGCATCAAAGCAGCACTGTCCTTTGGAATGTCCATCGTAGTTTTTCGCGATATGAATTGTGAAACTTGATGATCAAGATCCACTTGCAGTGACCAGTCTCTTTTAGTGGGTAAGAGAGATTTTTTTTAATTCATGTAAAGTCATATTCACTTCTTCATCACTATCGCTGCTCTCACTTGTAATATCTTTTTTGTTGATGCTTGATGATGAATCGTCATTATTATCACTAACAGTTGGACTGCTAGGTACATTTTGATTAGATTCAGCTTCATCATCACTATCCTCATCTCCTATAGTAAAAGTTGCTCCTTAGGTTCGGAAATTTGTGGTAGCTGGGTTTTTAACTGCCTACTACTAAGTTTATTGATGTCACTGCAGTCATTTTCATCTACACTATGTTCAGCGCTTTCTTCTCCATCCTCTGGAGGGGTAATGAAAACATCTGCTTCCCAAACATTTTCATCTTCTACAAGCTGAGTCAACTCTGCCGTGGTGTAATATCTAAGCATAATAAAAAAAAGTTTATACACCCATTGATACTCATTGTTCCAATAATGGTGGAATGGCATAGAAAAAGGGGTCAGAAACAAATTATTATCATTTTAATATTATTGAGATAATGCCGTAAATAATAATTTATTCAATTTATTTCAATTCCGATATCATAACAAACAGCACTTTTGCGTGCGCACCAGTTCCCCTTTAATATGTGAAAATCCATCGCACACGATTTTGCCACACCCTACTTTATCGCGAAGTATAAATGTTTTAATATAAACACTCACTCTGTACTGCAAAATACTTCTTTGTAGAATTTCCAACAGAATTTCTCTGCAACCCGCTTTTATAGTAATTCCTGTACTTACATAGAAAATTTCTCTGTTCGAGAATATCAAACCTGACCAATTCTTAAAGCGATTTCATGCAATTTACCTTATTGTTCTAACGTATTTCGAAATCTGACCCGTAGTATAAAAATATTTAAAGAATTCGTGTGACATAAACAATCCTTAAATAAATAATTTGACGCTAAAGAGGGACTAGCTCCTATACCAAGTTGCCTACTAGCTGATTTTTCGGCAGGAGGCGACCTGTTATCGATCTCTTTTCATGTAACGATGCTAGAAGCTCGTCTGGAGGATCAAAACTAACGCTACAACCTTTGGAACGTATTATTATTCCACCCTTACAATTCTACTTATTTAAAGTGTCCGAATTAACTTTAAATAAACAGAACCACTCAGAATTCGCTGGTTAAGCTGAGGTTACCTAATCTGACCATTAGAGAATTCCAAACCTAAACCCGCTGTATTACACACGAAATTCTACCTATTTAGAGTGTCCGTATTAGCTCTGTATAATTACGATACCCAGAGTTCACTAAGATCGGCTCGAGATTACCTTGGCCGCGAGCGAACTCATAATCAAACCCCCTGTATATGTAAATATCCCCAGAATCCCCTGGTACAAATATTGTCAACAATAAACAAACCCAGACATAACGAAAACGTTCAGTTTGCTTTCACGAAAGTGGTTAAAACAGGTGGTTACGTAATGATTTAATACGAGCCATTATTTAAAATGTACAAGGTTATTTCCTAGTTTTAGATTATTTAAAAGATTGGAGTACAATATCCCGCAATATACCATTTAAAACCATTCCATAAATAATGAAAAATTTATAAAGATTAACTAACATTCCTGTTTGTGCAAATAATAAACGTTTCATTGACCTTCAGTGATATAAACATTACAGCTGGTGCAAGACTTCATATACGCATAAACTCCACTAAATGAAAATAAAACGAATACATTATTTCACCTTCAACTAATTATTTTCAGTCCTATGTACATATTTAGTTTAATTATAGTATAAGAATAAATCTAGTTTTTTAAGTCATTCTCCCTGTGTATATAAAACAGTACTCTAGTAATTCAAGGTCGCGGTTCAACGTGACATTAATTTCAAATTTGCCACAACTTAAACTTTTCTTTTAGATTGAACTATACTAAAACCCTCCTATCCAGGTGTTCCAATAATTAACCAAAGCTCAATTAATTATTCCCCATTACGAAAAAGGAGCCGTGGAATACAAAATTTACCTCAATCTCATTTCAAGATATTAATGAACATAATAATTTCAAACTTCAACTTAACATTAACTATCCAAATGATCTGGCAAAATATACACATCAAGGAAGCCACCATCCACGCACGTCGTCCAGGTTGGTGTTCTAAAAAAGCAAAACCCACTTCCACACTACACTGTAGCTGGTCGAAGCATATTAACTAAATCCACATAGTGGAATTGTAATTTGTCAAGGACCCGAAAGGGTTTTACAATGGAACATTCATATAGATCACGGTAATTGGCTAATTATAAAACATAAAATGTACATTTTTATTACTTTAGTGATTTACTATACGAAGTAACAATAAAAGTAAGTAACATAGCTCACGCCTTTTGAACACAAAATCCGAATTAACACTTACTTTTGATAAGCCATTTTTTTTTTGTTCGTAAAAATAAGAGTTGATGTTTCACAGAATTTATAAGTATTCAATAAACTGAACAATAACTGCACTTTAAGATATACACAAGTGTACTAAACACATTGTAACTTGTAAACCGGAGATAAAGTAATAACCTATTGTATGGTAGGGGTTAAAAAGACATGTTCCAATATTGGAACAATAAGCAAAGATGGGTTAAGAGAGATAATTTATATAAGGAACCAAAATTTCCTAGACAAACTATTAGGGAGGAGTCATATGCTTACAGATCCCGAATCAGATCGAGAAGGGGCAGACGCCGCTGCCACAGCAATAACCGGTGCCAGCAGGACTGTCTATCCAGCAGGGGCCCTGGTATTATTTACCTGAAGAATAATTTTTTGTTCATATAAAACATTTATTTTTATTTTGTAATTTATTAAGAGAATAAATACCTGTTTTGGTTTGATTTTTTTATAGTACTGTATACAAGTTGTCACGCCCACTACGATTCAGTAAAGCCGCGAGCAAATGCAAGAATAAAAATTATTTTTATAATATCCCTTAATACTAGAAGGGTTATACTTCTTTGTGTCCTTTTAGGGAAATTGGTTTAAGTATTACTCACGAAGGTGAAAGCAAACGTTTAAGAGGCTGCATTTCACAAAATTGTATATTGATGCAAACATTAAGTAGCGTTGTTTTTAATATATGTTTAACGGTTGGTTCATTATTTTCGATTGAAATAAATTGAATGACCTTATTTATGCAAACCTTAACATACTTTTTGAAATATGTAAGCGCCTTATATTCAAGCTAACCGACAATGACGTAATACTGCGATAGTGAATAGGAACGCGGGAGTAGCTGTTGGATATGGTCGACTGTTTCCCCTCTTACCGATGTATTGAGATTGATTATCGGAGGTTACTCAGCAGTCAAGTTGATTCATGGTTGCGTTGTGTTTTATGCGTGATTACATTACCTTGTGAATATTTGTTGTATAATGACCTTTTACTTAACATATTCGAATTTAATATACATTATTGAAATAATACGTATTCGTTAGTTACCTAAACTAGTGTTGTTATTATCAGAAGCGGGATATTTCGTTTTATGGAAGTTTAATCAAGAAATTATGTTAAAATGGGAAAAAGAAAAAGCAGGCGTCGTTGTAGTAGCAGCAGTTCAAGTAGCTCTTCGTCTGACGGTTCCGTGCCATCAAGGAAAGATAGAAAACGAAAGGGCAAAATATCAACATAAACGATCGTTTACGCCGCCGTTGTCACTGCTAAGTAATAATTCTGAAAATTCAGGTTTGATAGATATAATTAATAGTATAAGAAGCGAACAAAGACCGCGCGTATCAGTTCGGGACACGGACATACCGGAGTTCGACCCGTTGCATCACAACATAAATATCTGGTTGCAAAAATTGATGAGCATGCAGCAATCTATAATTGGGATGATGTCACCATCTCTCATTTAGCTATTAAGAAATAAAGGGGATCTGCTGAAATATGGTATAAGTCTCTTCCCTTTATTCCAAAATCGTGGTCCGAGTGGAAATCTATACTTGTCGCCACATTGCCCTCTACACGCGATTGACACGGTCTAATGAGAGAAATGCTTAGTTTTAAACCCAAGTCTAACCAAAATTTGTACGAATACTGTTTTGAATAGCTGTCTCTCATCAGAAAATGGATTTGCAATTGAGCGGGAGTGATGAAGTAAATTTGATAGTTGGTGGGCTGGAAAATCAGAACATTCGGTTTGCGGTAAAAGCGGCTAACATTACGGACCCTGAAAAATTGGCTGTTTATTTAAAATCTTTTGAATTATATAAAAGCCGGATACATCACGGTCTTTTACTAGTAAACCGAGTTTTCTTTCGAAACCGTTTAGATGGGACACCGAGAAACCTAAAATTGTTTGTTTTAAATGCAAACAATCCGATCACAAACAATACAATTTCCTTTAAACGTTCCACAGGGTGGTTCGAACAAAGAACATTGTAATTATTGTCGACTTAAGGGACATACACTTGATACATGTTTTAAGCGAAAGAAAAAAATGTCGGCTCTAACACAATCTAGTGCAACGAAACCCGAAAACAAAAACGTTCTTTTTGTAGCCAGCGAAGGTGACAAAAATAAGTTTTATAAATCTGTTAAAATAAATGAAAATGATGAATCAATTTGTTACGTTGACTTTGGAAGTGAGTGTTCGTTAATCACCGAAACTCTTGCTACTAAATTAAATTTGCAAATTACACAATTTTTAAAACCAATTGTTCTTACGGTTTTCGGCGGTTCGGAAATTAAAGTGTCGAAGAAAGTAACTTGCCGCGTATCTATTGACGGTGTCTCCCTAGTTATTGATTTGCTGGTTGTTAAAGACTGCATACCGGGTATAGAAATTGTGATAGGTCAGAACAATACGGAAGACCTCCGTATAAAATACTCGCGTGTTGGCGAAAAACTATTATTTAATGCGCTAGGGTTAAAGGTAAACTCTGTTACTTTGGAAGAAGGTGGTGTTGAAAAGCAGTTCGTGAAAATTGGAATTGATGACGGAGAAAGTCGAAATAAAGTTTTGAAATTAGTCGAACAATATTCAGAATGTTTTCCTGGCGAAACTGCAAAGCTGGGATGCATAAAGGACTTTGAAATGTCCATTCAGCTAAAATCAGAAACTCCTATTGTCCAAAGGCCGTATAGACTAGCCGAATCAGAAAAACTGGCATTAAGTGAAATTGTTGATGCACTTCTGCATAACGAAACTATACGCCCTTCCCTATCATCCTTTGCTAGTCCGGTTCTAATGGTAAATAAAAAGAATGGGGATAAACGTTTGGTGGTGGACTACAGAATGGTCAACAAACAGACAATTAAACAAAGTTATCCATTGCCAATTATTGAAGATCTAATCGATAGATTGGCTGGACAAAAATATTTCACAACTTTAGACAGTAGATCCGGATATCACCAAATTAAACTGTCAGAGAAATCAATACTGCCTTTGTCACACTAGAGGGAAAGTATGAATATCTGAAGGTTCCTTTTGGGTTAACCAATGCCCCCTACGAAGATTTACCAAAGTGATATGCTTCCTGGAAGACTGTTTAATATTCTCGAAAACTATCGAGGAGAACCTTGAGACTTTGAAGACTGTTTTGACCAAATTTAAAGAATATGGTGTTAATCTACAATTAAAGAAATGTAATTTTCTTTCGGAACAAATTGAATATTTGGGCTATGTAATTAAAGGTGGTCAGATAATGCCAAGTTCAGCAAAATTAGTGGCCATAGAAAAATTCCCTGCTCCAAGAGATATCCAAGTACGCCAATTCTTGGGATTAGTTGGCCACTTCAGAAAATTCGTACCACAGTTTGCACAAACATCGAAAGCACTTACAGTTTTGCTTAAGAAAATAACAAATTGGGTTTGCCACGAACAACAAAAAGCTTATCAGACTCTTAAAGGTTTCATGACCATGTCGCCAATATTAACTCTATTTGACCACAAAAGGAGACAATTTTATACACGGACGCTAGTCGCATTGGATTGGCAGGAATGCTTGTACATATTGAAAATGGTAAAGAAAAGTTGTAGGATATTATAGTAAGACAACCTCGCCAACGGAACAACTCTATCATTCATTCAGTTAGAAGCTCTTGCTATAGTTAAATCTGTGCAACGGTTTAGACATTATCTGGTCGGAATAAACTTTAAGATATGTACAGACTGTTCCGCTGTAAGAAGTGCAATATTAAAACGGATTTAAACCGTCGCATAGGCAGGTGGATCCTTGAGTTGCAAGAATATCAATTTGAAGTAATCCATCGTCCTGAATTTAACATGACCCACATTGATGCTTTGAGCCGAAACCCTGTTGTTGATTGTACGAAGGGTGTTTATGCTGCCTTAATAAGCGAAAATGATTGGCTTTTGGCAACGCAAGAGGATGATAAGGATATTAGCAGTATGAATAGAATATTACAGTCAGGAGAAAGTATCAGCCACAAAGCTATTTTCAACGATTTTGACTTGAAAAAGGGTATAGCCTGTAAACGCACCGAATATGGAAATCGTGCAGTTTTACCTAAAGCTAGCAGGTGGCAAATTCTTTAAATACAATCACGATGACGTTGGTCATTTTGCCTTTGACAAAACGTACGAGAGAATCTCAAACAGTTTCTGGTTTCCAAAGATGAGAAGGTTTGTTCAGAAGTATGTAAATGCGTTATCAATTGTATGTACCATTAAGTTCCTGCTGGAAAGCATGCAGGCTACCTACATCCTAGAAATAAGATAGCTAGACCGTTTCATACAATTCACATCGACCACATGGGTCTATTTTGTAGAAGCAAACAGAAAAATAGCTATGTTATAGTTGCAGTAGATGCGTTCACAGTGTTCACTTTTATCAAGGCTGCCAAAAATACAAAAACTAAATATGTTGTCGAAGAACTTACACATATTCTTAAGATTTTTGGAGTGCCTAAACGAATAATAAGTGACAGAGGAAAGGCATTCATTTCCAAAAACATGAAGGAATTTTGTGAGCAACGACAGATTCAGCTGCATTTTAATGCCGTTAGCATGCCCCGTGGCAACGGACAAGTCGAACACTACAACAGGACAGTTCTTGATTCGTTAGCCACAATGGGAGCAGACACTGAAAATAATGAATGGGGTAAAACATTGTCAATATACAGTTAGATCTTAACAATACCTTAAATAAGGCAATTCACTCAACTCCGGCGGAGGCACTTCTGGGATATCGAACAGGCCCTCAAAATGCCGGATGGGTGGAATCCGCGAACAATGTTGATGTTTTGAAGCTACGACAATCAATTAGTGGGCAGATAGAAGCTAATCAACAACGGCCAAAGGCCAGTTTTGATTCACAGGTCTAAACCTGTGTCGTTTGCTGAAGGTGATTTAGTGCTGGTCAAGATCTCATCTATTGTCAGTACTAGGACATCCAAAAGCTGGTTCCAAAATGGAAGGACCGTTCCGTGTCTCGAAGGTACTTCCCAACGATCGCTATGAGGTTTCTGACATTGCAGGATCAAATCGATCAAGGTTACCTTACAGCGGAGTTTATGCTACCGAACACATGAAGAAATGGACCATACTCGATGAGGTTTAGATCAGGTAAAGGTTCATAACTTCCTAGATTTACGCTGTTGGAAATAAGCACTTTTCCTGATCTTTGGACAGCCCGTCGGACAATTTTTCCTGAGCCCAGTGGTGCTGTTGGAAAATATTTTCCTGGGTGACTGATACACTATTGGAGTATTTAAAGCCTGAACAATTTATTGGGCGTTGGTGTTAATACTCCCGAGTGACTAAAATACCGTTGGATTGCGCATGCTCAAAACAGTGTGTTCCTGGGTTTCAGTACGCTGTCGTATGGTACTTTTCTTTATTTATGATTATTTTGAGTACGTTGTACCATGCTGAGCAATTGAAAAAAAAAGAGAGAGGGGGGGGGGGGTATTTTAACACTTTGGCCATACCCGGGCCTGCTTATGGAGCAGTAGGATTTTGTTTACAGGTATTAAGCGAGCCGACCCATATCCAGTCAGGAAGGCCGAATGTAAGTGCCTTATATTCAAGCTAACCGACAATGACGTAATACTGTGATAGTGAATAGGAACGCGGAGTAGCTGTTGGATATGGTCGACTGTTTCGCCTCTTACCGATGTATTGAGATGGATTATCGGTGGTTACTCAGCAGTCAAGTTAATTCATGGTTGCGTTGTGTTTTATGCGTGATTAGATTACCTTGTGAATATTTGTTGTTTAATGACCTTTTACTTAACATATTCGAATTTAATATACATTATTGAAATAATACGTATTCGTTAGTTACCTAAACTAGTGTTGTTATTAAATATAAAGTGAATATTACGCATTTTTGTGGGCAATTGTCTCGTTTTCTATGATCAATATAAATGTTTTACCTTTTATCCATAAATTCCGTTTGGCAACACACTTACTTTAATAAGCTTACGCGACTTCTAGTGTGAAATTGAGCGTATAATAAAATAATAATAAATCTTATAACGTAACAATTGTTACACGATTAAATATTAACGATAAATATTTATCACAATTCTTTAGCAAATTGTTACTGGACCAACTGATAATAAGTTGTTCCCATCAATTCTCTACAATCTATTTTTAATCGAATATATTTAAAATATCAAATAATTTTTAGCTTAATGAATACTAATTCTGGTTCTTTTTATAGAAGAAACACAAGAGTGCGTGCAGTAAAAATGTTTAATTAATTCATTGGTGCTCTCAATAATTTTGTATTCTGAATTGTGCCATTAAACTCTACAATATAACAAAGTGAGTTACGTCATGTTAAACGTCAATATTATATTTCGCTCTCAATTATAAAAGCACGTTAAACTAATAAACCGATATTTATAAACATACAGAAATCCATTTAAAAATTGTTCCATAGAGAATTAATTTGTAATCACAGTTTACCTAAAACTACTGCATCAGACATATGAACATTAAATATTTATAAGCGGTTTTCATAGGGCGATTAAATGTTTAATAAAATAAACAAAACTCGTTAATTACTACTGTTAAACTTTTACCAAGAAAATATTTCATATCGTTTGTACCCGCTAACTAATTGTTCAGCAATTCTTCCACAGCTGAGCAAGGATTGCAGTGATAATACAATGCAATTAATTGTTCTTGAAACCGCCATTTGCAGCAGGAATGCTTCTATTGTTCACATTAATTGAATCTGTAGACGTTTCTGTACTTCCACTTGCCATGACGTCCTGAAATTGCCAAGAATTTTGCATACTCTCGACTTGAACTCTCAACAATGCTATTCATGTTATTGTATCTCAATATCACAGCTATTGTAAGTAATAAACTTTAGGATACATACCCTTAAATGCCATCTAAAATGGTATTAAAGAACACTTTCAGAATGTATGGTGTAATTAGAAGGCAAAGGTGACACGTTGAAGTAATTAAATCAACTTTTAAACCATATGAACACGAAGATCTTAAATTTCAAAACAGTTGGTTTTATTGAATCTGTGGCAGCGTGTGTATACCATCCGTGTATCAGTTTACACAAATTGGTTTAAAACTATCATCTGTTAAATAAATACTGCATTTTTACGAGCGCAATGTTTTGTTTTAAAGAAATAAAGTTTCATTAAATTACTATTTAGTACCATAAATTGTTACTGATTTCCCGTTGTACAAGTATTAACGTAAACGGACTTCTTCGAAACATTAACATTCTGATGAGGAGATTCCTCATTTTGTATAAAGTAAATTAGCCCTTATTTATGCAAAAGAGGTATTTTAAATAATTAGTACGCCGTATATACCGTTATTTGAAATGGAGTTAATTTAACGAATGGAAAAAGGCAATAAAAATTTGTTCCTCCTACAATTAAACTGGGTGTTTTAAAATCACTTAAAGCACGACATTTAATTAATTCATTTATAGTAGAAATTTCTAATTTGATAACACTCAAATTTAATGACTATGCATTGACTGTCATATAAATGAAATCAGTTTGTAAACACAAAAGCGCGACGACATTCGCTGTCTGCAAGCAGATCAGTGAGCATCGCGTTTTAACATTGCAAACGTACTTTGTTAAAATTTTTTACGTGCGTACGCTCTGCTACCTGCGTCGTTTTTACGATGTCGGGTAGAGAGACACCGTTCCGGCAGAGGCACCCGTAAGCTCTTCGGAGTTGTTACCATGAGAACGAGTTTTTTCTGCTACCAGATGACGTCGTGCTGACCGACGAGCAGTTCCCGTTCGTGCCCTTGCCCTTCTACGAAGAAGACATCTATCTATAAGAAGAGCAAGAAGAAGAAAAGGAAACCCAAGAAATTGGAAGAAGAGATCGCCACCGTCCGAAGGGTTCCGGCTCCAGAAGAAGAAGCCGAAGAAATCTTCGAGAGACCGCCCGATCACGCCCATAACCGTTTTCAACGCGGCGTTCGAGGCACTAGCTGACGCCATGGACCGCCCGGACGTAGAAGCTTCCTGCTGCCAGGGAGAGGGTTCCTCCAGTAATCCTTCGCGAGAAGGAAAACTGGGTTGCGTTCTCCCGAGAATTAGATCAACGAGGGATCGTCTTCACACGTGTGAAGGCAATCGCCGAGGATAGATCCAGCCTGCCACTGCCAGACCGTGACAGGCAAATGCGTATATGGATAGCATGGTACACCGTACCATACCTATCAGGCAAAGAGGAACGTTCGTTCAAGGTGGTTATACGAATACCGTAGAAATCTCCGAGGCTGACGTTACATCTGAGCTTAAAACGCATGACATTAACATCAGCGCTTGTTTCAGAATGAAGAAACAAGGCAGACTGATCCGATTCTGATGGTCCAGATACCAACCGAAGAGGACCTTAACATTGAGGCGGAGACCGGCATCGCATGTCACAGGTGTCCGAACCTGCGTTACTTCCGCCAAAGCGACGGCAAGCGGCAAGAGATGGCTGAAGTAGCGGATGCGTGAATCCGGGGACGTAAAAAGCTACACCACTTTGGGATTCGACGCTGTTCTTGGCCTCCTCGGAGGTCTGGATATAGCGAAGGTCTTAACTGTCATCCAACGGGTGGCAGCGTCTTTAGTTTCGGCACAAACTGCGACTGACCTGTGGTGAGTAATCCTCACATGCGGTCAATGTTTGCACTAAATACCTCCGGAACGGCGATGAGTAGATGCATATGTATAGCTATCTGTATCAATATAATAAACTTTACATATTAACACAATCCACCATTTGCTACTCAAACTCACTACAAAACATCACTATATATAGTAATGGGACACCTTCCGCCGCCATCTTGGATTTTGACGTCACAAGCCCGCCCACGTGGGACCGGTTTTCCACCCTTATTTTACACGCTTACGTGTAGGACGTGTTTTTACTATTTTGCACATCCACTGTGAGACCGCATTTTCAACCTAATTTTTATACACCTCGGTGAGACCGATTTTCCACCTATTTTTCAGCTTACGTATAGGACGTTTTTCACCCTATTTTTACATCCACGTGTGAGACCGGATTTTCACCTTATTTTTACGCTTACGTGAGTATTTTTCACCTATTTTTGCATCCACGTAGCCGTATTTTCAACCCTTATTTTTATACTCGTGTGAGACGTATCTTTCTTTTAGCCTTTAACCTAATTATTTTACTCGCTCAGTAAGGGTATTTTCACCCTATTTTACACATCCACGTGTGAGACCGTGTTTTCAACCCTAATTATTTTTACTCGCTACGTGAAGGACTTATTACCCTTATTTATGATTTCTTTGGGGTTAAACCTATGCTGTATTAAGGACCTTTTGACAGCTAGGACTTTTGCTAAGCGAGGACAGGTGGAGCTGGTCTTGGCTTAGAACTGTATTTAGTTGGAGCTTAGGTGGGGCTGGTCTAGGTTAATCTTAGGGTTATTTGGTGGTATTAAGGACCTTCTGGCTATATTAAAACAGTGCCCTGGAGGTTAGGCAAATGCACACGCATACAATGTTGGAAATTGCATAATTAATAAGATATTATTATTAAAATTATCGACCCTATTGCTTTAAAATGGCCACATGTACTGGATGATCTTTTACCTAAAACGTTGTATTTCTAATAAGGAGGTTCTTGTGACACGTGTAGGCTTCAACTTGTTTTCAGGCCTTGCCTTTGAGTAAAATTGATTTTAGTGCCATCTAAGCGATAAAGACTAATGAACATTTCTATAAGACTATAATGACACCTCTTTATCTATCTTGTTTCTTCCTCTCTCTTTTCTACACACACACACACACACACAAAATTCAATTAATTAATCAATCTCAAACAAAGCACGCCCGATACAGATCAATCTCAACAATCAACCGAAATTATGTCTTACAGTTTTGCGGAAATCAGATTACACTGAAACTGAATACATTCAAGTTTAATTAAATATGACGTGAAATAATAAATAATTTCTACCCTAATGGAATGATGCTTTATGTATAGGCAGATCCTCTAAACAGCCACCACCTATACATTAGGAACATCATATCTGATTTATTTGCAGTTAATTACATAACACAAAACTAATTTCATATGTAAATGTTTCATTAACAGCTAAGTAAAAACCCATTAAAAAGTACATAATTACTTATATAGTAAACATAGAGTTAAAATTAAAATTAACAGTTTTAAGAATATCAGTGAATTGAATATAAACGGAAATAAAAGAGCAAAAGGTTTTAATAGTTTATTAATTATATTGAATATTAACTAATAACTATAAGTTTAAATCCACGTAATAGCGATTATACTATTTTTCGTAGAAGCTGAATCTTATGACGTTATCCTATAAGCATGATAATACATTTTAAAAATCTTTATCGGCATTTTGTTAGCAATATCAGGTAAAAAACATAGATTAATAATACGCTCACCTTTAGAAGTTTTTCCTTCAAGCTGTCATATGCTAAACTGAAATTTTTATACAACGTACCTCACTAAAACACGCTTTTGTGAATGGTTGAATATAAAATACTCGATTACATACGGACATTAACTATTTAGAAAGCTAATACAGAAAAACCTGAATTCGTATTTAATAATTATGTTGTACTTACAAAAATTTACATTCAAAAACAAATATTTTAAAACGTCTAATACACTAATGTTGCATCATAATAATAAACTCATTATACAGTGATTCATATTAAATACTTAAAATATGTAACTTTATACTACGTTTATTACATAGAGATGGGATTATTCTTAAATTTAATTGATTTCGATAGAGCTCTGGAAATACTACAACCGTTCGAAATCTTGCTTCTTCTCTCGATATCAAAAAGCTATACTAGTGATACATTAAGTAAGCATAATACGGATACAGCTACATTGCTAACGATTATTGATGTTTTTTGCATGAGATTTTTGAATGAGACAGCCTCGCAGGTATTTTTAAGAAAGCTATACACATCTCACGAGATCAAACGAGATTTTGAGATACAATCTCTCATCACCTCACCTTGAACGATTATATTGTAACCTATAAAGCAAGCTAATAACCCTAATAGTTTATCAGACATTATTACATGGACACGAGGTTAGCTCTAAATTAAATGGTTTCAACGCTGCTCTGGGAATGCTGTACACACTTAAAACCTTTAAGTACTGTCTCGAAGATTTACCGTATTCACTTTCTTCAATTTTATCTGCAACATCTGTTTCGACACTGTAATACGTTTTCTAATAAACATAAACAGAACTTCAAATACTGATAAGATACGTGGTAGCTTATCAAAACACGATTAAGATATTAGTTTCAGACCTCTAGTATTACTTTACATGAACCTGATCTTATCATAATAAACTACATCTGTCAAAAACAGCTGATTAAACATAACTCCATGGCCAGGTATAGCAAGCAACGCTTCAATTATAGCTTTATCAACACAATAGGGCCTACAACTTACATACAATCGACTGCACTGTTTTAGCACGAGGATCAAACGAAAAACTACGCACACGCACACGTTCGCACGCACGTACAAGTTACGCACGACGTCGCCTCACGTACGCGCGTACGTACGGTCGTTCGCTACGTACGCACGTGCGAACGTCGACGTACGCACGCACGCTCACGGTGACGACGTTGCACGCGTCTACGCACGCACTCGCACGTACGCACGAACGTACGCGCGTCTCGCACGACCGTCACGTACGCGCGTTCGCTACGCACGACGTCACGTCATGCTACGCACTGTACGTCTCCTCGTGCACGAACACGCCGCACAACCACTATCACTCATGTTACGCTCGACACCACATCACGCTCACCGACAAACTAACACGTACACGTAGCATGCACTACACGCAGGTTAGACACTTGACAGATGAATTAGAAACACTACAACACACACAACAGAACATAGAACACGTAAGCGAAAAACTTTAAATGCAAACTGAATCAAGACGGTGAGCACCGCTAAAAAAGGTTTATACAAAACGAAGGAAAGCTTAACTTTTGAAATTATTATATTATGTTATTATTAAAAAAATACATCTTTTATTAATAACATGCTTTATCGATCTCTTCTTCTTTTGAACCGTCTACATATCATCATGATTTTGAGTTGCCTTACCACTATCGCTCTTTTTTCTTTGAACCATCATCTTGGATGTAATCACCAGCTCAACCACGTCATCGCTTTCATCATTATCTTGAACGGTTATGTTGTAATAGTTTATTAACAAGTCAGTAAAATCTCTAATGTCCGCTGATGTTGGCTCATAAACAGGAGAATACATTATAGTAATGCTCACTCGATGACAGTTACACTTTAAAGAGCGAAACACACGAGAAACGAGAACGCAGCTAGCCTTTGGTTTTGTGCGCAAGCGTGCTCGTCAATGTTCGGTAGAATCGGACATCTTCGGGATGTCTGAAGTATTGACCTAACACACTCTAACATAGCCCCTGGAGCATGTTTATAAATCTAAACGCCTCTTTTATGGTCGATGTATTTTCTCCTAAGCAGAATGCAGCTAGCCTTGTAGTTTGTGCGAAAATGCTCAATGTATCAGTAATCGGACATCTTCGGATACTGAGATTGACCACCACTCTAACATAGCCCTGGGATATGTTTATAAATTCTAAACGACTACTTTTATGGTCAGTATTTTCTCCTAAGACGCCGTCTTAGGAGAAAAGAGGCTTTAGATTTATAAACATGCCCAGGGGCTATGTTAGAGTGGTTAGTCACTATACATCTCAAGAAGCATCGTTCTACTGAAATTCGATACGTTCGACAAACCAATAGCTAGCTGTTTCGTTTCTCGTGTGTTTCGACTACTTTGAAAGTGTAACTGTCATCAGTGAGCATTACTATAGATGTATTCTCCTGTTATCGAGCCAACATCAGCGGACTTGAGATTTGCACACTACTTGTGTAGATAAACTATGTACGGATGTACATAACCGTTCAAGATTAATGATGAACGATGCTGTTGTGTTGTGGGTGCTATCTACATCTAAAGATAGCATGTGATAATCTATTCAGAAGAATGACGAAATACTACAAGCATTAAGTTAACAGCTACAGAGTACATATAATTTCTTTAACTGGCAACTACAAAACATGCATATCGGTATGAAACTTTGTGCTAGGACCAGCACCAGTTAAGAAAACCGTAAACATGTTCGTAAACTACTAAATAGGTGAATATAATAATAAAAGTAATCCAACTAAACTTCTTGTTTTGCTTAGTAATAACTAACTTTTAAACTCTAAATAAATTAATTACATAAAAACTAATTTATTACCTGGCCTGAATTGTTTATTTATAAATTGTACTATATATAACGTGTGATTGTTGGGCGAGTAAAGTGAGAATTGGAGTTGTCTTAATTGACGGGAGTTGGTAGCCCACTTTCTGGCTTCACCGTGTGAAGGCAATCGGCGAGGGATACCGGATCCAGCCTGCCACTGCCAAGGACCGTGACAGGCAAATGCGGTATATGGATAGGCATGGTACACCGTACCATACCTATCAGGCAAAGAGGGAACGTTCGTTCAAGGTGGTTCTACTGGGAATACCCGTAGAAATCTCCGAGGCTGACGTTACCTCTGAGCTTAAAAATCATGACATTAACATCAGCGCTTGTTTCAGAATGAACAAACAAGGCAGGCTGATCCCGCTTCTGATGGCCCAGGTACCAACCGAAGAGGACCTTAAGACTTGAGGCGGAGATCAGGCATCGGGCAGTGTCACCGGTGCCAGGGATTCCGTCACGCACAGCGTTGCTGTAGAGCGACGGCACGCTGTATCAAGTGTGCAGGACACCACTCTAGTGAGTGCACCAGACCCCGTACGGACCGGGCTATGTGCGTAAACTGTGGTGGTGATAATCCGGCAACTTCAGGGGTTGCCCGAGGTACCTACGTCTCCAGCAGCGCAAGAAGACAGAAGCTCCACCATCACGTCTCCCGCAGTGGAAGAAGACCGAAGATTCACCACAACAGCGACATAAGAGGACACCGCCCACAGCGGCACCCTTTCTTGTCCGAACCGGCGTTACTTACGCCAAAGCGACGGCAAGCGGCAGAGAGATGGCTGATGTAGGGGATGCGGTGGAAGCCGCAGACGTAAAAAAGCCCGCTTCACCCACTTTGGGATTCGATGCTGTTCTTGGCCTCCTCGGAGGTCTGGATATGGCGAAGGTCTTACCTGTCATCCAACGGGTGGCAGCGTCCTTAGTTTCGGCACAAACTGCGACGGACCTGTGGTGAGTAATCCTCACATACGGTCAGGAGGTGTTTGCACTTTTTGTGTAAATACCTCCGGAACGGCGATGAGTAGGGATCCCGGGATATGTATAGCTAGCTGTATCAATATAATAAACTTTACATATTAACACAATCTACCATTTGCTACTCAAACTCACTACAAAACATCACTTATATAACTCATAAACATTCAATTAACAACACAATATTACAAACACTAATAATTTCTTCTATCCCCAACTGGCAACAACCGCAGGAAGCTATGCAGTATCGGTATCCCGAACCACTTTGGTGCTCCGAGGGACCAGCCCACCAGCTTCCAAGGAAACACCGCCCACCTACCCACGTGTCCCGTCCACAACATCCACTAAAATAGGAATGAAATACTACTAACTTAAGTAACGTAATCCAACTAAACATGTTTTTTTTTCTTTTTTTGCCTAGCTAATAAGATAACATGTTATAAACTTGTAAAAAATGAAATGTAATTACATCAAAAAACTATGTAATGAACCCCCTGAGCAGCCGACTGAAATTGTAAAATTCCATTTATCAACAATTTTAACTATAATTAATCATAAACGTGTTTGAATTTGAATTTGAAATTTGAAACACAAAAGAATAAGTAAAACAGTTTAAACTATTGTCAAAGTTAGATCATAAAAAATTTTTGCGGATCCGGGAAAAAAGTTAAGTTAGCTCACAAATATTTAAAATACTTAGCTTTTCTGGGTTTTTAATGGTGCATTGTCCAGGGGAGATACCTAAAAAAGTAGTCAATTTTGGGGTAAATTCCTTACAGGATAACCTCACCAGGGCAGGATAGGGTTAGACATTACAAAACATAGACAAAAATGCAGGATCTGAATCCTTGCGGTTGCGAAGGGTGGGGGTGGAAAGAAGTGAAAAACGGTTTTTTTGCGTGTTCCGGCGTAAATACTGGTTTTGTCAAAAAAAGTTAACTGGAAAAGTTATGGATAATTAAAAAAATCACAACTTTGGTTTTAAATATTTTTTGACATAAGCTCAAAATTTGGGTGCAAAACGCAAAAAACCAAGTTTATCGTTTTTTATTATTAACTCAGCCAAAAAAAATCCGATCATTATGAAGATTGGCTCAGTTGTAGGTTTTTGTATTTCGAAAAAGTAGAATTTCTTTTTTTTTTGTTCTAAATTGACTTGTTTTTGAGAAATCAAAATTTTTGAAAAAAAGACTTTTTTTCAAGTGTCTCAAAAATCCTTTTTTTTGCCGTAGACACTTCATCCACCGTTTTTTTTTTCGCAAAAACTTCAACTTTCATATAGAAAAATTAAAATATACTCGTTCAAGCAAATAAAATCGTTAAAATTGCAAAAAACTGAAAATTGGCAGTTTTTTTCATAAAAAAACACGTTTTTTTCTCTTTTCCGACCTGTATCGCAAATTGTTTATAAAAAATACAGAATTATCTCAACGGCAATTTAAAGAGGAGAAAATTTTTATATTTTAAGACGTATACAGATCCAATCGAATAGAAACTTTCGTAAGTACACTGTTGAAAAGTTTAGATGCGCGTCGGCCACCGCTACGAGTGCGAAGCATGCTGTACGTCGGTGCAAGACGTGCAGCATGTTTTTTATGATTTGTGGCTTACATACTTGTTTTGTCGAAAAAAGTTGAATGGGAAAGTTGTAGATAATTAAAAAATACACAACTTTTCAACGTAATTTTTTTTTTACATAGCCCCAAAATTTGGGTGTAAAACGCAAAAAAAAACAGTTTTTTCGTTTTTTATTTTTAACCCAGCCAAAAAAAAAAAAAATCCGATCATTATGAAAATTAGCTAGGTTGTAGGTTTTTGTATTTTGCTCTAAATTGACTAGTGTTTGAGAAATTCAAAATTTTCGAAAAAAAGCCTTTTTTTGCCGTAGACACTTCATCCGCCGCGTTTTTTCGTAAATACTTCAACTTTCATGTAAAAAAATAAAAATATACCCTCTCAAGCAAAAATAATCGTTAAAATTATAAAAACTGAAAATAATATATATATATATATATATATATATATATATATATATATATATATATATACACATACTTATTTTCGCGTACTTATGAGGACCTTTTTTTTATAAATACGATCGTTTGAGGACTGCATGAGCCCTTTGGGAACAGTCTTCAAAGGTCCATACGACAAATGTGCACCTTTGAGGACAATTCTCACTCCAAAACCAAAGTAGGGGACTACACTTTACAAAATGTATCCTATGAAGACCTCGGATATGACTTACCACTAAACATTATAAAATAAGTGATCTATTCTTTAGGTAAGCTTAACCTTGAGCAGGTTTACTTTATTTTATTCTCAGCGCATAACCAAGCAAAGTCGATAATTATGGATTTGTACATATACTGAAGTTTGCTATGGGCTTTTACTTACCTAATTATGTATATAAGGTCTTGTGTGGTTGTAGCAGTGATTTAATGGTGACTGTACTTAGTATAACTACTTACATCGTGCATTATTTTGCCTAACTAACGTATGCACTGTCAGATAGAAAAAAAATGGTACACTAAACTATTAAATCCCTTCTATGCTTTTTGTCTAATAAAAAATAGTTATTTGTTTCATTAGTATAAAAACGTCACAACCAGACAAAGCAATTTACCAACAATGCCTAAGCAATAGCTTTTTTCCCCTAAGGAAGATACTCTTACAATGGTCAGGTTTTCAATGCTTGACTTCAACGGTATGGCCGAAAAATTACGTACTGTATGATTTACCTAATGTACTTCAATTTTCATTTGATTGGTGTCCTCAAAAGTATCCTTCAACAACTACGTACTATATAAGTTATTGACATATACTTATAGGACATTTTGAGGACCTTAATTGGCATGATCTGGTTTAATGTTACCCTCTCACATTACCAGTATTTAAAAATTTTAACTTAACTACTATTGACGTGTGTTTAAAGGAATTAAAATTCTTAACAAGGTCCTTATGGGTTAACCTGAGGAAGAATCAACATTAAAGATGTTCACGCGTATCCACTATACTTCGAGAGGCGAAACGTGAAAGATAGAGGCGATAATTCGCGACACACTTGCGATGAAAGCTAGAATAATGGAAGACTCAGGGAGTGGAACCATTAAAACTACAATCGTCGGCCCCAGAGAGGTCAACTACAGGATTTGTCTCTTACGGAGTTAACCACGGAGCAACGCGATCCGTTCGTAGGTAAAACCCTATCGTCAAATTACACAAACTCAGAAATCTGCTCCAGAAATGTTGCGTATACGACGTACACCTCGAAAGGTCGCACTCAGACACGTCCAATCTTGAAGGAGGTCGAGCCACATATAGAGGGTAACTGTAGATTCCAACACCAATCAAGTGATATATTTAATCGAAACACCATCGTGAGAACAATAGCGACCAAGTACAGTCAAACAAAGTTGAAAAAAACGTTGAAGGTACGTAATGTCGTATGGAGTTATATATTAAAAACGCGACTGGTTGAAGGAGTACGACGTTCATTACAGTACGTAGACACTAAATGTAAGTTAAGAACAATTACAGCTCGTGCAGCCAGGGATGATTCGGATCACGCAGTATACGTCATTGCGTTCAGTGCAGTGGCGGCGTAAGTAATCGTTGGTACTTGTACAAAATCACAATTAAAATTTTGTGTTATTTTATTAATTTAATAATTTATATACCTACATACTGAACCTATAGAAGTACTTAAATAATCCATATTATATAATAAAAAGCATTAATCACTATCATTAAAGTCTTCGTCCGAACTGTTTTCTTCTACCAAATTTATGACTATACATTCCGTTTAAATATCAAGAAACTGTTCGTTTTTTTAAGTAATTGTCTTCATTTTGAATAATTTTTTTGTAACAATTTCGCTAAAGGTCCTGCGTAACATTCGAAATTTCTTTTTCCAATAAATCTTTTACTTTGTTAAGATTAAGTGTCACGTTTCAATTTGCGATGTTTCTTATTTGTGCCCAAATTAATTCTATTCAATTTAAATGTATGATTCTCTTTCTGTAATAGGTCATCCAATTTGTACGTAATGTACTGTTTTTGTGTCGTTAATATTATCGTACAACTGCAGTTTGAACATTTGCGGAGTAAATGATAATTTTTTGTCAACTAACCACATCACCATTTCTTCTTTTTCAGAAATACTGATTGGAGTTGGATTAACTTGGACATTGGGATAAGCGCGTTGTCTATCACCAGTACCGCATTTTGGGGAAAATTCGGAGCAACCATTTTTGATAGTCTGTCAAGTTTATATCGTCATGGTAATCTTCACTTTTTAGCCCAGATTTAAAAACCAAACTACAACCATTTCACCGCCCGTATGCACTATAATCATTCTTGGTCCTTTAGATATGTTACACTTTATCCCATTTTCACTACCATCACTACATGATTTTGCATGAGTGTACACTGTGGAAATGCATTTTATCCATGTACACAATGGGGTGTTTTAATTCTCGGTAATGCTTTATTCGTTACAATTAGGAAATCCTCAGTGCTCGAATGTCGTTATTAGGAAATCCTTAGTGCTCGAATGTCGTTTCTTTCTATATTTTCTGTTGTTTTCAGTTGTACGCCACTTAAAACCAAGTTCCTTGAAAACAGACCTTAACGATGATGTACCCTTCCAATCCAAATCCGCCATAAGTTTATTACGTAAGACATCTGCATTGAAATAATTGTCCACGTTGTACACTACCTCGCATGTTTGACTGCGTATTACTTGTCCATGTTGACGTAAGGTAGGCGAAGGGCTCATAATCACGATATTGCATTAAACAATTACCCTTTTAAAACGAGACTGAGCGCAGTTTTGCATTGACAACCGAAACTAATTGCAACCATAATCAGAGTAATTAGGAATCCATAAGTAATAAAAATAGAACTGAGACGTCCACTTTCACGTAATCGCGGAATATTGTTCGCATAATACTGGGCAATTTCCTAATCTACATTTTAAAAATATACTTATTTCATTAATTGATTAAAGTTAAATGTAACATTTCAATTTTAAGAAAGTGTTTATCCACATATTTTATATAACTATGTATCAGAAGAAGCCATATATTGTCTCTCTACCACTAACAATGCAAACATAATATTTTTAACATGACACACTTAAATAATAAGTACAGCTGTGTTAATTATGTTTGTATACGTAATCATTGTTATACAATGACGTATTATACTGAAATTCTCGAATTACCGCGAGTAGAATATTTGAAAACGAATGTACGTGCATCTGACCCCAAAACATCTTTGATTGAACGTGCTGTACCCTAATTAATTCTTAAAAGACACCTAATCAATATATGGCGATCTACGCAAACGTGACTAGTACATGGCTCTATTTCTAATTGTGCAGTACATAACAATCCCGCCTCCTTATATAAGGCAGTACATAGAGATCCTTTGAAAAACGACCTTACAGGTAAATAGATGATCTTGAGGTAAAAGATACTGTGAAAAAATCGAATAGAAACGATTTTATAACCCTTAATCGCATTTTAATAAAATTTAGTTTTTCTCCTTAATGGGTAAATGCTTCGAATGGTCTAGACAATATTTTTTTAAGGCGATGTTATTGTTCCACTTCTTTTACTGCCCCTTTCTTCAAACCCATTTTGCACCCTTGGTCTGCCATCTTGCTCCCGGGATCCATTTCTAACAGGGGTTCTGCTAACACTATGCCATCTTGCAAAAACTGAGGCTTCTCCATGAACCCTATTTTCAAACGGGTGGAGACTTGTGGGCCTCGTGGAATCCCGTGTTTAACAGTAGGCGTGCCGTTTCTGACAGCTAAGTTCTGCTATACGCCTCGTCACTAATACTGGACTCTATTTAATAGAGTAAAGGTGCCGCGTTGCGCGTTGCGCGTTGTGCGTTGCGCGTTGCGCGTTGCGCGTTGCGCGTTGCGCGTTGCGCGTTGCGCGTTGCGCGTTGCGCGTTGCGCGTTGCGCGTTGCGCGTTGCGCGTTGCGCGTTGCGCGTTGCGCGTTGCGCGTTGCGCGTTGCGCGTTGCGCGTTGCGCGTTGCGCGTTGCGCGTTGCGTTGTGTTTGTGTGTTGTGTTGTGTGTTGTGTGTTGTGTGTTGTGTGTTGTGTGTTGTGTGTTGTGTGTTGTGTGTTGTGTGTTGTGTGTGTTGTTGTGTTGTGTGTTGTGTGTGTGTTGTGTGTGTGTGTGTGTGTGTTGTGTGTGTGTGTGTGTGTGTGTGTGTGTGTGTTGTGTGTGTGTGTGTGTGTGTGTGTGTGTGTGTGTGTGTGTGTGTGTGTTTTGTGTGTGTGTGTGTGTGTGTGTGTGTTGTGTGTTGTGTGTTGTGTGTGTGTGTTGTGTGTTGTGTTGAGTTGCGTGTTGCGTGTTGCGTGTTGCGTGTTGCGTGTTGCGCGTTGTGCGTTGTGCGTTTTGCGTTGTGCGCTGTGCGTTGTGCGTTGTGCGTGGTGCGTTGTGCGTTGTGCGTTGTGCGTTGTGCGTTGTGCGTTGTGCGTTGTGCGTTGTGCGTTGTGCGTTGTGCGTTGTGCGTTGTGCGTTGTGCGTTGTGCGTTGTGCGTTGTGCGTTGTGCGTTGTGCGTTGTGCGTTGTGCGTTGTGCGTTGTGCGTTGTGCGTTGTGCGTTGTGCGTTGTGCGTTGTGCGTTGCGCGTTGCGCGTTGCGCGTTGCGCGTTGCGTGTTGCACGTTGCGCGTTGCGCGTTGCGCGTTGCGTGTTGCGTGTTGCGTGTTGCGTGTTGCCTGTTGCGTGTTGCGCGTTGCGCGCTGCGCGTTGCGCGTTGCGCGTTGCGCGTAGTGAGTCGTGTGTCGTGTGTCGTGTGTCGTGTGTCGTGTGTCGTGTGTCGTGTGTCGTGTGTCGTGTGTTGTGTTGAGTTGTGTGTTGTGTGTTGTGTGTTGTGTGTTGTGTGTTGGGCGTTGTGCGTTGTGCGTTGTGCGTTGTGCGTTGTGCGTTGTGCGTTGTGCGTTGTGCGTTGTGCGTTGTGCGTTGTGCGTTGTGCGTTGTGCGTTGTGCGTTGTGCGTTGTGCGTTGTGCGGTGTGCAGTTTGTGTGTGTGTGTGTGTGCGTGCGTGCGTGGGTGCGTGCGTGCGTGCGTACGTTCGTTCGTGCGTGCGTGCGTGCGTGCGTGCGTGTGTGTGTAGACAGAAACACACCCATTTAAGAAGACAAACAATAATATGCAGTACGATAGATCTTAATGCATTCTCCTTACTGCACTAAACATTGTACCGATGTATGACACCTTTTCAACTACACATTTTTTATATGGGGAAGAGACTTCTTCCCGAAACATAAAATATTGTTTTAAACCGTTCACGAACATCTTTGGTAGCATCTTCGACGTATTTAACGTGTTCGGTGACTTTGTTGCTGTCCAGTTGCGACAAATTCGTTCAGACGAAAAAAGACGAAGATTGAATCGAAAAATTCGACGAGCTACTTTGGAAATAGGTCAAGAAAAAGAGTATTTAACGCCTGTATCAGTACCCACCGCCTACTATAGTAACTCAGGATCTTCATCATGTGTATCTACCTGTGAACAACTTCAGTATCACCTATTGCACCCTGCTACATCTACAGCAAGCTACTTATCGAACTACTTTCAATCTTTTGATACTGCAGAGCTCTCATCTTCAGATACTCGTCGTGAAACTCCTCGTACATTGCTTGACACACCTCAGGAATGATTATGGGTTTTGTTGTTAGATGAATGCGGAGCAAGAAGCTCAATGAATGAAAACTGCCACATGAAAAATAACATTATTTAACAATGTAAAACATAACTAGACAATTTAATTTTACATAATTCAATTAAGTTTGGTTAATAACAAGATTTTTTGGGCTTCAATGAAATACAAGGCACAAAACTGTGTAACTTAGTAAAATCAAAAAATTACTATGTTTGCAAACATTCAATAAATTTTGTTCTAGTTAGTAAATATATTTGTTCTAGAAAATAAATATTTTTGTCTGATTACATGTTACATGAAAATCAATGTCAGCGTCAACTGCTTTGAACCAGAGGTGGACTTTGTATGTATCCCTTTTGCTGGTCCTGGGGCTAATTTTGGCCAAAATATAATCATAGTCATTTTTGTTCATTCTTAAAAAGTTTTTGTATGCTTCAGAATCTTCCGAACATAACTCTTGTAATAATTTAGTGTACATTCCTTCAAATTCTCCTTTTGATATCCAATTCCTCACCCACAACCTTTTTTTCCTCTTCATAGTTTTTTTTTTTAATAACAAGGCACACACAACCACCCCAGCTGCTAAACGCTCTCTTGAAGATATTTTAACTTCCATACAGCGCAAAAAAATGTAGACCACACTGCTCTCAGAAATTTTTAGCACTGCTCTATGTAGAGCATTTACGTTTGAAAGTGTACACAAGTTCTGAGAGTGCTTCAGCTCGATTTCTATATCTCCGCTCTACGAGTGATCTAGCTAGGGAAATTACTCTACAGTGTACGCGCATTGAGTCTAGCTAGACTTGCTCTATAAAAACCACTCTCCAATATACAAGCCTTATATAGACCTTAAATAAAGTTTTTGATATCAATTTAGCATTTTAAAGTTTTTTAATTAAGATCTATGTTCGATATGTCTTCCGCTTTCTTGGAGGTGGTTTTGAAAACACCTTGCTACTCTTCTCAACATGTCGGGTGTAACACTCTCAAACGCATTCCTTATTCTGTCTTGCATATGTTCTTGTGTAGGTGACGGCTCTTGGTACCCTTTCAACTTCACATTTTTTCCATATTGGCAAGAGCCATCTCCTTCCCGAAGCATCAAATATTGTTTTAAACCCTTCACGAACATCTTTGGCAGCCAATTGTGGGTTTCTTGCGTTGGTAGTTTGCAAAAGTAACAATGTACCTTGTACATCACCTTCTTCTCTCCAACTACCTGGAACTAATCTTCCATGTTCCTCTCTATCACAAGTACCTGATGGTGCGTATACTTTCATAGAAGAATGACGTGCCAACAATAAGTTGTGCAGGACACACATAGCCAATACTGTCGTAGTTACTTTGTGGGGCTGTAGTTCAAAGGCTTCCTCAAAGCTCTAAATTTTAGGGAAAGCAAACTGAATGCATTTTCGATAACCCTGCGTGCTCTGAACAGCCAGTAATTGTAGACTCAATTTTCTACAGGTAGATTTTTGAATGGAAATGGTTTCATTATGTTCGTTTTGACAGAATAACAAACGGTGTTGCCTCTGATTGTCCCCATAGTTTTTGCGGCTGTGGCATGTTTGATTTATTTTCCATATATCTTGATAGAGTACAATTTGCAAATAACCCACTATATGAAATTCTCGCATCCGACATCAACATACAGAAATTTGTGTTTTACATTGATCGGTGCCTTGAGTACCATGCTATGTGTCCCCTTATAATTAAAATACAAATTTCCACTGTTTGCTGGTGCCTTCATCACACCAGAAATCTTGGAATAATTCTGCTTCTTCTTCCCATTCATCTGCTGAGCTTGGCACCAGTAAAATGCAAAAATAGTACTGATATTTTTTTACGTCATATTGTAACACTTTTACATTGTAAAATAGTATTTATGTTAAGACTGTGTCAATGCATAATATAAGCTTCCAGGAGGGCTGTAAGTGGGGCCAACAACAATGGCCCAAATTGTATTAAAATATCTAAAATATCAAAAAGGTCAACGGTGGTTCAAGTTGCTTTTCAACCAAAACTCGTTTCAAAAATAAAAGGTTTTCAATTTTTTTCAGAAAAAGGTTGAGGAAGTAGGAACCAATGAGGAGACCACTACCAAGGATAATCAACTTCCATCCACATCTTCTGATAGCAAGTCTACCGACCAAAAAAACGCAAATCTAATAGATCTCCATTATGTTGCGGTTTCACTGACAAAGACCAACAAATGCTAAATGAAGCAGTGGCAGTACTACGTGCACCAAAAGATGATTTGACGTTATCGGTGAGTTTGTTGCAGTCGAGTTGCGACAAATTCGTTCAGACGAAAAAAGACGAAGATTGAAACGAAAAATTCAACGAGCTACTTTGGAAATAGGTCAAGAAGAAGGGTATTTAACGCCTGTATCAGTACCCACCAGCTACTATAGTAACTCAGGATCTTCAACATGTGTATCTACTTGTGAACAACTTCAGTATCACCCATTGCACCCTGCCACATCTACAGCACAAAACTACCTATCCAACTACTTTCAATCTTTTGATACTGCAGAGCCCTTATCTTCAGATACTCGTCGTGAAACACCTCGTACATTGCTTGACACACCTCAGAAATGATTTTGGACATTGTTGTTAGATAAATGCGGAACAAGAAGCTCAATGAATGAAAACTGTCACCTGAAAAATAACACTATTTAACAATGTAAAACATAACTAAACAATTTAATTTTACATAATTCAATTAAGTTTGGTTAATAACAAGATTTTTTGGGCTTCAATGAAATACAAGGTATAACTGTGTAACTTAGTAAAATAAAAAAATTACTATGTTTGCAAACATTCAATAAATTTTGTTCTAGTTAGTAAATATTTTTGTTCTAGAAAATAAATATTTTTGTACTATTACATGTTACATTAAAATCAATGTCAGTGTCAACTGCTTTGAAACAGAGGTGGACTTTCGTATGTATCCCTTTTGCTGATCATGGGGCTAATTTTGGCCAAAATATAACCATAGTCATTTTTGTTCATTCTTAAAAAGTTTTTGTACGCTTCAGAATCTTCCGAACATAACTCTTGCAATAATTTAGTGTACATTCCTTCATATTCTCTTTTTGATATCCAATTCCTCACCCACAACCTTTTTTTCCTCTTCATAGTTTTCTTTTTTAATAACAAGGCACACACAAACACCCCAGCTGCTAAACGCTCTCTTGAAGTTATTTTAACTTCACCATACAGCTCAAAGAAACGTAGACCACACTGCTCTCAGAAATTTTTAGCTAGGGAAAATTACTCTAGTTGGAGGAAGCTAGCTAAACTTGCTCTATGAAAATCACTCTCCAGTGTATAGGCCTTATATAGACCTTAAGTAAAGCTTTTGATATCAATTTAGCATTTCAAAATTTTTTAATTAAGATCTATGTTCGATATGTCTTCCGTTTTCTTGGAAGCGGTTTTGAAAACACCTTGCTACTCTTCTCAGCATGTCTGGTGTAATAATCTCAAACGCGTTCCTGATTCTGCCTTGCACATGTTCTTGGGTAGGTGACGGCTCTTGGTAAACGATTTCCTTAACATATCCCCAGTTAAGTTAAATTCGGAGATCGGGTGGCCAGTTACACAACCTTCCTCTGCCAACCCAATGATTTGGAAGGAATGCATTAAGATGGTCCCAAACGTGAGCGGAATAATGGGCGGGAGCTCCATCGTGTTGCAGCGAAATTTTATTCCTCACAGTTATTGGCAAATTTGCACACAAATTTTGCAAATGATTTTGCAAAAATCAAAATCAAAATCAAATTCCCGTAAAAAAATAAGGTTCAATACCATGTTCACCAATAATTCAGCCCCAAACGTTTATTGACCATTTGTGTTGATAGTCAACCTTCCTGAAAATCCTCGGATTCTGATCTGGATACAAGTGGCAGTTATGGCGATTCACAAATCCATATTTGTGGATTGTGGCTTCATCCGAGAACAAAACCTTATCAAAAAAGTTGTAAGTTACATCAATTTTATGTTGAACCCAATTGCAAAATACGACACATCGGTCCAAATACAGATCAAATAATTGTTGGTGAAGCAAGGTATGATACGCATGAAAACGGTTATCCTTCAAAAGCTTTTGAACACTTCGTTTACTTACACCTACAGTACAACTAATTGCTTTTTGACTAACTGAAGGATTTTTGGTAACAGATAACATAATAGACAATTCATTGTCTTCACATCGAACGGGTCTACGATCTACTATCAACTGGTTTTTTATGGTCTACATGTGCCGTTTGTATGAATCTTAGTAATAAATTTTCCAGGCTTCGTTTATCTGAATTTCTTCGTTCGGGATAACGCTCTGCGTAAACTTGACTTCCCAGAAAAGAGTTTCATTGGCATTCCCCTAGTATAATAGTCATATCTACTAGCTCATCTTTCTGGAACTCCATCACAAAAAGCACTTTTATCAGCAAAAACCACTTAAATGAAAAATTACCGCTTAAAAAATAGTTGTAATACAAATAAACAATAATATTTAGCAACACGTAGCTAAAAATGAACAAAACTTATAGTTGATAGGTAAATTGAAACGTTAATGTTTATTTATTTCACAGTGACCATGCATTTTTTTTCCATGGTCAGCCATTAGATACCTTATTTTATTTTTCCCAAGAAAGTGTGGTAACGGTAGTTTTTTTTCTCACCTTAATTTACGCTTCATGTCTAACGTATTGTAACGCAGTAAAAGAACGTATAGGAAAGGATACTAGTCCGATTATAAAAAAATATTTAAATAATAAAATTTATTATAAATGGTATTATTAATATTGCTTACTTTATTCCGCACCCAATTGGAACAAAATCTACGATTCTATTTTTGGACAATACCGTATACGACTTCCGATATTTCGTGTAGCCATATGTTGAAAAATAAAAAAGACCGTATGCATAAAATATCCTATTAAAAATTATAATTAATTTCGTTTGTTCTTGAAAGATACAGAGTGACCAACACACGTCCGTTCAGACAAAGAAATTGTTATATCTTTGATAGCACTCGGTGTAAAATGCTGACATGTTGTTGAGGTAATGTACGAAGCGAGATTTCAAATCTGGAATAATATATAGGATGTTCCATTAAAAAAATACAAGTTTGTGTTGTCATAGACTTATGGGCCACCCATTACTTGTGAAAATATTTTTAAAATGTGCTGTCTACCAAGCATTTTATTGCTACCTTTTTAATTTTTTTTGTAACATAAATCATTTAGTTGTAGTAGAAGACGGGAGAAAAGATGCAAGACTCTTTACATAAAAATGCGCAGTATCAAACTTTACTTCTTCTTCTTTCTTCCTTCCTAACGAAAAAGTGGCGCGTGGTTGACACAAAGCACACCGGATGTAATTTATTTACGTTTTTTTTTTCATTAAGCTATTTACCGTATTCAATGTCATCAGTTCGAAATTGGTAAGTACGTTGTATAAGAAAAGCGTGCATTGTTCATTATAAAGAAGGTCTAAAAGACAATGTTGAAAGTACAGGATATGTTTATTTCACTCAAATGTTCATAGTTGCCACGTAGAGCGCATTAAAATTCAACTGGGTTATTAACGTCCCCTTGGACTTTTTTTTTCAAGGAAAGTCCTCTTATCGTAATAAATCGAAAATATTGAAACAATTGATCAAATACCGGATGGTATTGTAATTTTATCACCTTACGACGGAGAAGAAAGTGCGGAAGACTTAGGAGATGAGGTATTCTACGATCCAAATCGTCTGTCTCTCTCACAGCTAGACGCTAAGGCTGAATCTTTTTATAGCAATAACAACCTTTCTGCTTCGAATACATCAACCAACTTACGGGAAATAATAAACCTACAGAAATGCCAGTACCCAAAAAAAAAAAAGAAAAACAAGAGCCAAATCTATCCATTCCAAAGTATTGAACCTACTCAAGAGCTAGTACCGAAGAAAAGAATAGTGACCAGCAAATCTGTCCGATAGCAGGCTGGAGATGATTTGCAAAAAAACAGGAAAACGATATTTCAAATTTGTGGGTATATTGCCAATGTCTGGGCACAGCCCTCCTTTAGAGTTTCTTTAACTTGTTTTGACTCCGAATTTTATTCAAAACTTAATACGGTTTACCTGATTGTATGCCGTAAAAAAAACAAAGCAAATATTGAACGAGAAGTTGATAAGGTGTATATATTTCTTGGAATCTTACTTTTGAGTGGATACGCGCCATTACCTCGGAGACGAATGCATTGGGAAACTGCCAAAGATTTAGTTCCAATTCTATCCGTAGAAACCAATTTGAGGAAATATTCCGCTACCTACAAGGCTAAAGATAATGATAATTACTGACAAACTTGGTAAAATTCGATACCTTAATGATGCTCTAATTGCTCAGTTTATATGTTACCCAACTTTGGACTGTAATGTGTCTATAGATAAATCTACTATACCCTATTACGGAAGGCACGGATGCAAACAATTTATCCGTGAAAAACACGTGCCCTTCGGGTACAAAGGTAGGGTAGCTACTCTGAAGTCTACTGTTATTATTCACAATTGCAAATTTACAAAGCAACAGAGAAAAATATGAATAAAGTTCATGGAATGGGCTTAGGAGAGTCAGTAGTGATTGATTTTGCTAATATTTTGAAAACCAACTTCCAGGATTAAAATATATCGCACAACCCATATTTGAGGCCACTACCGCTGTTTGTGAAAATAGAACTGATAAACTAATGGAAACTTCAGACCTAAGAGTCAGAGTGTGTCCAAATAATGGCTTGATATTTTCATAACCACATTTCAAAATTGAAGTGAGTATAAGCAAACGAATATACGAAGTGCAACAATTAAGTAACGAGACTGATTCTTTTGCAACATATCGCAAATCTACCTTGATGTCTTCTTGTTTAAACAGCATATTAATGCGACCGCTCAGTCGCCAGTTGTGCTATAACACGCTTTTTTGTCTGTCGTTACGGAAATGGAACTGAAATATTAAGCAACGGCATGCCATTTCTATTTGCTTTACTTACGGTAACCTTTAGAAGGATTTTGGAAATGACGTCAAGAGCTCAAGTGGTTGGTTAGCGTAAAATGTTTTGCGACAGCAGAAAGAATGTTGAAAATGAATATTGAAGTGGAGCCATCAACCTCACGGTTGAAAGAATCAATACATATAAAAAATCATTGTAGAAAGACTTCGAAAACGAGTTCTCCGTGGCCGTACAGGCATTGCTAATAATTTAATTCTTCGTCACAATAATGCGTCATCCCATACTGCACTATTTGTGCTGCAATTTATTTCATAAAAACGCATTTCAGTACTACCAGATATAGCTTCGCGCGATATTTTCTATTTCCAAAAGTAAAAATTGAGGTAAAAAAGTCGTAATGGGAGACTAGGAGGGAGATCCAGAAGAACTGTATCTAATTCCACTGTTGTTCGCAAAACCGATAGAAACTTGTGGTGTTTTAAGTCAGCTCGATGAAGTGATTTACGGGATTTCCTTGCAACCTTTCTATGGCGTGAATATTGTTTTAAGTCGTCCTCTTCTTCGGACATCGCTCTTTCAGTATCTGAAGTCATCCTCATGGGAATGGAGTTATACATTCCCAAAAAACAGTACCGTATAGGTCACTTACGTTCCCAACCCTGGTTCAATAAGGCTTGTTCTAATGCAATACCTTTAAAAAATAAATATTACATCAAATGTAAATCTAATAAATCGGTCGACAGTCATGTAGGATACGTTGGTGCTGCTAAAGCCATTAGTAAAAACTTTGGAACATCCTCATTTCCCCCCCAGGCATTTATTGACGGATCGGTAGTTGATGATTCTGTAGACAAAGCCAATGTTTTTGTGGGTTTGTTTGCATCAAACTCGTGTCTCAATGAGTCTGGAAAAGATGTGCCCCAAGTCAACTCTTCTTCATACGCTATGAAACCAATTAATTTACGGTACAAGCTCTTGGAATCGATCATCATTAGGCTTGATCTCAATAATGCCACTGGCCCAGACGGTATCCCAGCTATTGTCTTAAATAAATGTTCCCCCGAACTAGTACCAGTCCTATCTAAGCTCTATACGATCTCTATTCCTTCTGGGGAATTCCTTCGTCATGGAAGTTAGCAAATGTTCAACCCAAAAAAGGCGATAAGACCGATCGCTCAAACTACCGAGCAATTGCCATCACTTCCATTTTGTCTAAAATCATGGAAAAAAGCCATCAATCAGCAACTGCTCACGTTCCTTGAAACTAACAAATTTAGTGTCCACCAATATGGGTTTGGCAAAGTCGTTCAACAGGTGATCTTCTTTCATATGGACCAAGTTTGGAAAAAGTAGAAACAGTCCGGTGAAACAGTTGGGCCCAGATACTCAAAGGCGTTTCACGTTTGGCATAAGTTTTTTTGCCAAACTCATTTGGGTTAATTGTCTATACCATACCTGTGTTAAAAATATTGACAAAAAAATATTATTTTGCGTAATGAAAAATGTTCTTAGTAGCTGCTTATTTTTAATTGTAAATATCATAAAACAAAAAACCAAAATATCGTAGTAAAAATAGGGCGCTTAAAAATAAGTTGACGCTTGTCTAAGACACCCTGTGAATTACTTTTTATAGATTCTTAAATCTTAAAGGTTGTCCACGTTGCATTTGCATTTACGCAATAAAAGTTATAATCCAGTTCATTCTTATCTTATCGCGTATGATACAAGATACCTATTCTTTTACATGTTGGTTTTCAACAGTCAAACAGTCTTTATTTATTGGTTGAAAACAGTAGAACGAGTGTTTGTTGTGTTTTATTTTTTGGATTGTGTTGAATTTTTGATTAAAAAATGGAAGGCGGTAAAAAATTCTACGGAAAAAAAGTAAAAGTTTTATCATTTCGAACTCAAAACTATCGATGAAAAGCATAAGAATACTTGAAAAATTTGAAAATTCGATACATCAGACGAGAAATATTAAGATTTAAATTATTTTCAACCACACTAAACCATAAAACGGATACATTGTTCATCTAAAAAATGATCCAGATTTTATAATAATGTATGTTCAGATTTACTTAGGTAGAGGGTTTGATGAAGATGCTGAATCAGATGTTGAAAATTGAGCTAATAGAAACAGAAGACCCAGAGTATGTTGAAAATAGTGATATTGAAGAAGCAGCAAGGAATTGGCTGCAGAGCCAGACCAGCAACCACAACTATTGAAGCAGATGTTTTTTTTCCGTGATGGTAAACATATAAAACCAATAAAACAGGCGTCGTTGATCATAATATTCGTCGAAAACGAGGGCAAGGATTACAGCCGGGTCCAAAAGCTAAAACAAAAATTGAGCATGTTAGCCACTTTCAAAAGCTCATTAGTAATGAAATGTGCGATATCATCATTAGAGAAACAAATCGTGGCCGACAGAGCTGCCAATTATGGAATTCAAAAATCCTAATAAAAAACAACAAATTTGGAATCCACAGCACCTGTTGAATTTGATATATCTTGGGATTCTGTTATTTGCTTGTTACAGATCAATTTGAGCACAGCAAAATTTATGGACCATGTTTGCTCATCCACTGTATCGAGCAACTATGTCGATAAACCGTTTTGGAATATTCCGATATTCGTTTTGACAATGGAACTACTAGAAAAGAACGTTTGAAACCAAAATCGCAGCGATAACTGAAATTTGGCTAATGCTTAACGCGAATCTACGATCAAACTATAATTGGTGACAACGTAACTATAGATGACCAGTTATATCCGTATCGAGGACGTATGGTTTACGCAGTATATTCCATTCCAGCCAGATATGGGATAAAAGTATGGTGGGCTTGCGATGCATTAACATCAATCAAGTGCATGGACAAATTTATGGTATGAGTTCAGATGGTATTCGTAAAAAATCAAACAGTTGTCATAGATTTGTGTAAAATTTTCGAAGGATCGGGTCAAATATAACTTTGATAATTTTTTCAAGTTAAATCCGGCAAAAACTTTGAAAGATGACTGTCTTTCATAATTGGAACAGTCAACAAGAGACGGATTTTATTCCTCCAGAATTTTTTAAAGTGAAAAACCAACCAGAAATTGCTGTCAAGTCAGTTTGCTTTTTTGGGCAACATTACATTGTGTTCGTATTTTGCTAAACGTAATAAAGCTGTTGTTTTGTTATCAACAACACATTATTCAACAGAGGTTGTCAAGGCGTAAACCTAAATAATAATTGACTACAATCGAACAAAATCGATACCATGGATAAGATGTTGGGGTTTCATGTAAACGTCAACAAAGATGGCCTCTTGCTTTTTTACAACATGTTGGATGTTGCTGGATTAGCTGCGTATATAATTTATCAAACCCATAATCCACCAAACAAGGCGATACAAGTAACCGACGTAAGTTTCTGCAACAACTTTCTCGCCAGTTAGTACTGCCTCAGGTTCAATTACGTTAAAACACACATCACCCGAATTTTCATACCAAAAATGCTATAGAAGCTTTATTAGAAAAAATTTTAACTCTTAAAGCAAAGGAACGCAGCTCAAGTGGAAAAGTTCCACCTCGCATTTCTCAAAAGGAAACTGCTATTTGTGCAAAAACGACGACCATCACGCAAAGCATGCATGACGTGCAAAAGGGCCGTCTGTAGTGAACACAGCACCATTCATACAGTCTGTGATAACTGTTGATTTCTTTTCCATTACATTTTGTACTCGTTTTTGTTTCAAAATTGTTTTGTGTAGTCAACGCCCTTTTTTGTATACATTATATTTAAAAAATAACAAAACAGGGTTGACAAAATAATAAAAATTACTAAATGCGTGTTTTCTATTATTTTACTATTTTTATTGCATATACATTTCTTATAGTAAGTATTGATGTGTAAGTCTATGTACATACCCGGGTATGCAAGTATAGACTAGAGTAGTACATTTTAGCTATAGACACAAGGGTTAAATGATACGCTCATCAACTGGGTTTCTAGTTTCCTTGATAAAAGACGAATACGTGTCGTAGTTGATGGCTTTTTTCAAAAGAAGTTAACATTAACGCGGTCGTACCACAGGGATCCGTTATAGGGCCTACACTTTTTTTGCTGTGCATAAATGACCTTATTTCTTCAACAACTAACCCCATCCATTGCTTTGCTGACGATAGCACTCTTCATTGTAGTTCATCTCAGTCTACTCATAGTCATAATCCAGCTTCTATGTCAAATCAAGAAATTAAAGCTGAAATGGCAAATTCAATCAACAAAGACATTCAACGTATTCTCGAATGGAGAAGCAATAATCTAGTTGAATTTAATGCTAACAAAACTCAGTGTTACCTTGTGTCCGCCAAAAAAGATCGATCATTTCCTGTGGTAAGTATGGAAGGCTCAGTTATTAAGTTTTCAGACTCTATTACTCTGTTGGGTATGACTATATCCTCAAATCTCTCATGGGTTGACCATCTTCTGTCAGCTACTAAAACAGATGCTCGTAAAATAGGCATTTTGTACAGATCTAAGCAGTACTTTACCTCTCGACAACTCCTTCTGCTGTATAAGGCCCAAATTCGGCCTCATATGGAATATAATTCTCACCTCTGGGTTAGTGCTCCTCAATACGTTCTCGATATCGTTGATCGTATTCAAAAGAGAGGGATTAGGCCCGTCCTTGACTTCTCACATACAGTCCCTTGAGCATAGAAGGATGGTTTCAGTTCTTTCTTTGTATTATCGTTATTACAACGGCTATTGTGGTGCTGAATTATGTTCTTTGATACCATCTCAGGCTATCTTTGTGAGAAACACTCGGTTCGCTCATTCACATCATCAGTATGCAGTACAAATCTCCACTTGTCGTACCAAACGGGTGCAATCCACATTTTTCTACTCGGCTTCTAAACTCTGGAATGATCTCCCTAGTTCCTGTTTTCCTCTCACTTATGATATGAGAAAATTTAAGGTAGCTGTTCATAGGCATCTGTTGGCAATTCGTTATCCCTCTATCCATCTTCCTAAGGGTTCCTGAGTGTTTTAGCACGATAGGCCAAATTTAGCCTGTTCAGAACCACAATCATAGAAAAAAAACTACATGTTGATCGCTAGCTTACAATAGATATATTTTTTTAAATACGTTACTAACAAAAATTGCCGAAAAAATGAAAATTTCAATTTCAAATCAGTGAAACGCTCTCTGGCGGCAATAGTAGGAAATTAAAAATAATTTTAAGCATTTTCTCTTGGCCACATTTATTATAAGATTCTTTATTTCACTGCTCAATCTCGGATAGTTTCTGAGTTATGGCTGGCCACATTTCTCAGTTGTCTACCTGGTACAGTAGTTTTTTAAAACTCATTCTAGCTTTGTAACTTTCATTTTATGAACAACCTGCAACTTCATTTGTGAATAATCTATATTTTCTAATCACATTAAAGGAACCTGTACTCCAAAATTTTTGAATGTCAACGAGGCTTATTGAACTTAACTTTCCTTCCACAAGCGACTTTTAAAAATAGCGTTTAAATAGTATTCTTAACCAACGTCCGGTCAATTTTCGGAGGCCTGTAAATTGGTTATATTTTGTAATAACCATAACTTATGTTACATTTTCTGAAAGGAGAAAGATTAACTATATATTGCAAAATATACAGAATGTTCTAATTAAAATAGCAAGGTTGCCCTATACCTGATAATCGGAATAACAAAAGATAGTATAAATCAGAAATAGTATCAAAAGAATACTCCGAAAATCCAAACCCTTATGGAAAACCGCAACTTTTCCCATTCCGACTTGTTCAAGGTCAAATTACTTTATTTTCTTCCAATAAATCCTAAATGTGAAGTGTACCTACATTCACTTTAACTACTAACGTCTCTATTTGAGAAGTTTTTATTAATAATGTCAGTGTTTAAAATATAAATGTTTCTTATCCATGGTAGCCAATTGGGGTGCAATTTATTAGTGTATCATTAGATGAGTTTCATTTAAGGAATTTATCTTTATTTAGCATTCTCTGTGTGAAAATTAGTTTTGATTAAAATACAGAAAATATTGATAAATCCCTATACTTTAGTTTATTCTGTGTGCATTCTTTTACTTCAACAGGAAATAAGTTACACCGTAATCAACATTCTTCTCTTTAATCGTAAAACATAATTTTTGAATTTTCTGAAATTAGCATTTTTATGATTTTTAAGATGCAATAAATGCCTATTTGAAATGGACCACAAATCGTTTATAGATATAAATGTTCACTAAACTTTAATTAACTAATTTACGTACGCTTTGATATTTTTGATACTTTATAGAACTAACAAAATTCTAAGCAATTAAATAAGTCTTTGTCGGTATCACTAACATATGTGCATCTTTACAAAGATTTCTTGTCTTTCTGTGATCTTATCTGCTACCTAGACGCCATACCACCAGATCCTGATGAGTGACAAACGTTAAGCAACATTTCATTTTAAGTTAGTTACACGGACTTCAAACATAAACAATAATACGTACAGGCAGTTTAAAAGTGATTAAGAAATATATAATTAGCAACTGCGGTTATGAACATTAAGAGTTTTACGTCATTTTTCTTTTGTGGTAGTAGTTTACATAAAACATGGTCTCGTGCGGCGAGAGACCTAATTAATATTTGCGAGAGCATCAACTGCATTTATTTTAATTAATAGTTAGATATTTGTTGCCTTGAGACTATGTAAATTGATACCATACAATATGTATCAATCAAAAGTATAATTAGACGTACAAATATATACAGATATATCGTAGCTGTCACGTTTGAATGATATCGTGCTGTAAGTCTATTACAACGGTCCACAGGATGCAGGTTATAAAACATTTTATTAGTTTATACACAGAATTGCAAGATGTTTCCGATTAATAAAAAAAAGACCATTATTATTTTATGCAAGATTTGGTTATATCCGGCCCTTAACAAGGTAAGTAAATCATGCAATATATGCGAAAAACTTAATGTTGTATTTCTTATGTGTTGATCTTAATTTGAGAACCACTGAGTTCCTATTCCCGCCAGCATTGTCTTCCTTGTAAACATCTAATGCTATTTCAAAAAATCCGACGATGTAATGTACCGGGTGAGTCATTAAGGAAGGACGCCGGCTATATCCCAGAAACCGCTTATGTTACGACTTCCAAAAAAACATTCTTCAGTAAATGTGGCCAAGAGAAAATACTGGAAATAATTGTAAAGTTTGTAAATAGACCGCTAGGTGGAGTAACTGCTGTAGTAAATTAAAAAATGTCTAATAAGTAACAGAAACTTAAGGAAAAGGTATATTGGAAATATCGTAGTTGTATTTTTGGGACAATTTTGCCCATTTTTTGTATAAGAAGTTTTTCTCTAACTTCACAGGTTTTCCGTAGGGGGAGCTGCGAAAGTTGTCAGACAAACACGTAATTATCTTCGGAACCAGTCATCGATTCTTAAAAAGTAATATTTCGTTGGAAAGGTCTTTTCTTGCACTATTAGTTGATGTTTTAAAAAGTTAAGTTTGATTAACGAACAAAAAGGTAGAGGACGCTTTCCCAATATTCCTGTAATTTTAGCGATTTTCGTCAAAATATTAAATAGAATGGTATGTTTTTTTTATATTTTAGTCAGAAAGAGTATAAAATTTCGCCTATACCCTGAAAATTTCAAGTCGATATCTCTGTTGGTTTCAATTTTATACCTACTTTAAATTTAGATCCAAAAACAATAAAACGCAAAGTTTTTTGACATAATAGTTTATTACTTAGGCCAGCTTTTATAAACACAGGTTAACCCTGCCCCGAGAGTTAACCCCAGAAATTCGATAATACTGACAGTTATTATCATCGAGTTTCTGGGGTTAGTTTATTACCGTTGGTTAATATTTACACCGGGTGGACCATCGAAAATTAACTAGAGATGAGTAGTGCGCCATTACTCAGTGGCGACCTAAATGCTCAAATTGTCTGCCATCATTATCAATACACAGCTGCAACCGCTGTTGCGTTGACAAAACAGCGGTTTCTATCTCCGCTGTGGAGAGGGTGCGAATGGAATTTCTTATCCTGATGACCATCTTTCAGGTGTAGTTGGCCTGGTTGTAAAAACAAGGTTCTTTACTTTTCCCCAAAAATAAAAATCCAAACAAGTTAGATCGGGGACCTAGAAGGTAACAAGGTAATGTTATTAAGCTGTTAAAGTTAAGAATGAATAAGGAAATGTAGCCTAGCTGGCCATGGAAAAAGCTCCTCTTCCTATCCATGTATCAGGAAAAGTGTTACTGAAAAATGTGCCGGACAGCCGTCATGTTGAAAACATCCGCTGCCTAGTAAGCAACGGCACATATTTTAAAATTAACGGCAAATCGTTCCGCAAGAAATTAAGGTACGTTTCACCATTAAGTGGCGCGTCAAAAATGTGAGGACCAATAATTCAACCTACTGAAATACCGCACCAAACATTGACGCTCCACGAGCCCTGATGTTGAATATCTTGCATCCAACGAGCATTGGTTCTGGACCAATAATGCATGTTATAACGATTTACTCCACCATCATTGCGGAATGTAGCCTCGTCAGTCCACAATATTTGCGATAACAGATGTTGATTATCTGTGAGCATATTCGACAGCCAATAGCAGTAGTCTAAATGTTGCTCATAATCAGCTGCAGTCAGTGATTGATGAGGGACTATATGGTATGGATGTAATCTAGATTCAAATTGAAGTTATGGTTTTTTAATAGCTATAACTTTACTACTTTTAATAGCTAACTTATGTTCTTTCACAATACGCTGAACAGTATTTTGTGTTAGTCCCAAGTCTGCTACTAAGTGGATTAATTTCGATATATGCTAGAACGTTTATAACATTTTCCTCCGTTCGGGATCTGCGTGCTCTGTGAGTAACTGGGGGATGAATTGTTCCTGTAGCTCTCAATCGTTGTGATAATCTAGTAAAAAGTCTCTTTTCGTAATGCCGTCTTTCTGGAAAACGAACCGCATACAATCGTGCAGCAACAGTAGAATTATGCATGCACTCGAAATATACTGCAAGCATATCATATTCTTCCTGGTTAGAGGGCATTGTTGGCAAAAAGAATGTGGCAATATGTCCAAGAAACTCGCATCACAATACACCCGCATACACCGCAAAACCGGAGGTAATTTCAGAATAATATTCCCTTGACACTGACATTGATAAAATTAATGTTACTATGGATAAACCGTCATTATGCATTGTTGGTCTGGTAGTGTTATTGGATGATCATGGCACAACAAAATAATTACCATGGATCTGAACCTAAAGTAGGTATAAAATTGAAACCAACAAAGTTATCGACTTGAAATTTTCAGGGTATAGGCGAAATTTTATGCTTCTTCTGACTTAAATATAAAAAACATACCATTCTATTTAATATTTTGAAGAAAATCACTAAAATTTCAGCAATATTTGGAAAGCGTCCTCTAGCGCTTTGTTCGTTAATCAAACTTAACTTTTTAATACATCAACGAATAGCGCAAGAAGAGACCTTTCCAATGAAACATTACTTTTTAAGATTCGATGACTGGTTCCGAAGATAATTACGTGTTTTTCTGACAACTTCGCAGCTCCCCCTATGGAAAACCTGTGAAGTTAGAGAAAAATTTCTTATACAAAAAATGGGTAAAATTGTCCCAAAAATACAACTACGATATTTCCAATATACCTTTTTCTTAAGTTTCTGTTACTTATTAGACATTTTTTAATTCACTACAGCAGTTACGCCACCTAGCGGTCTATTTACAAACTTCAAAATTATTTCCAGCATTTTCTCGAGGCCACATTCACTGAAGAATTTTTTTTTTTGAAGTAATATAAACGGTTTCTGGGATATAGCCGGCACCCTTCCTTAATGACTCACCCGGTACATATAAACAGGGGGCGCTATAGTATGACGTCAACACCGATCCTCCGATATCTATCCTTCCAAAGTCTTTGAAAAAATAGTATTAACATATATCAGATCATACTTTGAAGAAAATGATCTCTTTCATCAAAATCAATCTGGTTTTCGTTCATACAGAAGTACTTGTGATGCTATTGCTCATTTGTTAATGAGCATGCTAGAGCAATATTTGTAGATCTGTCGTGTGTTTTTGATAATGTATGGCACACAATTTTGTTGGAAAAGCTTTATAAAGTATACCGTTATGGCGTACTGAGCATATCTTTATTAGAGTCGTATTTAATCAACATATACCAATGTATTATAGTAAATAATGTATATTTATAGTTACTACTAAGAAAAGGTGTGCCCAGAGACGGCATACTTGGACCACTTTTGTTTCTGATTTACATTTATGACATACCTATTTACACTTGCAAAGAAAATGAATGTAGCAGTATCCGACTATTTATTTAAGAAAGCTAATGGAATGTGTGAAGTTAATTATTTAGATATAAATGTAACCACAACCGAAAAAACGATGTCTTTAAAACATGATAACCTTGCAAATGTGCCTTCTTAAATTCCTAGGTGTTTTTCTTAAACCTGTACTGAACCTCAATACTAACGCTACTTGTACCAAGGTTAAAGTAAGGAGTAATGGTTTGGACTGCGTTGGTTAGCAAATAATGTTACCACAAAATGTATCAAAAATAAATACTTTGGAATATGCCACAGATATTAGAATATTAGATATAACGAAAATCTTACTGAACGGTTCTGACCTTCAGGTATAGAAGTTACACAATGTCATCTCTAATTGCATAAAGGTCTTAATATTCAAGAAAGCCAAGAATAAAATTAAACACTTGTTAATGTGTAAAGCATTCTGTAAACACGATGAATGTCTTAATACCAATTTCACTGTAACGTACACTTAGCTGTGCTGGTAATACTGTAGCAAGCTTTAAAACTGGAGAACGCATGTACCGGTTATTCAAATAAGAAAGGACGCCGGCCATATATCAGAAACGGCTTATACCACAGCTTCAGGAAGAAAACAAGAAAACAAGAGTTACAGCGAGAAACATTTGGAAATTATTTCTAGAATTGTAGGTCAACCACCAGAGGGCGTAACTGAATATGGAATATTACAAATATTACTTTTTCAAATTTTTCCAAATTAAGACACATTAGAAGTATGAAAAATGGAATTATCAGAACATTCTGCCCATTTTTGGTTACACGCTTTTTGTTCCATTTTCCCAAATAAGAGGTAGGGTAGAATGAGAAGCTTGTTTTGAAAATAACGCTCATAAGTCCGGTTCTGTTCCACCAAATTTTGCTAACGTGGTATAGTTAAGAAGAGATTGTCTCCACAAATGGAACGTTGATTAACTTTAACCAATCTAACCAATATGGCAAATGGTAGAGGGCGTTGTTTAATTTTTTTTCCTAGCCAGAGATATCTTAATACTAGAACTGCCGCGGCTGCCAATTTGACCGTGTGCCTTGTTTAAAATGTTGTTTCTCCGTTGCGCTTCGTGTTAAGGTATTATGAACTTTTCGAGATTTTTATGTACTTTTAGAATATAAAAAAATATATTAGGAAAATTAAGCCGTTTTAGAGTTTTTTGTAGTATTTGTATAACTGTCGGAACTGTCATTTTGACCGTTCATACATTCATAATCTGTCTCGAGGTTGTATAACAAAAATAATTACAACGTTGGCATAAAGCAATGTATTTTACTACTATTGTGGTAATTTTTAGGAATTTACTGCAAGTCAGAAGTTGTTTAATCGTGTCAGAAATTATGAATAATCTTCGCTATCCTACCTACGCGCCCGAGATATGAAAAATGCAAGTTATAACTTCTTTCTATAGAGATCTATGTATTCAAGTACTTTGAGATTTCAGATTATTTGCAAGTAAACGTTCTTGTGACATACTTCTGTACTTATTACTGGGTTATTTTCGTAGTAAAAAAAATGTGGTCGTCTCGTGGTTTTACACAACAGGCTTTAGACTATCTTGCGGGGTTGGAAAACTTATTTGAATGCGAATCCGAAAAAGCAAATAACCACCCCGAAGATGGTGAAAGTGATGAATCTGTTCCTGTTGATGACAAAAGCAGTGAAGAAAGTGAAGAATCTGATGTCAGCATAAATAATGTCACTTCTGGTTCTTGTACGTCTAATCAAATTTAGAGATGACATTGAACACCATCCAAAACAAAAAAATTACATGTGTTTACCTGTGGGGAATAAATAATCACCCAAATCTAATGATGTATGTGAAGTTTTGTAATCAAGTGGACCTTATGTTGACAGTAGTGATGTAGGGCCAGTTCTGATCCACGTTATAAGAATTTTGCATTCAAGGTCAAATCAGTTAGTCAGTCGTGCACGTGCCGACTCCCTCGTTAATTATATAGAGCCGATCCTGATCCCCACGAAGAAGATATGGGGCCGATCTTGACCCAGCGAAAAGTGTGTGAGAGAGAAGGTGAATGTTCACTACTCTATGCTAATAAGAAGCGTGGTTGAGTCAAGGTCGAAATATAAAGCTTGTGTGTGTATCATATTACAATTCTTAGAAATCTTTTCAGAGCTAGTGGTTTCAAGAATGCCGGTTTATTATAAAAGGCTTCCTTAGGTGTGTTTGTACGATTAAGTAAACAGAAATGACGAAACTAGTACGTGTAATGCGAAGAGAAAAAGTAGCAGTAGTAGTAAGTGAAGACGAGAGAAAGAATCGGCTACAAGAATTATTGAAAAAATCATAAAATTAAAACTGGATTTAGATTGTTTCAAAATGAGAAGAAAAATGATTGGGCTTCAACTTAGCAAGTGAATTTTAAATTCGGCCACGGACTAATTTATTTTGCCGATTTTAAGCAGAGTTTCTTTTTATAGTGGGTAGTCATCCGGTAAGTAATGAGTGTTGATAGAAAAATATAAGCGCAGCAAGGAAGCGAAACCATTGTTTTATAGTAGTATGTAATAATAATAATGTTTTACAGTGATATGTAATAATAATAATAATAATAATAATAATAATAATAATAATAATAATAATAATAATAATAATAATAATAATAATGTTTGTAATCCTAAAAATCTAGAAATCATTGTATTCCTTTGAGAAGAAAAATGACTGGGCTTCGGCTTAGCAAGTTGTATTTTGTAGTGATAGTCATCCGCTAATTTAAGTAATGGGTGTTGATTGAAAAATATTAGTACAGCAAAAAGCAAAATAAACCATTGCTTTATAGTGATATGTAATAATAATGTTATGTATTATCAAAAATATATAGAAAGCTTTATATTCCCAAGAGTTTTATATGTATTAGTATGATATGGAATGAATGAAACGCAGTATGAATTTCGCAAATGCAAAACTGTTAATCTGCTAAAGCTAAAAATACTTTATGTGTAAGACGTACGTTATTCGGAAGTGAAAGAGAAAACACGAGAGAAAGTGTGACGTGCCGCTTCGCGGGTACTAAGGTTGAGCGAGCACGGAGTAAACAGAGTCTTTTTGCTCTCCTGAAATTGTTGTAATTTGCACCTATTCCCTTGCAAAAAACATTTATTTAAAAGCATGAATGCGTTTTACAAGTGACACTATCCATGTTACAAAAAAACAACTGGTGATATTCAATATTTGAAACTACTTACGAGTGCACGCAAAATAAAGTGACCTTCAAATTTTAAAAACTAGCTGTACGCACAATTTTGTAAGAGCAATCATGTTTTAAAAAAATTGATTGCAAATACGGCAGATTTTCAAATTTAAATGCACAACACACGTAATTTAGTTAAACTGCACAATTCGAAGCATAATGAGCAGTAATTTTCTCTTTTACGCAGGTGTTAGACAAGATAATTCAGCATTTTGCAGGCTGATAGCGTGTATTTATAGTACAATGATTGTCACATTGTTTTATATAATGGAAAAGAAAGTTTTTTCAAATTTTAATTTGTTTCATATTAAATGCAAAAAAAATTCTATTACTGATGAATAAATTGAAACGTTAAATTTTTTTTTGTATGATTACAATTTTATAACTCATGTATATCTTTAGGGGCGGCGTGCGTCCAATCTCTCGAATACTTGCTCTCTCACACAGAAAATATTTATCTCGTTTGCACAATGGCCATCTATCTATCTCTGGTCCTCTAGATCACTATCTCTGATGGAGATAGGAGGTGTCGAGGGCTGTGTAGTGGTGAGTGGAGGTTTCAGGGCTGTTGAGGGTTGCAGCAAGTTATTCTGCTGGATATTAACTTCCTTCTTCTTCAGCGATAATTTAGATTTCTTAGTAGGTGGAGGCATCATCATGAGTACTACTAGGTAATCAATGAATATTCGCATACAACTTTAACCCCTATATACATGCTAACGTTAACTGAATTTGGCAAAAGAGGAAGTAGTTACTATGGGCGAAACTAACCTATGTAGGCAAGGGTAACGCAGGATAAGAAAGTATTGATGTCAGTAAACGCTACAAAGTATTGCGGTTAACATCTGCAGAGAAATACTTTTTAACGTCGATTGGTTTAAAAGTTCTCAGAGACAATGGCCGAATCATTAAACGTCTTTCAAAAGGTACATTTTGATGATACTATAATTAAATCAGATATTCAAACTTATCTTTCGTATGGATTTCCTAAATATGGAGCTTTAGAAGAAATACGCATCTTATTTCAAAGTCAAAATCTGATTACGGTTACCTACGATAGTTTTCTGTACATAGAAGGTAAGCTTGAGCTCAAAAGAGAAGATGAAAGAAAGGCATGCAACTTAACCCCAACTTTCTTTTCGAAGAAATTCGTTATGAGTTAGGTGGTCAAAGAGTAGACGTTTGCCGAAATCCGGGAATAACATCCGCACTGAAGGGATATATTGCTTATACGGCAAGCAAGAGAAAAGCACTACACCATTTGGGGTGGTCACCAAAGAATGAAGAACCATTACGAGTAGAATTAGATAAGCAAGATGGCGAAACATCATTTACAGTATGCATACCATTGACTCATATATTTGGAATAATAGAGGATTTACGCCAAGTAATGGTGAATATGCGTCGAGTTGATTTTAATTTGATCTAGAAGCGATACAAATTGCTACTATGGTGACGTTCATGAGGAAATAACCCTAAATAAAATTCAATGGAAAGTACCACACTTAACAATTAGTGATGCTGCGATAGTTAACTTGTTTGCAGGAATCAATAAAAATTATATTATTACTGTTCCATTTCATCAATGGGAGTTATATGAATTACCTGCTTTAAAACAAGCAACCTCAGGCATATAGCCAATAAAAACAAGGTAAAAGGTACACAAAGTCACAAAGAGCCGGAAATTTTGATCACATTAACATCAGAAACCTTAAAGTAGGTCTGAATTCTAACTATTATCCATATGAAGCAATGCATTTGAACTTCAGTGCTAACCAATACATACCTGCCTATCGCAATTCTTTAAATTCGGATGTGTATGGTGAAGATGATACAGGTGCATTATCGAACTACTCCGTATTCAAATCATGTCCAGTATTTGTAATAGACTGCTCTAAACAAAATGAATCTTTAAAAAACTCAACAGTGGACATCAAATTGGAGATGGAATCTCTAACACTTTCCGATAATGTAATCGTTGTCTATGGTCTTATTCTCCACGATGTTATTGTGCAGTACAGCCCACTCACTGGAGAGGTGAGAAAATTATAATATACACCCTGTATGTGTAGTATATAAATAAAAATGTGTAATTATTCGTTTAGTGTTGTTTCATCCACCAAAGATGAAAGTAATTGCTCAGAAACGAAAACTTCCAATTCAAAATCATGAGATTGATGAGGAAAATCTAGTACTCCAAAACACAATATTTACTTCCTAATAGTATACGCGGAATTATATGCTGAAAACAAACGCAATGATCAGTCTGCTTACTGAGAAACATGGTTTGAAATTTAAACATGTATACGTATACTCTAAGTCATTGAATCAAAACAAGTACAAACTCTTACAGGAAATCTTACTTCCAATGAAGGATATAGGTTACTTTACCTTCAGTGTTAATCATGATGTGATTGAGCCTAATTGTGCAAAACCACACTTTATTTTTATCTTCGATGGTTAAATCAAAAAAGAGCGACTAGACATACCAATACCCGTCCTTAACTTCTGACATACAGTTCTTTGAGCATAGAGGTACCGTTTTAGTTTTTTCTTTGTATTATCGATATTACAATAGCTATTGTGCTGCTGAATTAGGTTCTTTAATACCACCTCGGGCCACCTTTGCTAGAAATACTCAGTTTGCTAATTCAGATCATCAATACGTCGTGTCAAATGGGCGAAATACACATTCCTATGCACAGCTTCTAAACTCTGGAATGACCTCCCTAGTTCTTGATTTCCTTTCACTTACGGTAAGCTAGACTTACTCTGTTCAGAATCACAATTATTAAAAGAAAAATCAGAAATTTTACCTGCTACAATGTGTATTCAAGCTACTATTTGGCGAAATATCAGTTACAAAACAAAATCACAGTGATTGGATCTTTGACGGAAAAAAAACGGGAGGTGCCAGAAGAATGTTTGACCGGCTGGTTTATGTATTCTTGAATTTGAAAAGGATGTAACAATAGTGTCACACGTTTCAAACAAAAATAGATCTATGAAAATGTAAACTTTCACCATTAACACTCATAATAAAATACTCATATTTTTTGGGGTTTTTTAATGGTGTACTTTAAATTATACAATCTAAACGTTTCGATAACACCTACAGTTATCTTCGTCAGTAGTATATATATATATATATATATATATATATATATATATATATATATATATATATATATATGGATCTCAAAAGATTCAATGGTTAATACCGATAAATTTCGATATACAATCAATAGATAATTGACTTAACCTAACTTTTCTTTTAAACGTTGTTTTAACTAAACTGTTGTGTAAACCAGATGAACGCAGCAATCGTTTTAAAGTTTGTGGGTGAAGAGTAATTAGAGTTGTACAATACCCTTAACTTGGATGAAAAGATGGCGAAGGATGTTAAGAAAATGATACAAGCATTTGAAGGCTACATCAAACCAAGAAAGAACATTATCTACGAAAGATACAATTTCTACTCTAGGAATCAAAAGGAGAATGAATAATTTGACCATTTTTATACGTCTGTAGTAAAAGAAATTAACCCTAGGATGCACAACATGGGACTGGCAAGCCCGTTGATGTCATTGTTGTCTTATAACTCTGAAATCCATTTACTCAGGGAATTGTACTTTTAGGAATGGTTGGTATGTTTATATATTAATACATTTTTATGCCAACAGAATGTGAAACAGATATTTAAAAAATTATTTTTTTTTACTGTTACCCCGCCTTTACAGAACACGGGCCCCTGATGCCCATTCTGTTTTTAAACAGGGAGGTACTTGTTTCTCGTAAAAATAGTTTCCCCCGATAAGTCTGAACCTGTATACGTGTTATTGGCTTTGAATAAACCTGTATTTGCAGGTGGCGGCTTGCAAAATTAGAATGATATATAAGCCCAATTCCCAAAAGATGCATTTCGTTGCTGTCAGATAAGCATTTATGTTACAACGAGAATGGCGTCGAGTAGACAAAAACATAGTGTTAGAGTTGGCGATGATAAATTTGAAGAAACTGCTTTAGCATGTGCTAATGAATGAAATGTGGAGCCATCCGGTGAAAGCGAAGTTGATTCAGAAGATAATACAAACGTTGACGATGATTTTAGAGAAGATGTTGATAATTATTCAAGCGCTAGTGATTATTCTGATGGTGATGAGTTGAACGATCCTCTTAGCACATCCACAGCTTACAATTAGACAGTTGTTATATTGCTCCGAGTGGTTTAGGATGGAATATAGATCAGCCAGCAGCAAGCAAAATACAGAAACGCAATATTATCCGTCGAGCTCCTGACTTGGTAAGAAAGCACACGTATTCTACACCAAAAGAAACGTTTCAGCTGTTTATGACTTATCAAACTTTACAAGAAATAGTAAATTGTACGAATTTAGAAGGGAAACAAGTGTGTCGTAACAAATCAAAGAATTGGAGAAATGTTGATTTACAAGAACTTCGTGCTTTTCTCGGCTTACTTATTCAAGCAGGAGTAGAACGAAGTTGGGACGTGGCTGTGCGAGAACTATTTTCCCAAGAATTTGCCAATCCCGTATATCGAGCAACTGGCAGTTTCTAGATTCGAAGAAATAAGGAGATATATAAGGTGTGATGATAAGAGAACTCGCAAAATACGTCTAGAAACTGAGAAATTAGCGATGATATCTTATATCTGGGATCTTTTCATTAAACAGTGTCAGGAGTGTATTACTGCTGATCAAAACGTGACAATCGGTGAGCAACTTATTACTTATCAAGGTCGATGCAAATTTATACAATATATGCCCAGCAAACCTGCCAAATACGGCTTCAAGGTATTTTGGTTGTGTAAATCCAGCTCGGGATATGCTGTCGATGGCGGGGCGATGACCTGGTGAACCACCACATAAAAATCTAGGACTTGAAGTTGTTCAAACATTAATGAGCAGTGTTCATAATTTCGGGCTAAGCCTTACGATATATAATTTGTTTACAAGCGTTCCACTAGCTATATATCTGCTGGATAAGGACATTACAGTTGTTGGTACACTAAGGCAAAACAAACGAGACATTCCAAAAGAACTAAAATCGTCTAGAGATCGTCCAGTATGTTCTTCGAAGTTTTGCTTTAGAAATAATGTTACTATGGTAAGTTACGTGCCTAAGAAAAATAAATACGTACTTTTACTAAGTAGCATGCATCACGATACCTCTGACAGCAACAGTTGCAAGAAGAAACCAGAGATAATTTTACATTATAATCAAACGAAAGGTGGAGTAGATGTCATGGATCAGATGGTAACAACAGGTAGGTACTTGCAAGAGGCAAACTAAACGTTGGCCGTTAGCATTTTGTTTTAACATCGTCAATGTATCAGCTCTCAACACATATATAGTTTCTTCCAAAGAACATTCTAACTACAACCGAGGGATGATTTGATACGTGTAAATTGTGATTTATGAATTTATGGTCTTTAAGTTACGACTCATCTTGTATGTTGTTGGAAAATGGCAACATTGCTACTAAAACTCGTTTTAAAATTTAAAAGGTTTCATGCATGTGATTACTTTAAAATTGGTGAAAATAATCAGGCTATTGTTCTTTTGGTTTTCTGGTACCTTCAGATAAGAAGGAAAACGCCATTTTGGCAACAAGAAATTGAATGCGTAGTTAGAAGCACATGTAAAATTTGGAAAAGGTGTTCCTAAAAATTTGATTGAATTTTTCAAGAAAATGTTTAATTCAGCCTGTTGCTGGTTTTAATCTTTTCCATATAAATAAATCCTGTTGGGATTTCTAATTTTAGTTCGGCTTTAATTTTTTTTTTGTTTCTACTACACCTTAGCTTCATTCAAGAGGTAAGCTACTCACTTTCTTTTCTTATTTACTAGACATAGCTTTGAAATGCATGCGTACATGTTTTGAAATTTTTAATACAGCATAAAGATCATATTTTATAAAATTTGGGTATCGATTAAAATTCTAACACAGTTATCTTATATAGGTTCTTTTTGGTCCTTTACACATTCACTCAAGATTAATATATCTCGTGCTTCCATAAGGAATAATTAAACCGTTTCTGACAGCACATTTGGATATCATTCGTCGGAGGTGTGAAATATTAGTTATGGGTCTTCGAGTCTGAATGGAAACAGTCTACGATTACTCCGTCTCATAGTATCTTCCGAATTAACTGAAGAAATAGACGTTACACCTACGACTAGTTTCTGATAAGTATTATTGTTACATACATACAAAATTTACCTATGGTGAGTGACTTTTGATTGCTTTTCTACATAGCGAGGCTCTCGTTATCTGTACTTTACTGAAAGTCATAACCATTACATTACTGTGCTTGCTACTTGTATTAGTGTGTTTCCGCAATTATCTTAATCCTGAAATTAATGCTTAGGCTTTATTGTTAAAACATTTTCTTAGTAATCGAGAGTAATACTATACATTTGTACCTGTAAAAGATAATTTGGGTTATTCCAAAGTTTCGCTTATACTTACATTTAACTTTGCAAAAGAATTTGTAGTTTATCTATCAACTTTTCTTATATCCTAGCTTTATTCGGATAAATAACCGTAATTGTTCAACCATTAGAACTACCTGTGTTTACTATACATGCAACAGCTGTTTGTTGACTGAATGCTACTCATTGAGTTTAAATATACAATGTATGTCAAAAAATTATGTTAACTACTGGGGGTTTCAATTACTTTGTAAATCAAATTGAACATTTCTTTATTATCATTGGGGTTGTATAACATTTGTTATTTTTTTTCTGATTACAATTTTTATATTTGGTTTAGTATAAAACTGATTGAAGTAGGATTTACTAATTTGAATCTTTTGTTGGTAGCCCTATGCTTACCAATAAATGGGTTATTTTGTGTTGCGCTTTATTTAATTATTGTACTGCAATTGCCAAATGGGTAATAAACTTGGCCTTTCTAAATTTTCTAAATGCTTCATGCTTATTATTTTGTCTGTAATGCTCATAGTAATTGTACTGAAGAATATTTTGTGCTTACATAAGTAAACAACAGGGTAGACATCTAGTGCTAATTTTCGCTTTATATTTGGGGTTTATTTGCGTCCGGTTGATTGGAAACTGATAAATTAGTCCAACCGAGAGCTCTTCGTGGAATATCGGTATACAAGAATTCAATTTCGGATAATTATAGATATATGTTTGGGTATCCTTTTCTTTTAGGGTCAAGACTAGATGCCGAACCGGATTGGGTCTGTTTATGTAGAATTTTAGTAAAATTCATAACTTTTTTTCTAGTTTTGTTTGAAAGGTAAGTGGATTGCTGCTGGTTTATTTTGCAGATATATTATTATATATAGTATTATTTATTGCTGTATGGGGAAGATTTCCTTATAGATTTGTATTTAGATCTGCGGGTTGGCGCTCCATAAAATTAATTTTTTTTAGAGAATTACGAAAATTTAATTATTATTTATAACATTTATAATATTTCACTTTGGGTATATTAAATAGGTGGTGTTAAACAATCGTACATTATTTCATTAATCCTGTGATCTACGATCAACTTCCTCGTCCTTTGTCAGTGTGGACTTAGTTCACCATTTTATTTTAGCTGTCTCTTTTGTCCTATGTGGCCGTAGCCCTTTTCTTGATAGAGGGGCGATAAAGAATTAAATCAAGTGGTGCCCTTTTTTAAATTATATGTATCTCTTTTCTCCTGCCAAAACGCCCATGCATCCAAGTGCTGAACCGACCGACTGAGCTTCCGGCTAATTCCTTATTCCTTGTTACAGCACCTTAGCCACAATTTCTACCAATATCCTTTTATGCACGTAACAGATTCATAAACGGAGATTATTTCTGAAAGATTTGGCGAAGGATCTGATGTTGCCACGTATGCAGAGGAGGTCTACAAATCCCAAACTACGAAAAAGTGTTTTACAAGCAATGAAGCATTTTATTGATATTCCTGGTCCAACTCGAGTTCAACAAGTAACTGAGTTCAAGAGAAAAAGATGTTCATTGTGTCCAACCAGTATTGACCTTAAAAGCAAATTAATTTGTGACTCATGCAAAAACAACATTTGTAATGAACACTGTTAAAGTATATACCAATTGTTACCAACAAAACTAATTTTTTCGTAGATTTAAGATTTTTTTCGTTTACTTTATATTTTTGTAAACATATAGTTCAATAAATAACTTTATTATAACTATTATGTAGAATTTACTGTAATATAATTCGAATATTGCTTATCTTTACATCTACAAAAGGAACGGGCCTCCCAGGCCCATGTTGTGTGAAGTCGTATATCGAATATAATCTGCATCCTAGGGTTAATACTGTTTCTACCATGTGGTTGCATAAAATTTGTTTTGAAAATGTAAATGTCGTAGAATTTAAGCTTGATACGGGTTCAGAAGTTAACATACTACCTTTGCATATATTTAACAAATTAAGTGTTAGTAAAAATGTAAATAAAACGAATGTAATGCTACAAGAATATGGAGGATTTAGGAATAAGCCAATGTTTAAAATCACATTGTGGCCAAAGTTAATGAAATTGAACAATACATTATGAAATGTCAAATAAAGCATATATTGATAGACGTGCACATCGTTGTGATGTTAGATTTGTTTCGAATCAAAGTATATTGATTTGTGATGGAAATATTCGGATTCGGTAAAATTGTGTGTAGAACTAAATATCCAAGATGTTTTATTGTAAAAGATTGTAACAGTGGAATTTATTAGGGAATACTTATGATTTGAAACCATCTATGAATAAGCCTGTATTTAGTTATTTAATCATTGTGAAGATGATTATATCAACTAATAGAGACCAAAGTAAAGCTAATAATACTAACAATGCTATTATAAGAAGACAATACACTAGAACTGGTCCTTTAGTCGATAGACCTACCTATTTAAAGCATTTTGAGTTTTATTAGTTGTGAATAATTACGTACATACTTAAGAAGGGAGAAGTTGTGTAAACCAGAGTTGGCTTATGCAAGAAAGTGTAAACAGAGTTTTTTATTATTATTACACGAAGGTTAATAAGTAAGGCGCATGGCCACAGCTAATTGTATTTTTATTCAATAAATTCTTAAACTAAAGCCTTGTGTCACATAAGTTTGAATTGTTTTATTTCAGGCCGAAATATGGCTACAAACCATGCGATTAAGTTTTCCGTAAGAATCGTTCATATAATGTCCAGTTAAAATTTAATAAACTCAATCGGAATCATCCTCAGAACTTGATTCATAATCGCTTAAGTGGATTACCAAAGGTAAACCTTCTACCATCAGTTGTTTGTCTCTTTCGTACCAAGTTCTAATCAAATCTTCATGACCATGCTGTCATATCAATTCATCGATAACCTTTTTTATTGTGTTTAGCCAATAGTAGTAATTCGTATTTTGAAAGACAGTTGGAAAATATTAGGTAGATTATTTTCATGTAACCATGCCATAATATTGTCCTTTTTTGAAGCTGATGTGGTTTGTTTTGATACCAAAATGCTATGGTAGGGTGCATTATCTAAGATAATTTATTAGAGATGGTACTTCTAAATTGGGAATCAACTTTTCTTGAACCTATTTTGTAAACATGTCCAAATTCATTTCCGCGTGGTAATCGCTCGTCGCAGATTTCAATTGAAAATGGAAGCTCGCCTAGGGAAAAAAACCATTGCTGCTTCCGTCATGCACAACAATAAATCTTATAGCATTGTAATTTTTTTTCGAACACTTCGGACTATCTTACCAAGATCGTACCTTTAGCAAATATCCATGTTTCGTCAAGGAAAACAACCTGTCGATGAACAGACTCGCTGTTAATATTTGTCCTATAATTTCCTATGTAAAAATGCAGTTCTCATACAAGAGATATCCAATTTTTTAGATACGGTTGTCTTTTTTAAAATTAAATCCAATTTCTTTCAGCACTATATTCAATGATGCACGATTAATTTCGATGCACTTTTTAGCGGCTAACCCTGTTTTCAAAGAAGTTATAGTGACATGTTCACCTATTTTTAAAAAGTATAAATTATTTTATTGTTGCACTTCTAAACTATGCATTACCTTCTTTATACATGTCGTATAAGGTATTTCTAAAAGCCATTTTAGTGTTGTCGGCTAAATCTTCGGTCTTTGGTTTGCTTCGTGGTCTTTTTTTTCCGGGCGATGACAACACTGGATTAAGGTCTTTCCTCCGCTTTATGGTGTAAACGGTATTTGTAGAGATACCTAAAGCTTCAGCGACTATCTAAAAGTAATTTTGTATAGAGAATATTAAAGCCGCAGTTACATTACTAACCACATAAACAGCAGTAATTGGAATTAGTGGGCCTTGATTTGTTTTTTCTCGATTAAAGTAATATATTAGTTTAATCAGAAGTTCTTGTGATTGCGAGTTGAAACATTTCCCTGGCATCTCGGCAACTAGAGAAAAAAATTAGTAGTTAATGGTTTAAAGATTAATAAGCTTATTCTAAAATAATTCTAAGTTCAATACTTACGATGAAATACAATAATGTTGGCAAGTTTGGCATAAGTATTTACTTGCCAAACTCACCTCGTTTGGGTTAAATGATAAGCTCATCAACTGGGTTTCTAGTTTGCTTGATAAAAGACGAATACGTGTCGTAGTTGATGGCTTTTTTCAAAAGAAGTTAGCATTAACGCGGGCGTACCACAGGGATTCGTTATAGAGCCTATACTTTTTCTGCTGCACATAAATGACCTTATTTCTTCAACAACTAACCCCATCCATTGCTTTGCTGACAATAGAACTCTGCGCTGTAGTTTATCTCAGTCTACTCATAGTGATAATCCAACTTCTATGTCAAATCAAGGAATTAATGCTGAAATGGCAAATTCAATCAACAAATACATTCAACGTATTCTCGAATGAGGAAGCAATAATCTAGTTAAATTTAATGCTAACAAAACTCAGTGTTGCCTTATGTCCGCCAAAAAAGATCGATCATTTCCTGTTGTAAGTATGAATGGCCCAGTTCTTAAGTTTTCAGACTCTATTACTCTGTTGGGTATGACTGTATCTTCAAATTTCTCATGGATTGACCATTTTCAGTCAGCTACCAAAACAGCTGCTCGTAAAATTGGCGTTTTATACAGATCTAAGCAGTACTTTACCTCTCGACAACTCCTTTTGCTGTATAAGGCCCAAATTCGGCCTCATCTGGAATATAATTCTCACCTCTGGGTTACTGCTCCCCGATATTCTCTCGATATCATTGATCGTATTCAAAAGAGAGCGATTAGGCTTATAAATGACCCGTCCTTAACTTCTCACATACAGTCCCTTGAGCATAGAGGAATAGTTTCAGTTCTTTATTTGTATTACCGTTATTACAACGGCTATTGTGCTACAGAATTATATTCCTTGATACCATCTCGGGCTATCTTTACCAGAAACACTCGGTTCGCTTATTCACATCATCAGTATGCAGTACAAATCTCCACTTTTCGTACCAAACGCCGCAATCCACATTTTTGTACACGGCTTCTAAACTCTGGAATGCTCTCACTAGTTCATGTTTTCCTCTCACTTATGACATGAGAAAATTTTTGGCAATTCATTATCCCTATATCCATCCTCCTAAGTATTCCTGAGTGCTTTAGCACGATAGGCCAAATTTAGCCTCTTCATAAAAAAAACCAGATTGGTATAATATTTAAAAAAGACGAAATAAATTACCGGCGTTAACAACTCGTACAGACAGAATGTAAGGTTAAGTCAGGTTTCGGAATTTAACTAACGTTGTACGTTGAACAGCGTATGATTTTCGCTGTGCGTACGGCTTAAGCTATTTCTCTCTCTTTCTACCCTACAAGATATTTTATAAACGTATTTGGAGTACGTCCAAAGACACCCGGAATTTATGTTCTATCCTTTCATGCGTTCTTTATAAGATTACTTAAAATTTTAAACGTAGGTGGTTTAGCCAGCCATTTCAAGATAACGCAATCCCAAAGACATCTCGGATGTACTGTAGTTAAGTAGATTTCTACAACAACGTAATCTCTCGAATCTGGTTGGTCTAAATATAAAACGCAATTACGTTACACAAACATTCTAAATATAAATCTTTTCAACGCGTGCTTGTTGTTTATTACTTTAGCTTCATTTTATAACAAATCAATTAAATCAAGTGCGAATAAATAATTTCTGGCCTTGTTTCTATGTCAGTGGTACAATGAAAAATTTGTGCAACTATTTAATCAAAAAATGTTACAAGTAAAACATTTTGTGGCACCAAACATTGCAAATTATGATCTACAGTAATTGGTTATATCTACTGTCCTAATGCATAACTTATATTTTAGTAATACTTTATATACGAATTTTTACAACGCTACCAACCCATAAAATCGAAATGTGTACAAACAAATTGAATTGAAATTAAGATTAAGCGCCGAAATAGAAAAAAGTAGGTAGAACGGGGCTAGTTGGCCATAGGGTAAGTATAGACCGGTAACGCCATTGTTATTATTATTGCCATTTATTGAACACTAAATAAAGTTATTTACAAAACAGAGTTAAACTTAAAATTAGTGCACAAAAGGTCGAAGTTCAGTCTTGCCAAATGTGAAGACATTTGGCGACTGTTCTGCCACTTAAACCTAACAATAAAATTGTCATTACTGTCTGCTCATTAGGAGTTGGCGGAGACGAATTTTAAATTTATTAAATGGTAATAATTTTATTCTTTCAGGTATAGAATTATAATTTATCTCTATATTATAGAAGTTGTGAATTTCTGATGAAAATTCGATTTTATTGTACAGATACGAGGGAGTTCTGGTATTAATTATTTTGTAGTATAAGCAAATTGAATGCAAAACTCTTCTGTTGCCCATGTTAAGCCAGTCTATTTCATGGAGCTTGTAGTGGATTGACTCATGTTTTTTTAAGTCAAAAATAAACCTGAGGCAACAGTTTTGTATGTGTTGTATACTTTTAGAGTCCAAACTATCAATACAAGGTCCATACACAGCATCACAAAAATTAAATTGGGACAGAACTAGTGTGTCACACAGTAGTGCTCTTGTGCGACGATTCAAAAGTTTGCGTTTATTATAGAGTACTTTTAAGTTTATAACAGCTTTTTTAATGCAGTTGGATATATGTTTCTTAAATCTAAGCATAGAATCAATTACTAATCCAAGATTTCTACCCTTGTCAGCCATTCATAAGGAATGTTCTAAATATGGTTACGAAGGACCGTGTTTCACTCCAGTCGAGTACTAGCATCGAGAGAGGAAGCACGTCACCATGTCCGTTTACGAGTGCTGAAAAGAAAAAAACAGTTATATAGTTTTATCGTGATTGTAAAATAAGGGTAAGTTTGTTAGTTATTTTTTTGTATTTTTTTCAAAAAAGGGATCTATTTACTGTATTTTGTGTAAAGATTGGAAGGGAGGATAATGCTTAATAAAAAATAGGAAAACCATGTTTGTTGTTATCTTAACTGGAGCAGGTTGACCCAGGCAAGCCGGGGCAAGTTGTCCATATGCCTAACTTACCCCAGCACGTAAAAAGACAGCGTTGCGTTTATTTATATTCCTAATAGACACCTTTTATTTCTTTTCTTTAGAAAATTAAAGCATGGTCCCTATAAAAGGAAAACGGAAAGAGGCAAAACACCCAAAGGTGTCATGGTACAAGCGGTGGATGCCGTTATAAATGGAAACCAATCAGTGAGATAAACGGCTGTTGATTTTCATATCCCTAGGAAGATACGTAATCAAGTTTAGAAAGAGGGAAGCCGCAAAGAGAATCAAAATAATGGAAATTTACAAGGAGGAGCAACTTTGGAAAATTATGAAGTTGAAGTTGGATATGCTAAGTTTTGGCAGGTAAGAAAATTATTATATTCTTGGAAACACTAATTGCATTTAACACCTACAAAATAAAAATTCTTTGGTTACAGGTATTTCCTCATCAAAGAGAAGAGCTTTTCAGTAACTATTTAAAGAATGAAGCAGACATACATTACGGTTTGACACCAAAAGAGGTTAGAAAACACGTCACTGCTATAAATGCTAGAATACCACAAACTTGGTTAGACAAAGAAATGGCGTGGGAAGATTGGCTAACAGCATTTTTGAAGAGGAATTATTCCTATATCCTATATCTATAAGAACACCGGAGATAAAGTTTGCTAAATATTTTATTAAACATTTTCGGGATTCCAGAGACAAACCGGTGCTTTTGGTTTTGGATAATCATGACTCGCATCTGTCCATTGCCGCTCTGGATGTGTTTAAGAAAATGGGGTTGTAGTTTTATCATTTCCGCCGCACTGTAGCCACAAGTGTATGGTCCCTTTAAAAAGTATTTCAATACAGCTGCAGACGCTTGGATAATTAATAATCCCGGAAAAACTATGAATATTTATAATGTTCCTAAATTGGTCAAGGAACCTTTAGCTTGTACTCCAAAAAACACACACAGCCTATCTTTAACGTATCTGGAATATCCCGTCTAATCGAAACATTTTCACAGATGATGATTTTCTACCAGGATATTCAACCGATAGACCTACACAAGTAAAAAATAGTGATCACGTAAACAGTGATACAAATGTGATCAATAATACACGCCAAAATAATTACTGAGAATCTAACCAACAAATTGCTAAACATCAAATTACTGTTATTTCTGATATCATTGTTAAACCAACTCATGTTGGCGAGACAAACATTAACAGCAACGGCAATAATAATGTGCAATCTAAAAACCACCACTTTATTTTTGAGAAGGATTTATTGGAAGCTGGACAACGGATATTTTGACGGATATACCAGTTAAAGCGGAGTTTGAAACACTGATTAGCATTAAATTTAATCCACATTACAATATCCAACAATTTCCTAAAGCAAGCAATCTGAATTCTGATTGGTTGGTTTTGTTTGTGGCACTATCTGGTGGTGTATTTCTAGGACTAATGAATGTTTTCTGCAATAGAGGTTGATCGTCGCTCCACTTAGAGGCATATTTTTAAAAGTACATGCAAACGCATGTAATAGTTATAGTAGGAAATTTGAAATAGTGTTCTAATAAGGGGGTCCACATACTATCTCATAAGACAGGTATAGCTCTCCGGAACTGGTTGGGACTTCGCCCTTGTCGGGCGCCCTTAGTGAGGAGAGGGTGTTGAGTGAAATATCTCTGTTCACGTCCTTCGTGAAATGATTTCGTTAAGGAAAACACACTTAGGTTCTATGATGACAGCCTTTTGTAAAAATATCAACTAGCGAACAGTAGTTTTGCGCATTAGACCACCAATTGTTAGACCGATCTTTCGCCGCCAACTGTTCTATATCAGGTTAACCGTTCTAAAATTCCACCGAGAGGTATTTGTATAATCGTTGCCACTCGCTGTAGAACCAAATAAGTTTTTAGAAATCTGTATTTCACACAATTTCGATGTTTTTTTAGAAAATCCAAGATAAAATATGGTTTCCCACATATTGAAACACGAAACGATACTAAAGGTCACTCTGCCTTCAAACTCGCTTAAATACCAAATGAAAAATCTGTGATCAAAGTTATATTTTACTTTTATCGTGCTTATCTATTAATGTTGCCGTAATCCAGACGTACCCTATCTTGAAACGTGTAATTTGTACTTGTTCGCATTAATGCAAATTCAAGAGCCAAAACAATAGCTAAAGGATGCACCTTAATTTGACTGATAAGATGCTACTATTAATTGCTTAAATTGATGTCACTGGGAATAATGCTACACCGGCTAATGTTAGGCTTACTCCAATTAATAGCTTAAATCTCCCTACTGGCCCTGATTAAATAATCAGAGTTGATTTACAAATCTAATCTAGAACTCGCAAAATTCTAACCTGATTAAAATAAAAACAGTGGTCGTCTAGGGGTCAAATAACCTACGTTGTGTAATGTGCAGGAGATAGGGTCGGATAAGGCTAATTTGTTGCATAAGGTGGCAAGGTAATTAAATGGAAACAAAACTACAATTGAGATAAACCAATTCCTGTCTGCTTTTAGTTAAATAATTACATATAAAGCATTATACAGGGCGTGGGACAACCGGACATAAACAGAACACAAAAAAAAAACAAAGGACATCATTAAATCAAGTTAAAAAGAAGATCGTCAATCAATCTAAAAAAAAGAAAAGGAAAAGTGTAATCCCGATCATGTGGCCCTTTTGTTTAACCAATCAGGGCGGTTATTAACAACAAAATACATTAAGCACTCTAGTAATACATATTACAAATTCAACCTGCATGAAAAATAACAACAGAAAATTAAACAGGTTACAGATTATTTAAGTAGATAAAAATGAAAAAGGGCAAGGACGTTACACATACAAATTTGTGGATACGAGCACAACAAATGATACACATGGACAGTAACAATAAATGATATAATTGCGTACACAGAAAAACCATTCGTGGCCAAACCCATTAAATACACAGTTAAGACAAAGTATAACATCTGAAACAAAGTCCTGCAACACCGATCCACTTACATGATTAGTAGGTATTATTACAAATGCAAGGTAATAACGCTCTCAATTCTTCTTAGGCATAAAACAAAACACAAAAATATAGACATATAGGCATATAACGGTAACAAGAGAGACATTTGGATAAATATATAGATAACTAGATCATTAGGGTCAGTTTTCTGACTTTATACCTATGATCGTTTGTGTTTTTATCATTATAAATACAGGTTAGAATTATCAATACACAAAATAGAACACATCAAGAAAAAAGAGAGCTAGCTTCTCTGTACCTGCGTAATTTCAATGAACACAACAGTTTTGCAAGTCAGGTTTTCAGTTTGGTTTTAACAATTTAAATGAGTAGGTAGAATGACCTTTTCTGTGTAATTTCACAAACAGTAAAAGCTTTTCTTTTACTTACATTATCAATGTAGGTTATCTTTTTAAGTTTTCACCAGCACAAATGTTTAACTACCCGGATTTATCGATTAACACAAAAGAAAAGGCGATTTTACATTGATCTACACAACAGTTTCACAAGGTAACTCTTACAAATAAAAAGATCTAATTTACCAAACACAAAATCGATGTCAAATCTTAATAACGCACGCTTTGAAAATTCAAATGCAACCCCCTTATTCTAAGCACAACAACCGTTTTTATTCCTCCCTCACCCCCTATTTTCTATATCCACTAACAAAAGCAATAAAACTATTTCGTGTGAACGCGTTTGACTTTAATTATAAAAAGAAACATTATTTCTAATTAACATGTGCAATCAACCGTAGAAATCCTGTATTTAAACTATCACATTTCAACTCATGAACAAATTTTTCTTTGACCGCGGTGTAATTTTTTGTATAATACTGACATATTTACCAATTTGTCTTGCCCTTTCGATAAATGCAGTTTAACCTGCACCTGCAACTTAAAACATCTGGTTGCGGGCCGCCCTTAGTTAAAACCCTACACAAATGTCTTACAAAAACAAAGAAATACAAACCATTCTCAAATAACAATTATTATATAATAACTTTTAGTAATTAACTTTTGCTATCGTGACAACAATTTTAGTCGGAATATTTTCAATGTATTCATCAAATTTTCGTAGTGTGCTACCTACAATATCGAAACTGCGTTTTTGTTTTCTAGAATATAAACATCAGCAGCTGCCCGTTAGTTTACAGTTTTAAAAATACTTAATTAGATAAGATTCCACAGTTTCTCGTAATTATTTGACGTATTTACGGAGACCTGGTATGTTACGTAAAGAATATTTACGATATGATACTTGTACGTAAAATTTGTATATATGTTTACATTCAGTTAAAAAATCGTACATTCACTTTTTGTATAACACCAAACTTGTTTATGTAACTCCCATTAACTGTGTTTTACTATTATGTAGAATTTTGACAGCGTATTTAAAAATCCACGATGTATCTTGTCTTTATCTTGCTCATCTTTTTAATATCGAAATGAGTCCATTGTTTTTTTTAAATATCTTCTAAATTGAGCACGTGTTTAAACAATGCATACTTCCTAACACGATATAAATTTTGATGTGTATCTTTTCAAGAATACTAATGTCGTCTTAATTATTTATTTATTTTGAAAGCACTTTTGTATGCGTGTATACACGGTATATCCAATTCTCCAAGATATACTTGTCATTAGAATACTGGAAAAAAACACGTCTTAAGGTGTGCCCATTATTTTTGGGTTACTGGGGGACCGATAGAATGTTATAAATATGTGATAGAAGTCGTTTGGCACTTATTTAAGCTCATACAGTGTTAATCAAATTGATATCACTTTTAGGATCTTGAGCATTTTAAATTTTTTATGATATTGTGATTTGATTCAATAAATATACAAAAAAAAATGTTACAGGTATTTAATTATTCATTATTTATATTTTCGGAATTCTCAATGTGTACCTTATTAAACTCATGATAATAAAGCAATGTAACCGTGTTAGTTTAAATTTTGTATGGTGTCTAATGTGTAGAATTATTTTTTAAATTTAAGGATTTACAGTTTCAAACGTATTTTCTATTTAACCATAACATGTATATTCATGCAATTTATTTTAAAAACTTCTGCATATAACCTTTTTTCATTGAAATCAATTAAAGTATCACTTTCATTTCAAAAAGATATTAGTGATAATTTGACTTAATCTGATTTTATTGAGTAATTTTGAGTCTGAATATAAAATCAAAAAAAAGTACTGTTTTAAAGAAAATGTGCCTAAAAATTATTTTCAAAATGTCTACCACCATTTCTGATGCACAATCGAGCACGTTTTCTCATTTCTGTGGTTGTCGTGCCAAGTATCATTTCTTCTTTCATTTTCATAAAGGCTTCTTCTATTTTGTATATTAAGTGGTTATGTTTTGAATTTTCACCTCGTATACCAGCTCCTTAGTTCGTCCCCAAACATGATAATCGATTGGTGTCAAGTCTGGGGATCGATTGGGCCATAATATAGATCAATTTCTGCCTATCCAACGATTTGGATAATGTTTTGTTAAAAACTGGCGAAATGTAATGCGATGATAGGCAGGACATCCATCGTTTTGAAAAATTATTTCCCTTCTAATATCTAAAGGCATTTCTTCTAATATGTCGGGAAATGTGTTCATTAAAATTGTCCGGTAAGAAATAAGGGCCAATCAAAATTCGCCCGATGACTCACGCCCAAACATTCCCACTAAACTTATACTGGTAATATTTATTTCTCTTACTAAGTGAGGATTTCATGACTCCAGTACTGAAGGTTATGTAAGATACTAATTCTTTCTCTTAAAAATTTTAACTTAGCTGTCCACAGAATCTTTTTAAGAAACCTCCCGTCTTGAGTATCAATTAAAAAACGGCAAAAATGCGACCTTCTGATTGGATCGCCTTATTTCAAGGCTTGTATGTACAGGTGTGCAATGGTATGAATGGTGACCGGCACTCCTCAGAAGGGACCATACCATTGAAACACATTGAACGAACGTGCTATTGTTGAAGTGCTACTTGTAGGATCTCTCCGAAATGCGTCTAAAATCGATTCTTCAACATTTGGATTGACAGGTTCAGTTGTAACAACGGGTTCTCGATGATTACCACCAAATGTTTATTTCTCAATAAAATTACCTTATGTCAAAACGTCGTTATTAAATTTATTAAATGAAATAAACACCTACTTTGATTGGTAGTAATTAAAAGAGGGTAATATGGAGAAGTTTTGTTACGGTAACTTTAATTGGTAACAAAATTTATAAAGCCAAGGCTCGGTGGTTCAGTGCTAGTAGGCATTGGGGTGGGTTAATACAGTTAAATAATTATACATAATATTATATACAGAAATAAAATAAAATAATAATCAGGAAAAATGGACGCCACGTACTTCCAAGATAGTTATATTTGTAATTTACCTTAGTTCGAAGTACGAAAAACTAAATAAATCATAGAAAAATTATGAATAAATAGACACAATGGGGTCACAAAATTATAATCGCCATCAAAAACAGATAAATGGTCTAAATGGTAACATAAATTTGACAAGAGATACCCGTAAGGATTGATTAATAAAAAAAAAGGAAATAAATATTATTTTAATATAACATTGAATGATTGATCCAAATTACCTTAAATTAATCCTCGAGCAACAAAAAAAAGGAGGAAAAGTGATATTAGTTACGTTAATCTTACAAAGTTTTCGGAATTCGGTTTACCCAAGTAAACAAGCGATCAAGTATATCAATAATCTCACCTGAAAATAACTTCTTTCCGGTGTCGTTTCCTTGCGCAAGTAACGTCCGAAATTACAGAAGCTAAATGGAAAAGAAAACAATAATAATTCGGACCTTAAACAATAGGTTGGCCCTAGAAAATGGATACATTAATTACTTGATTGACAACAAATTCGAATACTGAAGGTACACTAATAAATTAGGTTACAATAGGCAAACACATAGTTAAGGGTAAAGTGGTTTACAATATTGATAAATAATTGAAACTTAAACAAAATTATGAATTTAGAAAGAAATCAAATAAGCAAATAGTGACAGTGAAATTTTCACGTATAAACTAAGACTATAAAAGTAAGATAAGAATTTATTGGAATGACTAAATTTTAGCTAGGCAAGTTATCTAATATTAAAAGTAAACAATTACTAGGTAAATTCATGTGAGCAGACAGTAGTTTTCTTTATGTCATTAAATTAGAATTTCTTCAGTCGTAAGAAAAATTCAAAATGGCAGCGGTGTTATTTTTCTATTGACGACGCTGGATCAACTCGAAGTGGTAGTGGGTAGGTAATATACGTAGAGGGAGAAAAATAAGCGAAAACGAAAAGGAAAGAAAAACGCTACGAAAGAAAATATAACATTAAATGACGGAATGATTCACAAAATTACTGACCTTGTAAGCTGGTAACCACAAGCGTTAGAATTAGATAAGGAGAAACACAACACTCTTGAACGCTTAAAACCGTAATAATTATCACGTAACTTAAGTGACGCGAACTAGCATCAGGTTCGGCACAAAAATTAATTATTCATTGATCGAGAAATCCGGAAAATATCCGTTTTATTTTTAATTAGAAAATCATGTCAATGAATCGCGGTTCAAGTGAAGCAAAAAAAAATATCCAACTCACTTTTTTTTTGTGTGTGTACCCTTGCAACCACGGAAACAGAAAAACAAAAAAAACGAAACTAAAAGCGGAAACAAGGGTTCGAGATTAACGAACGCAATACACCAATGAGAATCAAGTAGACTGCAAACGTACGCTATCCGACAGTAAAGAAAAATGAAAACAATTTATTCCATAGAATAGCGATCCTAGAAATGTGACCAAATTAATTAAGATAACGTTACAGTTTTTAAAATAAACTGAATGAATATACATGTTATGGGTATGTAGAAAATAAATTTGAAACTTAAATCCTTAAATTAATTAAAGTAATTGTATATATTAGTCACAATATAAAATTTAAACTATCTATTAGATTGCTTTATTATCATGAGTTTAATAAGGCATATTGAAGATTCCGAAAATAATAATGAATAATTAAATACCTGTAATATTTTTTTATGGTAGTTTTATTGAAGCAAAATCACAATATCATAAAAAAATGAAAAATGCTCGATATCTTGAAAATGGTAACATTTTGATTAATACCGTATGAGGTTAAATAAGTGCCAAATGACCTCTTCTATCACGTATATTTCTATCGGGCCCCCAGTAAACCTGTATATTTTTTACTTCATATAGCCTTATAGATTGACGTGATAAACCAACTCCGTAATCCGTCATCTGTTATTCTGTAGACGCGATCCCAGCTCAGTTGTTTGTTTAGTTGGTTAGATAAAGGAATTACTGTTACGCTATTTTTAAAATAACATTATGTGGGAGCTTATTTGTGGACTTAAACTTTATGATTCACGTATAATAAATTATTGAAAACCTCTTTATCTTTTTATTATCTATAATGAACCCCTATTGCAGAAAACATTCATTAGTTCTAAAATGCACCAGTAGATGGTGCCACAAACCATTGGGGGAGGGAGCTGACGAGGGGTGCTAAGGCCCAAGAGCAGGTTCGAGAGTTCTATACCCGTCTTATGAGATAGTATGAGGGGCCTCCTATTAGAAGATTATTTCAAATTTCCCGCCAAGGGGGCACGACAAATGGGGGCGAAAACACAGGTTCCTATACCTGTCTTATGAGATAGAGTGAGGCTTCCCTTATTAGAATGCAATTTCAGGAGTCCTACTGGTGTGTGACGAGTTAGTATGGGGGCCCCTTATTAGAATACCATTTCAAATTTCTCTCTCTAACGATTACAGGAATCTGTATGTACTTTTAAAAATATACCGCTAGATGGATCCACGACCAACCTCTATTACAGAATATATTAATTAATTCTAGAACTACACTATCAGATGGCGCCACTAATAAAACCAACCAATAAGAATGTTTTTCCGTAGGCCCCCAAGCACAGCACAGAGCCTGGTGGCTCAGCCGGAAGTAAGGATCGATTAGAACGCTCTCCCTGGGGTTGTATGCGCGCGCACGACCAATCACCTGAAATTGGGCGTGGTTTAGCCTTAAAAGCTCCAATCGGAATACTGTATGCGTGCGCATTTTCCTACACTCCAACCGAGCTGGTAGTGTAGTGGTGACACGATCTGCTTAGCATTCGGGAGGTAATGGGTTCGATTCCCGTTACCGTCTACCTTGTATGAGGTTTTTTCAGGGGGTTTTCCTCATACACATGTAGCGGCATGGTCACTGCGTATATGCACACCATGTGCGGCTACTTAGGCGAATGCTGGGGTAGTATTTTCCCCCTCAGAACCCTAACTCCGTTCCTTCCGATCCTATCCTGACCACATCTATCCTTAATCCCACCATGCATATATACGTAACGTATGTATGTATGCTGGGAATCCATGATTGTGGCTGAAGGAGCTCGGGAAGCTCGAGCAGCCCGCCCTCCCCCTTGGGGAGAGAATGAAATACGTTGACTTTTCCTTTTCCTTTTTTTCCTACACTCCAGAGGCTGAACTGCCAAAAAGGCTCTTAATACTGTCAAAAGGACCCTAGTTGCCATGACAGAGATAGAGCAAGAATGTGTTTAATATGATCATGCGAGACTAGTAATTTAATTATATCATTCAATACCTTGACTAGGCGTTTGAGGATGCTGATGTAGATTTGGAAAAAAAGTTTAGTACTTTTCACCATAAATTAATGTATGCGTATGATACTGCTTTCCCATTGAAAATCATCTATACAAAACATAGATTGAAGAGAAGGAACAAAGGCTGGTTTAATGAAAATTTGCGTAAATTGCGTGAACATATCGATTTGTTGTACGATTATAATAAAATGTATTCTGAACTACAGTTTCATGTCATACTTCAAGAATATAAAAAAAACATAAGAAAGCAGTTAAAGAACCTAAAATTAATTACAGTAATCATTTTATCAATTCTTCCGCAAATAAATGTGTAGCGGCGTGGTCAGTAATTAATAATTGTTGCAATAATGATCACATTATACCGAACACAGTTTTATCTTCAGAAGACATGAACAATTATTTTTATCAATATTGCAACAGAAACGCATATGACCATAAAAGGTAACCGTAATGGGTCTAATTACTTAAAAGACGTTAAATATGACCATATCGAGAACGAATTCAACGTCGAGTCTGTTAGTTATATTGAAGTTATAGATAGTCTCTAAATTGGCGAATAGCAGACATTTTTGGTTTTTCTGAAAATTTAATAAAATCTGTTATTGACACCATCTACGTACCATTGACTAAGATAAGGAATCATTTGATTAGTAATTCGTCATTTCCCTCGAAAAGTATCTAGGGTAATATGTTTGTTTAAAAAAGGTGAGCATAGCCAACCAATAAACTACCGACCAATATCGTTAACACCGATACTATCCAAAACTATTGAAATTGTAATAAAAAATCGCACTTCAAATTATATAGAGCGAAATGGCCTTCTAAATACTAGCCAATACGGCTTTAGAGTGGGACTGTCAACAACAACTGCACTAATTAGTTTTGTGAATTTTGCCCTGGCCTCTTTTGAAAAAGGGGAATATGTGGTTTCCACTTTTTGCGACATAACAAAGGCATTTGATTGCGTCGAACACACTCTGTTACTCAAAAAATTGTCTCTTTACAAATTTGGCTCGTCATCCATAAACATTATAAAATCATTTCTAACAGGTAGTCACGCATGGAATGCCACAGGGGTCAGTACTGGGCCCTATACTTTTTCTGCTATATGTTAATGATATAACCGCATCATTAATAGATTATAAATTGACGTTTTTTGCTCACGATATAAGTATAACAGTTGTCGATTAAGACTTTAATCTTGCATCTACGAATGCAAAACACGCTTTGGAAAAAGCTAAAAACTTGTTCGAAGAAAAATATCAATTACGAAATACCACGAAAACGTAAACAATGACCTTCAGTCTAAAGAAATTAGAATTAGTACAAAATCCTGCATATGTAAAGCTTCTTGGAATATTATTGGATGAAAAACTGACTTGAAATCAGCATATAAAGTATGTGGCGAATTCTTTAACTAAATTTATACATTTATTAAAATATGTAGTTAATCAAGTCTCTACAGAAATTCTACTCATGACATATCATGCATTATTTGAGTCTAAAATTACATATGCTCTACTAGTCTAGGGTCACGCGCCGGGGTGTAAAACAATTTTCTATCAGCAGAGGCGAGCAGTGAGTGTTATGGCAGGATGCAAAGACGATTGTACTGATAGTTTTAAATGATGTAAAATTATGACGCTCCCATGCCTGTTCATTTTAAGCTGTGTTGTGTATCTTAAAGATAACCAGCAACACTATAGAATGCACGATCTAACACTAAAATATGTGCAAATGTTTATCGTTTTAATAAATCTTATAATGCGATCACTAAATTAGCAATTGAATATTACAATACAACCAAAAATCTAAATGTACAAAAATTTAAAAAACTAGGGAGGATTACAATGATTAAGGTACTTGACTTGTGTAACATACTATTATATCGTTGGCCCGTAACAAATTATTATTATTTTTTTTTTATTTTATTTTATTTTTTTTTATTATTAGCATCGGCTACTACGGTCATTAGTTATTAACGATTTTTCTCATACCTTCATGAAAAGACCACAACAGTACATTAACAAACGATTAATTCCAGTTGCGCTATCATCAGAAATTGAAGTAAGTGAATCTGGTATATTCAGAACTGTCCTTAGGTCCTCGTATAAGGGGCAATATAGCATTATATAGTGGATTGTAATTGGTACGTTACATAAACTACATTTTTGCGGTATCTTTTTCCCTAGAAGGCGTAAATGCGTGAGTACCATTTCCTCCCTTCTTTTTAAAGAATGCCTGTTTTGCCAAGGGTGAACTGATTTTTTCGTTACTTTTAAATATGTTGTCCTATCCCATTCTATCTGCCAGAGTTCATTTAATTTTGTTTTTATGTGTCGTCTAGATCACTTGGTTGAACTGGAATGTTGTCTTACTCTATTGCGTCGCTTCCCTTACGAGCTGCTACATCAGCATATTAGTTTCCCGCTATCCCGGCATGGCTAGATACCCACATTATATTATAGACTTCCCATCATTCCCCATGCTGTATAACATCGCTTTGATAGTGTTTTGTTCTTTGTTCATGTGAGCCGTAATTATGCTTATTGAGTCGGTACACATGATGCTTGAACGGACGTTTACATGATTTAGGTATAAAATAGCTCGAAATACTGCATACACTTCAGCTGAGAACACATTTGGCGTATTTGCTTTTGGATAGTTTGCCAGATCTAGGTGGCAGGTAAAGTTAGGTGTGTACCACAGTGGGTACTGAATTGTGGATTGCATAAACAGTGCCGGTATAGCAATATTTAGTTCTGTAGCTTTTAGTAAGGTTCGCATGATGGTTGGCTTTGTTGCTGTTGGTTTCGATTGATAGTATTCTAACATTTCCTTATCGAGTAATGTTGGGTAATTTATAAAGTTAGGTACAGTTATAGTTATTTTTGTATCTAATGCGCGAAATGCTACTTTGGTGCTCGAGAATTGAACTTTTTAACGAAGCGTAGCCGAGTTAAAAGATTAGTCGAGATCACCAAAGTAGTTCGAGCACTAAATTTTTTTTACAACCATCAAAATATGTATATCCCTTAAAATTGTTTTAAATAATTTTTTTCTTGAATTTTTGCTTGATTGAGAACCACAAAAATTAAAATGCAATAATCTCATAGAGTTTACATGTAGTGCGCGAAATATGTATTTCGCACACTATTTCGCGCACGTTGTTATGGTAACGTAGGAAAATAAAGAAAAAGTGTAATTTGGCATATTGTTATTAATGCGCAAACCTCGTCATTTTTTGGCGTTTGTAGAAAAACGTTTTTATTATATAACTGAACTGTCATCCAAATCTTCGTAGGTTTAAAGGTGGCACGCTGCAATCTCAGTGCACGAACTGGACAGGGCTTGTGCGGAATGCTCCATTTACCATTCTTAGTGAATTCTGTCTTGTCGCTTTAAATGAGGCTGTTGTGCAGATGAATATAATATACATGCATAATCCATAGTTGATAGTATCAAGGCTTTGTATAACAGTAGAAGTGTACTTCAACCCCACCCCAAGTAATACCCGACATGCATTGGATAATATTTAATTTCCTTTACATTTTGCTTCCAGCATTTGGATATGGTCGGGAAAATATAACAATTATTGATTGTATGTTTGAGATGATAAATTTTTTTTATGAGCTACTAAAATAAACTACTTATATGTTTGAGCTACCAAAATCATATATCCAATAATTTGAAAGTAAAACAAAATTATTTAAAAAATTTCATATTGATGAAAATTTTTGTCCATTTTTATTTAAAAAAAATACTCACAAGGTTCCTTGTCAAATTTAATAAATTTTCAATTCTAAAAACGAGCTTTATTAAAAAATAGGTGGTTGAAAATTCCCAAATTTGTCCAAGGTTCTTATTTTTTCCCACAGAGCTTTTTTCTTTCCGTGCCAGAAGTTTTTAGCGTAAGAGATCTACCTGATAGTAAATAAAGTAGTTATACTGTAAACAGCTCCAAGTGTCTTCTTACACATTTTGTGTTTTTCTACCCAAAATTTACAAATTGGGTAAATTTACTCTATTTTGTGTATTTTTACAAAATGCTGTGTAATTTTAAGCATTAATAGTGTAAATATGTACAAAAAAATGTTGTGAAACAAAAAAAAATTCACGTAGAAAGACATAAAATATGTAAAAAGACACTCGAGACTTATAATGTAAAGCACTCGTTTAGGTAAAAAGTTTTATGATCTTTTTTTTTATTTTGCGTAATTCATTATTTAGGAAACAAATGCTTTGACATTTCTAACGATTCGCTAAAAAATAACCATTTTAGGTATTTTTATTTTATTTATCACAGACAACGTATTTTTTGGTCATTCGAGACAGAAATAAATCGAAATTCTTTTATTGTATAAGGGTGTCTCTCATGAAAATGCGCACTTTTGAAGTAAACATTTTTTTTATGAAACTTCTAAGAATGTTACTTTTTTATGGAAACGGGTTCATATTGGTATAAGAAAAAAATATTAATGTCGGCGCTACACACATTCAGAAAATCAATAAACATTACTTTTGCGTATAAAAATTGAAATGTCGCAAAGTTTAAACGTTTTTAAAATTATGTAATTAACTTTAATTACATATTTACCTTTGAACTTATTCGTTCATAACAAAACTTATAATACGTTTTTAAAATTAGCTTATTTTTTTTTAAATAACATTCTTTAATAACCTTCCTAAAGGGTGTTTCAACAAGAGAGCAAGATTTGAATTGCGCGCCATGTTTGACAGTCATAATGATACGTGAGTATGACGTGACAGATCGAAAGTGGACAGATGGGAGTTAGTAAACATGGAGCATTACACGATAGAACAACGTGTCCTGATTGTTAAACATTATTATCAAAATGATGAAAGTTTGATTGGCACCATTCGTAAAGTGGGTCCAATATTCGGTCGCAATAATGTTCCTAATTCATCTACTGTGAAAATAATAATCGAAAACCTAGGGGTTGGACTACCTACTAGGCGCGTCCCCAGGCGGCGGATAGGGGAATGACCTTGCAAATGATCGTAAGTGATGCAAGGCCAACACCGAAATATGAGCTCGTGGCGATAAACCGCCACTGTTAGCTCTAGGGAATACGGTGTCGCGGACCAGTCCACGTAGGGCCTCGTACCTAACGAAGTCAGGGATGGCAACCCTGCGTCCCCCTTGCAGGAAGTACACCTTGCTTATACTAGTCTTGGGTGACTTCCCTCACTTTAACTCTTTTCTGTCGGAGCACCCTCGCTCCAACTCCTGTTCTATTCAGGCTCCCAGTGAAAGCTGAGAGACCTCTTTCTTTTCTCTCTACTCTTCCCAGGACATGCGCCGTCATAAGCGTATACGGGTGTGGCTAGCCCGGGATGTCCTAGCTGGGGGCGGCTGAGCGCTGGCCGTCTCCTAATACCGCAACTGCGAACTGTACCTCAGAGACTCTAGCATGGCGTGGCTAGGGAACGTCGTACAGGTAGCGGTCGGTGGCCTTGGCTTAATTGCCTGGGCTGCGAGGAAGGCAACCTCTATAAAAAATCCACTAATCCCAAGGTCGTTTGGCAGTTTTAGGTGCTGAAGGGATTGCGCGAGGGGATGCCTGAGCGTGGCCAGGGGGAAGCCTGGTCCTTAGTGTTGAAACGCCTGTGGGGGAAGGGGCGCCCCCCACAGTACAAATTCCCTTCTGTAGTATGCCTGCTCTGCTCCAGTCGACATCTTTTCAGTGCTTTCTCGTGGGAACTATATGTCGATCCTCCAAAATGGGCGTTGGTGAGGAACAACGGAAAAATTCCTTAAACAAAAATATAATGGAACAGATGACGTCGGGTAACACCCCTCGGTTTCTGATCATTAGGAAGCAAAATTCAGATAATTTTGAAAAGGACAATCCATTTGAAATTGCAAGGACGTTATATAATTTATTAGGCGATGTTAATTCATGCAAAAAAATTAGTACTGGTTTATTGATAGATACGCGTTCCAATAAACAAGCGCAATGCTGTTTAAGGCTGGATAGGTTTGGTAATACCCCCATAACCGTTGAACCTCACCTTACTTTAAACATTGTGAAAGGTGTCATAACTTGTAGAGATCTATTAAATTGCACAACGGATGAAATTCTAGAAAACTTAAAAAGTCAAAAGGTCATAGATGTTAGGAGAATTACAACTAGAAGGGAAGGACAGACTACTAATACGGCAAGCTTAATCCTGACATTTTGCAGCCAAGTATTACCAGCTAACGTAAAAGTAGTCATTTATCCCGTTAGGCTTTACATGCCACCTCCATTAAGATGCTATAGATGCCAACTCTTTGGGCACACGACGGCGTCATGTAAAAATGGTCAAATTTGCATATGCGGTAAGCAACCACACCCCGGCCAACCATGTGAAAAACCACTTACATGCGCAAACTGCAACGGAGAACACACGTCTAGATCGAAGGAATGTCCTAAATATAGAGAAGAAGTAGCTATACAGGAGTTAAAAGTTAAAAATCGTACCACATACTTTGAAGCACGCAAAGAAATCATAGCACAGACACCTACAGGTCCTACATATGCAGCAATAACAAAATCCGTTAACACAAACAAAAACCTAAATGTAAAAGATTTAGTGACAGAATTAGTACCTCACCTAATTGCAGAGCTGAAAGAACACTTCCTTGAAGCAAAAAAGGAAGATATTCTAAAAACCAGCTCCATGGAATCAAAAAAACAATCTATAGCTGACTCGAACTCTGAGCTGATGGAAATTGAGTCAAATGACAAAAGAAAACGCTACTCTGTACTATCTGAATCATCCTCGCAAAATTTAGACGAGGAAGAACTAAATGAAAGCAGACTCAACTTATTGAAACAAAAAAAGAAGAAGGGGTGGCCTAAAGGCAAACCACGCAAAACTTAACTGTGATATTAAACTTAGATTACCTCTAACTGTGATATAAACGTGTGTTTGTTTTACGTAAATGTTCCTTTTTTTTCCCCCTATTTTACACTATTGCATACTTTTACTCTCTTTTATTTATACTAAAGGTATTCCCTTATTTTATTAACAATAATTATTTTTATATTTACACATACATGTACCAATTATGGAGAACGCCATCATACAATGGAATTGTAATGGTATCATAAATCACTACTGTGAACTAAAGCTACTTTTAAGGGATTACTCTCCGTTTAGCATCTGCTTGCAGGAAACCCATCTGAAAGAGGGCAACCCTACCAGCTAAAGGGTTACTCTGTATATCGCAAAGAATTCCCCCATAACCTCCGTGCTTGCGGAGGTGTAGCAATTCTAGTCAAAGACGGCATCAGGGTAACTCCAGTACCACTAATAACATCTATTCAAGCCATAGCAGTACGTCTATCATACCCTGTAGCTCTTACAATATGCAACGTGTACTTACCCGACTTCAATTGGGAACTAGAAGATCTGAACCAACTCTTAAGTCAACTAAGTGCTCCATATTGCATCTTTGGTGACTTTAACGCCAACAGCGATTTGTGGGGCTCCAATAGAAAAGACATCAGAGGACGTCTGATTGAATCACTGATTGAAAAAGAAAAATTAGTTCTCTTAAATACAGGATCTGTCACTCACCTTTCAGCCAGAGGCAGGGATTTTTCAGGTGTCGATTTAACCTTAGCCTCACCTGGTGTATCTCCACACCTCTCTTGGGAAACAGCGGAACAGCTTTATGGCTCGGACCATTTCCCCATTATCGTAACTATTGAAGGCTATAAGTCGGAAAATCACCCCTTCCCTAAGAGATGGAGTACAAACAAGGCGGACTGGGATCTGTATAAGCAGTCTCTCTCGGTACCATTAGAAATTAAGGATAATATATCTCTATTGGTATCTTTCATCTTAAACGCTGCCGCTACGTCTGTTCCACAGAGCAGCGGTAACTCCCGCAAGTACGGAGTTCCCTGGTGGAACCTTGAAGTTCAATCTGCTATTAGAGAAAAAAAGCAAGCCTTTAATCAATTTCGTAAAAACCCTACCGAAACCAATCTTATCAAGTTTAAACGACAGCGAGCTAAATCACGACGCATAATCTTGTATTACAAAAGGAAGTCGTGGAATCAATACGTTAACACTCTTACTTCTACCTCACCTGCTTCTGAAGTATGGAAAAAAAATTAAAGCCGTAACCGGGTCAGGGCAATTTACGGCCATCAAACAACTACTAGTCGACAATAGATCAGTTACTTCACCTTTTAACCTAGCAGAAACCTTGGCAGATCAGTTCCAAGGTGCCAGTACTTCTCAGAACTACGAAGAAACATTCTTGTCAAGCAAAAAACAGAGAGAATCGAAACTGGACCTGTCAACTGATACGTCCCTCAGCTATAATGCACCATTCTCTATGAATGAGCTAAACCTTGCACTAAAAGGCTTAAGATCATCAGCAGCAGGCATAAATAACATAAATTACGAATTTCTAAAGCATCTCAATTTACCACTCAAGAGATACCTTCTAAATATATATAACTTGATATGGACCACCGGATATTACCCACAAGCCTGGACAGAAGCTATAATAGTTCCGATTCTAAAAGAAAACAAAGACCCGGCTAATCCTAATAGCTACAGACCTATTAGTCTAACGTGTTGCTTAAGTAAAGTTCTCGAAAGAATGGTGAACTACAGGTTAGTCTACGTCCTGGAAAGCCAAAATCTGCTTAATCCAAGCCAATACGGCTTCCGCAGGAAGATCCACCGTAGACTGTTTGGTACAACTGGAGAACAGCATACAGGACTGTTTTAAGGAAAGAGGCCACATTGTAGCTGTATTTTTTGACCTACATAAGGCTTTTGATATGACCTGGAGGCACGGCATAATAGAAAAGCTGCACAGCTGGGGTATACGTGGCAACCTGCCGATATTTATTCAATCATTTCTCTCTGAGCGAAAATTCCGTGTAAGAGTCGCTAACACGTTATCTGGTCTACGAAGACTAGAAAACGGGTACCTCAGGATCTACGCTAAGCGTGACATTGTTTTCAATTGCAATAAATGATATAACATCAAACCTACCTGAAGAGGTGGAGAGATGTGTTTATGTTGACGACCTCTGCATATATGCCAAATCAAACGCTACACCACAAACCAATTCAATTTTGCAAAGAGGCATTAACATAGTATTAAAGAACGCAGAACAAGCGGGATTTAAGTTCTCAGTAGAAAAACTCACTGTGTCCATTTTGTAGACTAAGACGTCCACACACCGACCCTAAACTGTATATGCACCAAACAGTCATCAAATGCATTAAAAAAATCAAATTCTTAGGACTTACTTTTGATTCCGATCTGAGATGGCGATCTCACATTGACGAGCTCGCAGTAAAATGTCGCCGCTTATTAAATCTACTACGCTGTTTAGCTGGCACAAAATGGGGAGCCGACAGAGATGTACTGATAAAAGTATACAAATCTTTAGTACTCTCCCGAATCGACTATGGATGCATAGTGTATGCATCTGCAAGGAAAAGCCTTTAAACAAAATCGACGTTATCCACCCCTCGGATTAAGATACTGCACCGGGGCTTTCCACACTAGCCCAATAGAGAGCTTATATGTGGAATCCGGAGTTCCGTCTCTTTACAAAAGGAGAGAAAAGTTGCTATTAAATTATATAGTAAGAATGAAAGCACGACCACAACATCCCGTCTATAATATAGCATTTTATAGAACACATTCGTATGAAAGCAACCCCTCTGTTACCCGACCGATGCGAATCCGTGGACAAGAACTACTAAACAAGTACCAACTCAACCTACTGGAAATATTGCAATACGAAACCGGAGAGGTAGCGCCTTGGAATATGCGCCTACCTATTCTACTAAAAATTAACAACGCTATTAATACAGATACCTCAAATACTTTAATGAAAAGCTGCACCATTTACACGAAAGGCACTAAAACTGAATTAGGTACAGGCAGCGCAATTGTTATAGATAGCACGCCACACAGTTGGTCATTACCAAAATCGAGCTCTATTTTTTTGTGGCGGAGCTATATTCTTTTTACCAAGCTCTATTATACTGCTCCATGAACCGGTTTCCACCGTGTTACTATATTATAACCAACTCTAAGACTTTGGTAAATAGTGTAATGCACACATTCACGACAAACCCTATGACACAGCGCATACTCTGCCTATTACAAGACCTGCTTAATCCCACTAAGGAAATTAGAGTTCTGCTAATAACTAACGACAAACAAGATGATAACCTGCGACTAGCTGAAACAGCAGCCTGCGAAGCAGCCAACAAGGCACCAGAAGTAGAATTATACAACACTGAGGATGTTATCATGCAGGTGTCGCAACTAATAGTAAAGCTTGGCAAGATGAATGGAATCAGAGGATACCTCTCTCAAGCGCGTACAACCACTAATAAACAAAGGTAGAAGCCCGAAAAATCTTCCTAGGGAAGAACAAGTAAAGTTCACTAGACTACGTATAGGGCACACCTCTCTCACATCCTCTCATTATTTAACTGGGAACGAACGACCAAAATGCGAAACATGTGATACAACCCTAACAGTTGAACATATTCTGATTCAATGCCCAGTATACCAAACGCAGCGATACAAATACAACTTAGGAAGAAACCTGCAAGACATTCTTCAAAATGACTCTACCACAATACCAAATGTAATCAAGTTTCTCAAAGAAACAAAACTATTTAACAAACTATAGAGTACGTATAATAAAGCAACATATAGCGCTAATGACCCAGATGTCGACGCGCTTTAATACAAAAAAAATAAAAATAAAAAATAATCGAAAAATTCGAAAGTACTGGTTCGGATAGTGATGTGAAACACACGACACGAGCTCTTGGAGGTCGTTCAGAACAAAACATAACGGCGGTTCGAGAGAGTATGGCCGAAAGTCCAGAGACATCGATTCGTCATAGTGCACAAGATTTAGACATTACAACAGTCACCCTTCAGCTTATTCTCACTCCATCTCCTACACCTACAAAGTCCAATTGACTCAACAACTTCTGCCAACAGACCATGCACAGCGAAGCACCAATTGGATCCTTGAGCAACAAGAGGTGAATGCCGAATTTGTGAACAAAATCATTTTCAGTGATGAGGCCCATTTTCACCTCGATGGCTTCGTTAATAGGCAAAACTGCCGCATTTGGGGATCATAAAATCCACGAATGATTCATCACAAAGCAATGCTTCCAAAACGTGTCACTGTTTGGTGTGCATTGTGGTCTGGAGGAATAATTGGACCGTTTTTCTTTGAAGATCAGGCAGGTAATGCTGTAACGGTGAATGGCGAACGTTATTGTGCTATGATAACGCAGTTTTTTGTGCCTCAATTGGAAGATATTGCTCTTTACGTCATGTGGTTTCAGCAGGACGATGCGACATGTCATACCGCCCGTGAAACATTGACTGTCTTGCTCGAGTTTGCTCCTGGTCGTGTCATTTCCCGGTTTGGTGACCAGAATTGGCCGTGACGTCCTAGCAATTTAACACCTTTTGACTTCTGGCTGTGGCGTTATCTGAAGTCACAGATTTATACCAACAAGCCCGCGACCACCGAAGTATTGAAGGCCGAAATTAGACGCTCTATCAATGAAATACCGCCACATGCATTCAATAATGTTATTGAAAATTTTGCCAAAAGAGTACGCATGTGCCAGCAAAGTCATGGCGGCCATTTACAAGATATTTTGTTTCATAGATAATTCCCAAATGTATACATTATAAATCAATAAATATTTTTACTTTGCTACAGTATACCATGTTTTATTGAACCTTAAAATCTTGCGCTCTTATTGAAACACCCTTTACTTTAATAAAGATAACATTCAGAACTATTCAGAATTGTTTTATACGAACATAATTAAAAAATATGACAAATTTTCTGTCCTGGTAATCTTGCACATTTTCAACAAAATTTATAGTTTTTTAACTAAAAATACCGTTTTTCTGACTTAGTTTTAAGATTTAAATTAGTTGAAGAGTTTTTAGTTTTATGCTTCTATGTTTTTTAACCCGCTAAATCGATTCTCGATAGTGCTAAAGTCTAAATGTGGTCCAAAAAAAGATATGTCTAATTTTAATTCATTTTCATTTAATTTTTATTTTAATTTCCTCATGAGCGTATTTCACTTTATACTTTAAACTTTGGTAAAACTCTTTATTTAGAAAAAACCAAATGAAAAATTATCATAATTTTGTTAAATCTTGAATTCATGATCGCCCATCCATTTAATATCTTCGTCTTTCAGATTAATAAAGAATATAAAAGTTAAATATGAAAAATTAATTATTCAACAATTGATCCTAATTAAAAAAACAAAATGATTGTTTTGAAATAAGTTTGTGATACTAGAACTAGCTTCATTGTGAATATAAGAATGTTGTACAGGGTGGTTTTTTTTCGTTAATATTATAGGGTATAGGCTAAACGGTAAGAGATACAAAAAAACTAAGATACGTGTCTCGTTCTCTTTTTTAGTGTTTAGTTTAATGGCGCAATCGGATCTACGCTAACTATATTGGTTTCGAAGATACAGAGTGATTCTGAAAATCTGCCATGGATTTAATCAATTCTTTATTTTATAATAGGCATAATAAAATTGCAGATAATAACAATAATAAAACATTAATAAACTAAAACAACAACTACAAAAAACAAGAAAAGATTTATAACAACTCAACAGTAATTATTTCGAATACTTATATATAACAATTAGCATAGGTGGTTAATCACAAAAGGTGCTCAAATTGTCTTCCATTCTCCTCGATGCATTTTTGGGCTCTGCTTGTAACTGAACGAGTGGCGTTATAGATTTGAATATTTGGCACTCTTCCAATGCACTTAATAAAATTTGCTCTGAGTTCTTCTACAGTATTACTTCGGGTTTTATAGACTTCATTTTTGATAGATCCCCAAAAATAAAAGTCGAGTGGCGTCAGGTCGGGGGAACGCGGAGGCCATCTGTTTGGTCCATATGTACCAAGCCAATTTTCGCCAAAATTGACATTTAGTAAGTCCCTTACCATGTGGCTATTATGTGCTGGAGCACCGTCTTGTTGTAAATAAACATTATTTCTTGCAGCTAATGGCATGTTATCCAACTCCATTATTACACATTCTTCCAAAATTTGGATGTATCCTTGAGCATTCAAATTTTCATTAAAAATTCTGTAGTTAAGGACACTGTTTTGATATAGCGCCACCCATACATGGAACCCAAACCGTCCTTGTTGTATCCTGGCGACCGTCTGATGAGGATTTATTTGACCAATATCGATTATTATGACGATTAAAAATTCCTTCGCTAGATATAAAAGCCTCGTCGGTCCATATTATATTTTGAAAAAAATTGGGATTCCGATTAAGCTGCTGCGAATACCAATGACAAAATGTTAAACGCCGCTCTTCATCTCCAGGATGTAAGTTATGAACCTTTCTTATTTTATATGGTTTATACTTATGCTTTCTTAACGTTTTTAAAACTTTAGATTTACTTGTGCGAATATCTTTCTCAATATTACGGCTAGATATCAGCAGCAACACAAGCTAATGTATTTATTTCATCTCTTTCTCTATTTGGCTTATTGAAAATCTTACTCCTTGGTTTTGCAAATGATCCATACTCACTTAAATTGTGATATAATCTTTCAAATATTTGTTGTTCTGGCTGTCGTCGTTCCGGATAACGCTCAAAATATAAGTCTAGAGCTGCGTCTTTATTTTTATTAATCTCAATGTAGCACTCACGCATATTTAATTTTTCATAATTTTGAAAATTATTCATTTTAATCACCTTGTTTAAAAAATATAATCGGAAACGAAATAAGAATACCAATACATAATTGTTACTGGATTTTATGACATGTAAACAAACAAAAACAATTGCTTAAAACATTCAATTAATGGCAAACTAAAAAAAATATTTTTTTAGTATTTTAGCTATTTAGGACAATGCAAAATATTAAGTGTTATATATTGTTGCAATCTCAAGAAAAAATGCAATTTTTTGAGATTATCAGATACAGGGTGTCCCATTTAAAAAACATGCTACTTTTGATAATATCTCAAAAAATCAAACATTTATATTTTTTTAAGAACGCCACTGGATTCAACGTAAAAAGTCATAAAACTTTCGTATCCAAATTTTTTTTGTATCTCCATAAATAACCGAGTCATAAGAGATAATAGAAACCGGCAGATTTTGAGAATCACTCTGTATCTTCGAAACCAATTTAGTTAGCGTAGATCCGATTGCGCCATTAAACTAAACACTAAAAAAGAGAACGGGACACGCATCTTAGTTTTTTTGTATCTCTTACCGTTTAGCCTATACCCTATAATATTAACGAAAAAAAACCACCCTGTACACACATCATACAGATAGATGTGTGAATCCGTTCAAAAAGATAAGTGAACGAGGGTACAAAGGAAAGGCTGTAAGAAAAATTTTCAAACATGTTGCTAAATTCTAAGGTTGTAATGACTATATGAAGAGAGCTAAGATTGATTTCGACAGTGAGAATATAAATATCAATGAATCCAATGATACTGTTAGCAGCATAGAATTTGAATAAAGTCTAATAAATTCAGAACTAGTCGGGGAAATTTTGAGTGTTAGTACCTATATTCATCTTCGATCACCTAGAGAGATAGAATTGGAGGAAATTTTTGATGGTCTTAAAATCAAATGTTTGTCCTTGTCTATATTTGGCCCTTTAAAAATGCGAATCTTCTTGGAGTGAGAGGAGAGAAGCATCAGAGCTTGGGCCTTCTCGAAAAGTTACAACCATCTAACGGCGTTTTAGCTGAAACTACAAGAAAATCAGGAAAAGTTTTATCAGATGAAATTATCGTGAACGTAATTGAGTTCTACAACAGTGATATGAACAGTAGAATGATGCCTGGGATAAAGAACACTGTTTCATTGATTATTAATGATCAACGTGAAAAAGTGAACAAACTCCTTAATGTTTATGAATTTAAAACAAGTTTACATTTCGTTTAAGGACACTCATCCTAAAATAAGCATTAGCTTCAGCGTATTTGCTACCTCAGACCCAAAAATTTCATACTTTCTGGGGCTTCTGGTACTCATTCTGTATGTATGTGTGTGTGTGTGTGTGTACAATACACCAGAATCTCTAATATTAAATGCAATAGAAGTAAATAAACTTACACAAAATTCAGCGATACCAATCAAGAATTATAAACATTGTATAAGTGAAATGGTCTGCAAACCTCCCCCCCCCCCCCAAGAACTGCCACCTTGGCAATTGTAGAAAGTATCCGGGTACTACGAAAATTTCTGAACATCTATTAAATTTATTAGATGAATCCGTAATTTCAGATGTTCTGTTTCCCACATGGGATAAAACAGGCAGGACCACTCAGTTATCACAATCAATGCCCTTGGACGATTTTATAGACCAATTGTGTGATAAGCTTAATGTACTAAAACCCCGTTCATTTATTGCGAAACAACAAAAACTCTTTGTGGATTATAAAACATAAAAATTGCGACAGGATAAAGATCTAGTAATGTTTGATTTGTCAGAAAACTATGCATACGGTTGTCAGGATGTAAAGAACCAGCGTCCTGTACATATGTGTTTTAGAATAAATTAGGTGCGGACCATCCTGTATGTAAGATTTCATAAGCTTACGCGATATTGCACAACAAATAATTTATTCATCACCGCTGACGTATATTCCTAAGAAACCGTAAGTTTCTGCACGTCAGAACGATTTTAACCAATCGCATAACGGCATCCCCCGCACGGTAGCCGCGAAACCGCCCACAGATGCACCTTTATAAACTCGCGACGCGCATAATATAGGAGAGATGAATCTCAGTAGATTCAAGTCAAGCCGTTCCAGAAACCTGTAGCCGCAGCCGCACCGTTTGCTTAGTGTAAGCACCGACCTGTTGTTCACCGACGAAGAGTCCTTCGCGATCGGGCGAGAACGCACACCACCTTGCACCGGGCAACCTAAAGTTCAATTCTGTACTGCTATTGATAGACACGTAAGTTGTAAAGTTATACAATCTAACAATTTACACTCAAACACTACAGACCGTAAATAATTCCGGGCTGAGCTCCAGGAGTTATACCACTACACCTAGAGTAACGCAGGTGTAGCCCCGACGGAACTCGCCAATACAAAGTACACTAACACCTAGAGTAGCACGAAGGTAGATCCCATCGTCACTGCCACCACAAAGTACACCTAGAGGAACGCAGGGGTAGCCCCGACGGAACTCATACAAAGTACACTAACACCTAGAGTAGCACGAAGGGTAGATCCCATCGTCACTGCCACCAAGTACACCTAGAGGAACGCAGGGTAGCCCCGACGTACCTTACAAAGTACCTGAGGGTGAAGGGTTGTTACAGGGCTGTAAAGACCTACGACCTTTCTCTTAGTATATCCAGTAAAGACAGGCCATCGCCTACGTCTTCTGCGCATTACTGAATCCTGCTCGAAACTCATACACTACCTACAGACAAACACAATAACCGTACACGGTGTCTTGAATCGCAGAAGAGTACCTCCATAACCTGTTGTATAAATTTGTAGATAAATTTGTAGTCCACCTAACCATCGTAAATACCTGGTGCGAGAACGTTTGTAAATAAATTAGAGAGTACGTAGATTATTCTATCTTTACGTAAACCTATTAGAGTAGTTTTAATATTAAGTATTTTGTTCCCTTGATTAATTATAAATAATTAAACTTAGTATAGAGATCGGTAATTAATTTAGTTAGATAAATAATCTAATTGCCTACATTAAACCGGTTATAATTAGAGAAAGACCGTCCAGAGATCTCGCGTTTGCAGACGCGCATTCACGTGTATTATTTCCCGAGGAGTAGGACATCCTTGCTTCAGCGCTCCAGAGTTACTAACATATAAGCACGATATCGATTTTCTCAACGATTCGAGTTCATTGCGCTGGCGCTCCGATCAACCACTGTATCAAGGATAACGCTCGCGCTACTGTACATGCAGGACCGTAACCTAAACTTTGCCTCTTAGGTAAGGAATAGATTAAAAAGACTATCTTTTGTTCACAGAAGCGACTTCGCACCCAGTGACGCCAGGACCCGGACCAGGGAGTTCTCACATACATATTTTGTTAGTTACCGTTTATTTTATTTATTGTAAATATTTGTTTAATATACGTGTTAAAAATGCTTTACGGATTTTATTTAAGGTTACAGTGTTAAGCCCATCCAGTACTTACTACGAACCACACCCCGTTTATAAAATAAACCCGATTGAGCAAAGCCGAGGCAAAATAAAACCGCGTTGGGTTACCAAACCAGAAGGGCGCAATATAAATATAGCACCCAAAAGTAGGGGAGCATTACAAGGATGCAGCTCAATCTTTACACTACAATAATGATCAGTATATTGTATTCACCTGCATATATTATTATAAAGAAAATGGGAAGCTAAGTCACGATAGTAATATTTTTTACCCGATAGCTTGTATGGCGGCGATTTACACTATTCAAACAATGTTTATCCGGTTAACCTGAAGACAATAATATATGTCACTTATGGAGCTAAACAGCATTTCAAAAACGAATACCAATATCCAATGCAAGTCCCCCACAGGGATGACTATGAAGTTGAAGAAGAATAGCATTATAGTGGCATTTCACATGGCAAAAGTACATATGATGGAATTGAGGGACGCGTACAGTGTTACGGTATAAACTGGCAGGAAAACGAGATAACAGATAAACTTGGCTTTACACGACTAGCCAGTGGTCGGGTGTGAGTCAGATGTTAATTAATTTTGTACACCGAAGGATAGTATACCCTACATAAGTCAAAATAGGGGCTGAAATCGTCATAAAACCGGAAATGGGCGCAAGGTTCACAAAACAAAAATAACACAAGTCTAATAACCTAGATGAATATAACGTACATAAGATAAATAATAATAATACAGCAACAAAGAAATCGGAGACAATGTAATTGTAAACACATACGATATCAAATAACTTACTTAAATTTGGCTGGTCCTCTAGCTAGAGCAACAAATCGCTTTGTAATAGATCTACATATTACAATTTCAATACAAACGTTTCTCAATTTTGTAAAACATTAAGAAAATGCACTTCAAATAAATTTGGCTAATTCTCTGCATGAAAGCACTTTCCTTATAAATTTAAATAACAAAATCATCAAGGGTGACCCACTAAATGAAAGCCGTGAGTTCATGCATTTATTTCATCCCTAAGTAACATTATAATCGTAAAGAAAAAACACTAAAAATTGTATTTAAATTTCGTCAATCACCACATTCAAGCAAAACACAAAAGTTACCTTATATGTAGAGGCTCTTGGTTACACAGAATCTGAACGGATTATCACCTCGACGATACGGTTGTTGCTGGGGATGTTTGCAAGATCAAGCAGCGGTCGACGGCTGCCGTTTGCTCTTAGCGATGCTTTGTTATCAAGCCTGTTTCTACTCGAAATCCTATCTTAGGTTATTCGATATTTAATTCATTAGAATTTACATGCAAAATTGCCTCTAATGCTAATCACTTAAAGTCAGATCTTTGGTTTTCGGAAAATATTTCTTATCAAAAAAAAAAAAAAGAAATTTATTTCTACAAAACTATCCTTATCTACAAATACACTAACGAATGTTTCCTTTCAAATTTTAGTAAGAGGGATTCCCTAAATATCGATATCAAAACGTAAATCACATTCTCCTTTGCTCATATTGTCCTTATAAAAAATTAAGAATAATACTTTCAGATATTAAATCAATGTTTACTATGAGCCTAAGTACAGATATTATTTTCTTTACAGACGAAGCGCGTGTTGCCAGTAACAGGATATTTACTAAGCTCAGGAAAATCCACATGTTACCGTAGAAGCGGTCAATCAAGGCCGCTTTGGATTTAATCTATGGGCTGGGGTGTTCAGCGTACACAAAGTGGGCCCATACATCTTTAATTAGAACTTGAATTATCAGAGGTATATTGAGATCGTAGTGGGCATTATGGAACCATTTTTCGAAAATGTGCTCTTAATAAATTACGCTGAAACTTTCTACTCTCAATATGAAGGAGCCCCTTCTCATTCGGCGCGACCAGTAACCAATTTTCTTACCAGACTTTTGACGAGCACTGGATTGGCAACAGAGGACCTGTTAACTGGCCGGCAGGTACACAGACCTCAAAATTTGCGATTACTACATGTGGGGAAGAGTAAAAGCAAAACGTTCAGGCATTATCCAGAAACGATGCAAGATCTTGAGGATCAGTTGCTGGATGCATTTCACTCAATAAACAATAATGCGGCAAGACACGCCCCCAAGAAATAGAGCTTATGTATTCGAGGAAATGGTCATCAGTTCGAGAATCTTCTCTAGTTACTCGTTTTGCTATTAAGTATTGTAATTATTAGCATTTGTTACTCTTTTCTCATTAGAGCCGTTTGAAAAAGTAAGTGTACAATAAGTTACCACTTAAGATATAACATAAGCTAATACATAATAGATATAATAATTTTGTGTGGGTGTGTATGAGTGCGCTTGTGTGTGTGTGTGTGTGTGTGTGTGTGTGTGTGTGTGTGTGTGTGTGTGTGTGTGTGTGTGTGTGTGTGTGTGTGTGTGTGTGTGTGTGTGTGTGTGTGTGTGTGTGTGTGTGTGTGTGTGTGTGTGTGGTGTGTGTGTGTGTGTGTGTGTGTGTGTGTGTGTCGTGTGTTGTGTGTCTGTGTGTCGTGTGTGTTGTGTGTCTGTGTGTCTGTGTGTTGTGTGCTGTGTGTCTTGTGTCTGTGTCTGTGTGTCTGTGTTGTGTGTCTGTGTGTCTGTGTGTCTGTGTGTCTGTGTGTCTTGTGTCGTGTGTCTGTGTGTCTGTGTGTCTGTGTGTCTGTGTCTGTGTGTCTGTGTGTCGTGTGTCTGTGTGTCTGTGTGCTGTGTGTCTGTGTGTCTGTGTGTCTGTGTTGTGCTGTGTGTCTGTGTGTCAGTGTGTCTGTGTGTCTGTGTGTCTGTGTCTGTGTGTCTGTGTGTCTGTGCTGTGTGTATCTGTGTGTCTGTGTGGCTGTGTCTGTGTGTCTGTGTGTCTGTGTGCTGTGTCTGTGTGTGTGTGTGTCTGTGTGTCTGTGTGTCTGTGTGTCTGTTGTCTGTGTGCTGTGTGTTGTGTGTCTGTGTGCTGTGTCTTGTGTCTGTGTGCCTTGTGTCTGTGTGTCTGTGTGTCTTGTGTCTGTGTGTCTGTGTGTCTGTGTGTCTTGTGTCGTGTGTCTTGTGTCGTGTGTCTGTTGTGTCTGTGTCTGTGTGTCTGTGTGTCTGTGTGTTGTGTCTGTGTGTCTGTGTGCCTGTGTGTCTGTGTGTCGTGTGTCTGTGTGTCTGTGTGTCTGTGTGTCTGTGTGTCGTGTGGCTTGTGTCTGTGTGTCTGTGTCTGTGTGTCTGTGTGCTGTGTGTCTGTGTGTGTGTGTGTTGTGTCTGGTGTCTTGTGTCTGTGTTGTTTGTGCTTTGTGTGTGTGTGTCTGTGTGCTTGTCTTGTGTCTGTGTGCTGTGTGTCTGTTGTCTGTGTGTCTGTGTCTGTTTGTGTCTTTGTGTCTGTGTGTCGTGTCTTGTGTCTTGTGTCGTGTGTTGTGTGTCTTGTGTCTGTGTGTCTTGTGTCTGTGTGTTGTGTCTGTGTGTCTGTGTGTCTGTTGTCTGTGTGTCTGTGTCTGTGTGTCTGTGTCTGTGTCTGTGTGTCTGTGTGTTGTGTCTTGTGTCTGTTGCTGTGTTGTGTGTCTTTGTGTCTGTGTGTTGTGTGTCTTGTGTTGTGTGTGTGTGTGTCTGTGTGTCTGTGTGTTGTGTTTTTGTCTGTGTGTGTGTGTTGTGTGCTGTGTCTGTGTGTCTGTGTGTCTTTGTGTGTCTGTGTGTCTGTGTGTCTTTGTCTGTGTGTCTGTGTGTCTGTGTGTCTTGTGTCTGTGTTTGTTTGTTTGTGTCTGTGTCTGTGTGTCTTGTGTTTGGTGTCTGTGTGTCTGTGTGTTGTGTTCTGTGTGTCTGTGTGTCGTGTGCTGTGGTTTGTGTGTCTGTGTGTCTGTGTGTCTGTGTGTCGTGTTGTGTCTGTGTCTGTGTGTCGTGTCTTGTGTCTGTGTGTCTGTGTGTCTGTGTCTGTGTGTCTTGTGTTGTGTGTCTGTGTGTCTGTGTGTCTGTGTGTCTGTGTGTCTGTGTGTTTGTGTGTCTTTGTGTCTGTGTGTTGTGTGTCTGTGTTTGTGTCTGTGTGTCTTGTTGTGTTGTGTGTCTGTGTGTCTTGTGTGTTGTGTGTTGTGTTGTGTCTGTGTGTCTGTGTCTGTGTGTCTGTGTCTGTGTGTCTGTGTGTCTGTGTGTCTGTTGTCTGTGTGTCTGTGTGTCTTGTGTCTGTGTGTCTGTGTCTGTTGTTGTGTGTTGTGTGTCTTTGTGTCTGTGTGTCTGTGTCTGTGTGTCTGTGTGTCTGTGTGTCTGTGTCTGTGTGTCTTGTGTTTGTGTGTCTGTGTTGTGTGTCTGTGTGTTTGTGTGTCTGTGTGTCTGTGTGTTGTGTGTCTGTGTGTCTGTTGTGTCTGTGTGTCTTTTGTGTGTCTGTGTGTCTGTGTGTCTTGTTGTGTTTGTTGTTGTGTTGTTTGTTGTGTGTCTGTGTGTTGTGTGTTGTCTGTGTGTCTGTGTGTCTGTGTGTTGTGTTGTGTCTGTGTGTCTGTGTGTCTGTGTGTCTGTTGTCTTGTGTCTGTGTTGTGTTTGTGTTGTGTCTGTGTGTCTGTGTGTTGTTGTCTGTGTGTCTGTGTGTCTGTGTTGTGTGTCTTGTGTCTGTGTGTCTGTGTGTTGTGTGTCTGTGTGTCTGTGTGTCTGTGTCTGTGTGTCTGTGTTGTGTCTGTGTGTCTGTGTTTCTGTGTGTCTGTGTGTCTTGTTCTGTGTTTGTGTCTGTGTGTCTGTGTGTCTGTGTGTCTGTGTGTCTGTTGTCTGTGTCTGTGTGTCTGTGTGTCTGTGTGTCTTGTGTCTTGTGTCTGTGTGTCTGTGTGTCTGTGTGTCTGTGTCGTGTCTTGTGTCTGTGTGTCGTGTGTCTGTGTGTCTGTGTTGTTGTCTGTGTCTGTGTGTCTGTGTCTGTGTGTCTGTGTGTCTGTGTGTCTGTGTGTTCTGTGTGTCTTGTGTGTCTGTGTGTCTGTGTGTCTTGTGTGTCTGTGTGTCTGTGTGTCTGTGTCTGTGTGTCTGTGTGTCTTGTGTCTGTGTGTCTGTGTGTCTGTGTCTGTGTGTCTGTGTGTCTGTGTGTGTTGTGTGCTTGTGTCTTGTGTCTGTGTGTCTGTGTGTCTGTGTCTGTGTGTCTTGTGTCTGTGTCTGTGTGTCTGTGTGTCTGTGTGTCTTGTGTCTGTTGTCTGTGTGTCTGTGTGTTGTGTGTCTGTGTTCTGTGTGTCTTGTGTCTGTGTGTTTGTGTCTGTGTGTCTGTGTGTCTGTGTGTCTGTGTCTGTGTGTCTGTGTGTCTGTGTGTCTGTTGTCTGTGTGTCTGTGTGTCTGTGTTGTTGTCTTGTGTCTTGTGTCGTGTGTCTGTGTGTCTGTGTGTCTGTGTGTCTGTGTGTCTGTGTGTCTTGTGTGTCTGTGTGTCTGTGTGTCTGTGTGTCTGTGTGTCTTGTGTCTGTGTGTGTCTGTGTGTCTGTGTGTCTGTGTCTGTGTGTCTGTGTGTCTGTGTGTCTGTGTGTTGTGTGTGCTGTGTGTCTGTGTGTCGTGTGTCTGTGTGTCTGTCTTGTGTCTGTGTGTCTTGTGTCTGTGTGTCTGTTGTGTCTGTGTGTCTGTGTCTGTGTGTGTTGTGTCTGTGTGTCTGTGTGTCTGTGTGTCTGTGTGTCTGTGTGTCTGTGTGTCTGTGTGTCTGTGTGTCTGTGTGTCTGTGTGTCTGTGTGTCTGTGTGTCTGTGTGTCTGTGTGTCTGTGTGTCTGTGTGTCTGTGTTGTGTGTCTGTGTGTCTTGTTGTGTCTGTGTGTCTGTGTGTCTGTGTCTGTGTGTCTTGTGTCTGTGTGTCTGTGTGTCTTGTGTCTGTGTGTCTGTGTGCTGTGTCTGTGTGTCGTGTGTGTCTGTGTGTCTGTGTTCTGTGTGTCTGTGTGTCTGTTGTGTGTCTGTGTGTCTGTGTGTCTGTGTGTCTGTGTGTCTGTGTGTCTGTGTGTCGTGTGTCTGTGTGTCTGTGTGTCTGTGTGTCTTGTGTCTGTGTCTGTGTGTCTGTGTGTCTGTGTGTCTGTGTGTCTGTGTGTCTGTGTGTCTGGTGTGTGTCTGTGTGTCTGTGTGTGTCTGTGTGTGTTGTGTTCTGTGTGTCTGTGTGTCTGTGTGTCTTGTGTCTTTGTTGTGTGTCTTGTGTCTGTGTGTCTGTGTGTTGTGTGTCTTGTGTGTCTGTGTGTCTGTGTGTCTGTGTGTCTGTGTGTCTGTGTGTCTGTGTTTGTGTCTGTGTGTCTGTGTGTCTTGTGTCTGTGTGTCTGTGTGTCGTGTTGTGTGTCTGTGTGTCTGTGTCTTGTGTCTGTGTGTCTGTGTGTCTTGTTTGTGTCTGTGTGTCTGTGTGTCTGTGTGTCTGTGTGTCTGTGTGTCTTTGTGTTGTGTCTGTGTGTCTGTGTGTCTGTGTGTCTGTGTGTCTGTTGTCTGTGTGTCTGTGTCTGTGTGTCTTGTGTCTGTGTGTCTGTCTGTGTGTCTGTGTGTCTGTGTGTCTGTGTGTCTGTGTGTCTGTGTGTCTTGTGTGTCTGTGTGTCTGTGTTCTGTGTGTGTCTTGTTGTGTGTCTGTGTGTCTGTGTGTCTGTGTGTCTGTGTGTCTGTGTGTCTGTGTGTCTGTGTTGTGTCTTGTGTCTGTGTGTCTGTTGTGTGTCTGTGTGTCTGTGTCTGTGTGTCTTGTGTCTGTGTGTGTGTGCTGTGTGTCTGTGTGTCTTGTGTTGTGTGTGTGTCTGTGTGTCTGTGTGTCTGTGTGTCTTGTGTGTCTGTGTGTCTGTGTGTTTGTGTGTCTTGTGTCTGTGTGTCTTGTGTTGTGTGTCTGTGTGTCTGTGTGTCTGTGTCTGTGTTTGTGTTGTCTGTGTGTGTTGTGTCTGTGTGTCTGTGTGTCTGTGTCTGTGTGTTGTGTGTCTGTGTGTCTGTGTGTCGTTGTCGTTGTGTCTGTGTGTCTGTGTGTGTGTGTGTGTGTGTCTGTGTGTCGTGTGTGTGTCTGTGTGTCTGTGTCTGTGTGTCTGTGTGTGTTGGTGTCTGTGTGTTGTGTCTGTGTGTCTGTGTTGGTTTGTCTGTGTGTCTGTGTCTTGTGTCTGTGTCTGTGTGTCTTGTCTGTGTCTGTGTGTCTGTGTCTTTGTTGTGTCTGTGTGTCGTGTGTTGTGTGTCTGTGTGTCTGTGTGTCTGTGTGTCTGTGTGTCTGGTGTCTGTGTGTCTGTGTGTCTTGTGTCTTGTCTGTGGTTCTGTGTGTTGTGTGTGTGTGTGTGTGTGTGTGTGTGTGTGTGTGTGTGTTGTGTTGTTGTGTCTGTGTGTCTGTGTGTCTGTGTGTCTGTGTGTCTGTGTGTCTGTGTGTCTGTGTGTCTGTGTGTCTGTGTGTTGTGTGTCTGTGTGTTGTGTCTGTGTGCTGTGTCTGTGTGTCTGTGTGTCTTGTGTCTGTGTG